>CM037794.1:32629004-32679004 GCA_021229015.1 Solen grandis
GCTGGACTGCTAATCCAGGGGTCCTGGATTCAAATCACAGAAGAATCATGGGAAAGTTTTGGTCACTTTTCAGTATTCCCCGCCTAACTAGAAGCCTAGCGCTTCTTCATACAGACAGTGGTTAAGGGGCTTCTCGTGTATTAGTGCTATTCTCCGCGCACGTTAAAGAACCAGGGACTCTATTCGAAACGGGCTAGGGTAGTGCCGGGTAAATGTTTGATATTTGCACAATGTTAGATACTGGTGTTGAAGTTAAGGTTTATTAGGAGAATAACCACTTTGCATGAATTTTACATGCGATTTATAAAAATATAGTTTGATACTGACCGAAAGGTATTGAGTTTTTACATTATATTGAAATAATGATTCGCTCTTAACATTAACTTGCACCAAATTTGATATATTTTAAGTTATAAAGAAGTTAGGGTGATGTAAAGGAAAAGAATTCCATAACTCTGGAATAGTGATTATCTATGTAGGAAATACACTCGGAAATGGCATAAACATTATGATGATCGTATAGAAAAGCTATTGGCATCTTGACACTGTTCTTCTTTAAGGCTGTCTGGAAAATTGTGTTATTTATGTGCCGTTGAAAAGAGACCGCGTGCATATCGTTGTTATTAGAGACGTTTTACCCGGTACGTTTTGTTAAAAATGCATTTGCATTAGACTTAAAGCTATCGATCGAAATTACGTAATCTCATTGATCTTACCCTATGAAACGACTAAAAGCCAGTTTTGAATGCCATCTGTTGAATTATAAATGTATTTTAAAGTATACATGCGCTAATGTATGTGCACTAAAGACACTTTTGCAGCAGACACTCATTTTCAGTTACCGCACTGACGGATCTCGGATGTGTTGTCGATGGATAGTCATTCGTCACAATAATATCTACGGGAAAAAGAATACTAGTATTTAGAAAATTTTGAAATTAAAAATAGCCAATTTTATGGTTTACCAAAGGTACACAAAAGTAAGGAATAAAACAATATAATGAAAATGCAGTCACTATGCAGGGAAGACATAAAACAGTTTACAATGAAACTTGCAGTTCAGAAATAATGAGATTCAAAAATTAGAGAAAAAAAAGAAATTTTATATGAACAGCTGAATAAGGACAATGACAATCAAACAGAAAATAAAATAGAAGAAATTTGAATTTAAATAATAATCTCTATATAATATAAAAAAAATGGAGCAAAAAATTATATCAAGACACTTTTAGACGAAGACGAAAAAGGTAAGATATACCTGCTGGTCTCTCTATTATTGGGTGTTTCGGAGAATCATCAGGTCTTGAACGTTATATATTAAAAATAATTGGATTATGTATTGGGAAAATAAAGTGGAACATATATCTAACACACATGGTATTACATTTACGAACGAAGTTTTAAAATCGCTGGGTGTTCATATTGAAAATGACCGTGAAAAGTGTAAAATTCTTTATTGGGAAGATAAATTCTTGGAAATAAATAAAGCTAACAGTCTTTGGTTTTAAAAAGTTTATTTATCCCAAAATTCTTATACATAACACAAAACATTGTCACACCACGAATTGTACTAAACGCATTAACACAATTATGTTCGATTTTCTATGAAACGGCAATAGACATAGCAATATCTGGCTTTACATTAAATTAAATGGAGGATTAGAAAAGCTCAAATTTTAACTATAGATAATGAAACTGAAATGTTTCAAAAATACCTGCATATCTCCTAAATCAATTTGGACACGATTCCTTATTTTTGACATGATTGTTGATTCCAAGACTAATGCCGTTTAATATAGATCTAATTGACACCTGAATAAAAAGGCTTTACCACACATGAATGCAAAGCTTTATTTCTGGGGGAAAATATATATAAAGAAAAACGAGAAAATCTTACTTTTTAAACACTGGATTGAATCAGGCATTTCCTTTTTTTAATGATTTACTCTCTTATAGAAGAACTTTGGACAATCACATCAAACTGTTCTATTCTACTATGTATTAAATAATCAAAAGATTACCAAACTTATCAGTTAATTGACAGCTGAAAACCATTTTCAATCATTCTCTTTTGTTAATATGTAGAATGTAATTAAGGAATAATTATATCAAATTCTGAAGTAAATCAAAGACAAAAGAAAAATTATTTTCAGGTGTAAACTGCTTTCAGTCTGATGTAAGTTTGCAAAGGTATTTAATCAGGTTTACAACTTTGTATTTCACTCGGCACAGCAACGCTATTATTTTATACCATAGGCTATGGTATGCCTTGACAAACCAAAAATGTATCTAAATAATTTTTGCTATATAAAATTATTACATTGTTCTCCCTAAATAAAACCGTATCTAGAAAGGCTATTCTGTTTAATGAATGATGCCCCTCTCTTATTACACCGCCGCGTACCAAAATGTATACATTCTACCACCAGTCCGACAAATGCATCGATCGCATGCCCAATCTATGTTTACAAACTGTTTAGTTTTGTAGATATAGATAAACATTATTCTATATCTTTCATAAAAGCTTTGAAGGCATTGAAAATGTCCTTCTTTTGTGACAACCTTAACTCATCCTAAGATATGAGAAGAATATCACCGACATCAAGGCAGGTGATTCAATGTCTCATCTTAAAATGAAAAATATATTAATTTAGAAGTTAAACCAATGAATTAATTGTCACAAATCGCATAAATAAGCATATGAGAAATCAAGTTAAGTGATGAAAGTTGGACCGAAAAGACATAAATGGTTTTGTAACACGGTGCATAACCATATCGGCGGGTTCTCTGCGGAAATCGCTATATCGGCAGGCTCTCTGCGTTCGTACCGGCCATTCTCTGCCATAAACACAAGCAAACATTGGACGGAAGAAAAAGGCCAATGGTCACTTTTCAAAGGTGAGTTGCTCAATATTAAGTATTGCACGGAATATTAGAGTATCTTAGCTACGACAAAACCGAAAGTAGGGGGCTTTCAAAAAATTTACATTAAAATCGGTCAATTTATCGGTATTTTCTTGAAGAATATACTTAAAAGAATACACTCGATGGTCATATTATAGACATAATCAAAGCAATAACCTGCTGAAGCCTGTTGAAAGTGTCGAGGTTGTGTTCCATATTGGTACATCACTAAACTGTTCGGCCGAGTTTCAGGTCGCAGTTGCTGATAATTGAAAAGTTTACACGCATATACTATATAGCTAAGATACTCTAATATTCCGTGCAATACTTAATATTGAGCAACTCACCTTTGAAAAGTGACCATAATTCTATTTATTTCCCTTCCGTCCAGCGTTTACTAGTGTTTATGGCAGAGAATGACCGGTGCGAACGCAGAGAGCCTGCCGATATAGCCATTTCCACAGAGAGCCCGCCGATATAGCCATTTCCACAGAGAACCTGCCGATATAGCCATTTCCACAGAGAGCCCGCCGATATAGCCATTTCCACAGAGAGCCTGCCGATATAGCCATTTCCACAGAGAGCCTGTCGATATGGTTATGCACCGTGTGTAAACTATGTGTTTGATTTCTTTTATAAGTGTTTGTATGTTCATGTATGTACATATGTATGTGTGCATCTATGTATGCATTATGCGAGTATGTATGAATCAATAATTGTCTGCATTAAAGACATTTTTTAGGCAAAAAATATTAATGAATATACTTTATAATCTTTACAGTCGACTTCACATTCTTTCTTGAAAACGTGACTTCTTTGTCATGTGGACAGAGTCACCTCTTTTATATACTGGTACACAGTCCCGGTAGCCGGGGGATTAGAGCGCGGGAGGTTGTTGTTTCGATCCCCGTCCGCGACATACTAAAGTCAATAAAAAGGGCACTGTTAGCTTTCTACCTGGCGGTCAACATTTCTTCAGAGTAATTTAAGGACAAGTTGTTCCGTCAGGATAATGTGACGTGGTGAGCGTGAAACTGTAGTGTGGTAGCACTATATCCATCGCAAGTACTCACAGTCTCGAAATGACTGAACCCCTGTAGGTAGGACATTACACCTCACAAACCTTAATGCAACTAATTAGTTTCTCTTGGCATATGCATTGAACAAATAGCTGAAATCGATATTTATATGCACTTAACAGTAGTAAAAAATAGACACATGTTCTGCAAAAGAGAATAATGAAAAGGATTTGAGAAGAATTCAAATTAACAAAATTCCTAAAACATGCGTGTTTGCGTTGTGCATTCATATAATTGCAAAAGTTAGTATATCATTTATATTATTGAGTGTATTTCACAATTCAGGATGGCAACTGAGCAGTTAAAATAACATTAGAGATCTTTAAAACGCAATTTACATTAGGTGGAGGGAGTACATAGGGCCTGTGCCTCCAGATGCCTCCTGTATGAATTCCTAGATCCGCCACCGCTATCACATTACCGAAAAAGACATGAGATTGAGAAGTTTGTAGAGAATAGAGAACCTCGATTTTCCGAGTCTTACGAATATCCAAGAATTCCATTTTTGTTGCAGTTTTACAATAACATAAATGACCAAACCCCACATCAAGGATTTCACACACACAAGAAGAAGGATTATCGAAGACGATTTTTGAAGAAACAATTTTACAATAAAACGTTAATAAAAAATGAAGTTTTTCTAATTTCAGTCGTCTCAGAGACGACTCTTAACACAAATATACACAATCATTCAAAAGGTATAGTGCATAAATATTTAATGAGTATCAGGGGCGAACCCTGACGATTTTTAATTTTACGCCAAATATGAAATCGGGATTAGATGTGGTAATTTGGGCTTTAAGGCAGTCAATACCCTTTTAAGATGAATTTCATTATAATGTGGTATTTGTACATCCCTTTCATATTAAAATGTTTATTTTTTCAAAAATTATATCACAGTTGAATCTGTCAATTAGTGTAACATGGGAACATTTCATCTCAATGTTATTAATTCATGTATAACATTTATAATCGGAAAGTTCAATATGACTTTATACGCATTTATCATATATAACGCAGTTTACCATACTATTACAATAAAATTTATAAGGTTTTACTTCTTTCTTTCTTTTCTTAAACTTCATGATATTATAGAAAATCTATCTAAATACCAAACCTATTTTTTTTCCTAATAACATAGGAATGTATTACCTGTCAGAAATGAAGTCGCAAACTTGAAAACTTTTTTACGGAATTCGGTTAGTGCCACGTTAGATGTTGTGTTGCTTTATGATGGTGACAAACGACAATTGTAATTGATAAACAACAATAGCAAACGACACACAATAGTATAAAATGACACAAAACTGAACATCACCGGAAAGAGCTTTTCAAGAACTAAAACTTTTGTTCATATACTCTCAATGAAATATTTTTAGTTTTGGAGCTATTTGGGGCCAAATAAAAACACAATTATCGTTATATGACCTTGACCTTTTCAATCTTTTTTAATTTTTAATTGTAAGGCCCTTTCAAACTTAACATTACATAACGTGTGAAAAATTCATGACGAATAAACAAAAAATAAAGTCAGGAGCGACCAAAAAAGCATGTTTTTGGAATTTTAATTCTTCCTTAATTTTAGTGAAGTTTAACCGTTTCTAGAGGACAAACCATTTCTTAACTTCGCCACCCCATATATTTTGTGCGTATCTGTCTTGCAAATCGTATGCAGCAAACAAAATTCTTCTATCTGATCTCTAACAGAAATGGATAGGTTTTTCGTAGACCTACCCTCATTTGCACAATTGTTGTTTTTCCTTTTTGCGAGGTTCGAACATTCAACCTTCCGTAGCTCAAAAGCTTTCAGCCACACGGACCCTCGAATCCTATCATATGTTATTAGGCTATCAACAGGGACCAGAATGCAAAAAACCGCTTTCGAATTGGACTTCAACCTTTTGAGTTATAAGCAAAAGAATGATTTCAAGAAAAGCGCCCCCTAGCGGCAAAATGAGAAAAAAATGACAAAAATGTAACCATTAGGTACCTAGCAATGCAGCAATTAGTTCAATTAAGTATACTAGTCGCACAAGTCAAACATTCTATTCTTATATATCAGAATTTGAAGAATAAAACCTGATTTACAATTATTCCAAAAAAAAAGGATCAAACTTTGGTGTGCCGTATAATGACCAAATCAAGTCCAATCTTCAAAACCTAAACAACACTGGAAAGAGCTCTCTAAGAATTAAAACTTTTGTTAATACACTTCAATAAAATATTTTTAGTTTTGGAGCTATTTGGGGCCGAATAAAAACACAATAATCGTAATATGACCTTGACCTTTTCATTTTTTTAAACCTTTTAATTGTGAGGCCTTTTCAAACATAACAATACATAACGTGTGAATATTTCATAAAGAATGAACAGAAAATAACGTCAGGAGCGACAAAAACATGTTTTTGAAATTTTAATTTTTCCTTAAATTCTTAAATTCTTCTATCTGATCTCTAATAAGAGGGGGTAGGTTTTTCGTAGACCTACCCTCATTTGTCCATTTTTTTTACAAGTTTCGAACATTCAACCTCTCCTAGAACAATTATTTCCAGTACTCGATGCTGAGATATCAATCATATTTGATTGGGCTGTCAAAAGGGAACATTATGTAAAATACCGCATCTAAATCAGGTTTTAAATATTTGAGTTATTAGCAAAACAGTGATTACATGCATTGCGCTCCCTAGTGACTAAATCAGAAAAAGTGAAAAGTTTGACCATTTAGGCACAAGTTCAGATAAAGATAACTTTATGCCCAAAATTTCATAGCTGTAGCTTTTCTCATCTGGCCGCTAGGCTGGCTACAAAAATGGGTGAAATTGGAAAAATAATAAAAATAAAACTAGAATCGCTATCGCGATATCATCGGTTTTCGCAAAATCAATTCCATTCAATTCACGAGTAGCATGATTCGAAAAACATTTCTTCGTTCAATTGCTTGTTGATACTGTTAACAGCGATCTTTCAAACATTTTTGTCGCAATGTTTAATCAGACTTTTTACCCAAAAGAGTATTGTTGAGTATTACCTGTCAGTTATGTAGTCGCGATATCAAATATCATATCTGTCTTTGCGATACTCTATAGTATGAGAATTACATCATATGATACATATGGCTTTCATAAAATACTACACTACATGTTATTACTTGTATGTAAATTTGAATGACATTTGCTACAGTATGATGTTATGGATAAACTCACATGATCATTGCTATACATGTACCCTGTTATTATTCATTTACATGTAATTTGAGATGTATACCTGTGTTGTGTAAACAGACCATTATTACTATTATATATTATATATATACCTCTGTATATCCTTGTGTAAGTATAGAAATGTCCATTATTATTTATTTATTTATCATTATTTGCTTTTAAACTTGTGTGATGCGCTATAGGATTTGTCTGACTACTACTATGTAACGTCTTATAAATAGTATTTAATGCCCTTGTCAAAATGAAAATACTATATCATTTGAAACATCAGTGTAAAACATACCTTGCCATTTCTGTCCTTCTTTCTTGTCTCTCTATCCAGCTCATTTTCTTGTGTATCACTTATTACACGGATACACACACTGCTGTCACGAAAAAACATCCATCAGTTGAACAGAATACTGTTAATTATAAAATATATCCATAAACTATCCTCATATATTGTGATTGCAGACAATTATTTATCATAATTTTCAGTTTACCATGTGCCTCCGGTCCTTGTAATTTTCACACGATGATAAAAATCAGTAAAGGTGCCAGTTTAATTGTCGGATACTTAATAACACATTGTTTTTCACTCACATAATGTTTTATAGAAATAACAGAGATGTCTATACCTGGATATATCTAAATTGAATGTAGCTTCATGGAATTATATATAGTACTCACCTGTTTCGTATTTCCTTTTATCCTGTATTTTTGTTTCTTTCTTTATTTTGGGAATCACCCTTATATTTCGTTTCGATAAGGGAGGTAACCACTGAGTTACTCGATTTTGTTAAACTGTTTATGTAGTATCATACTGCTCATGTTGTTTGATATGGTGTATTTTTCTTTCTATTTGCAACTTCCTCTTATGTTTCGTTTCGATAAGAGAAGTTATTCGAAATATTACGACATTGTTTTGATATTGATATTTATATATATTTATATGATGTCTTATGTGATTTGCATGTTACATGATCGTTTACACTGCTTTCACTTTTCGTTTGTTCATCTCCGTCATGTTTTGTACAATTTATGTAATATGTTTTGCCGCATGGGTCGTACGACCTTCTGGCTTATGGTGAATAAAACTTTCATAAACTTTCATAAAACTTTCATATATTTTGTGCGTATATGTCTTGCAAATCATTTGCAACAAACAGGAATTCTTCTATCTAATCTTTAACTTTCAACCTTCCGTTATTAACTGAAACATTTTCAAACATTAATACCTTGAAACTATCATATTTTATTAGGCTATCAAGAAGGAACAGAATGCAAAAAAACTGTATTCGAATCGGCTTTCAACTTCAGCTTTTTAAGTTATAAGCAAAAAAGTGATTTCAAGCAAAGCGCCCCCTAACGGCAAAATGAGAAACAAAATTGATTAAAATTTCACCATTAGGTACCTAGCAATGCAGCAAATAGTTCAATAAGTATACAAGTCGCACTAGTCGAACATTCTATTTCTTATTTATCACAATTTGAAGCATAAATACTGATTTACAATTATTCCAGAAAAGGATCAAACTTTGGACTGCCGTAAAATGACCAAATCAAGTCCGATCTTCAAAAACTAAACATCACTGGAAAGATCTCTTCAAGAACTAAAACTTTTGTCATATACTCTCAATGAAGTATTTTTAGTTTTGGAGCTATTTGGGGCCGAATAAAAACACAATAATCGTAATATGACCTTGACCTTTTCATTTATTTTTTTAACTTTTTAATGTAAAGGCCCTTTCAGACATAACAATACATAACTTGTGAAAATTTCATGAAGAATGAACAAAAAATAAAGTCAGGAGCGACAAAAAACATGTTTTTGAAATTTTAATTTTTACCTAAATTTTAGTGAAGTTTGACCGTTTCTAGAGGACAAACCATGCATTTATGAAATTAGCCACCCCATATATTTTGTGCGTATATGTCTTGCAAATCATTTGCGTCAAAAAGGATTCTTCTATCTGATCTCTAACAAAAATGGATGGGTTTTTACGTAGACCTACACTCATTTGCACAGTGATTTTTTGCGAGGTTCGAACATTCAACCTTCTGTAGCTCAAATACTTTCAGCAACACGTACCTCGAAACCTATCATATTTTTTAGGCTATCAACAAGGAACAGGTGGATATTGTGCTCTACAGGGCTCGAATTGGTACTTTTTTAATGCCGTTTAAGTGTAAGAATGCACTTCGGGTACTGGTGGTGTCATTACACAGCGCAAGTGTTTGTTTGAGGATTGTGTTGGTGTTGTCCATGCTGATTATTGTGAGCGGAAATGTCGAGCTCAACCCGGACCACCTAGAGGAGCTAAAGGTACGAACACCTCACAAACATCACAAAGACAGACACATTTATCTTTCGCAACAGTGTTGCAATCTCCTGTTAGTACACCTGAAAGGCAGTTACCCACGATGGAAACACGACAAGGTCAGCAACGGCAGTTGCGACAACAACAACAACAATTTGCAAGTGAAAACAATGCTGACATTCTATCTTTCTTGCGCGATATGAAACAGGACATGTCTTTGAATTTTGATTCTACAAATAAGAAAATAGATTGCATTAATACCAGTATAAATGAATTAAAGGCTGAAAATAAAGACTTAAAGCGAGAAAACCAGGAATTGAGGGAGGAGGTACATGTTTTGAATTCTAAGATTGACAAAATGGAGGCACATTCACGTAGAAACAATTTACGTTTCAAAGGTGTTGATGGTGATGCTAATGAGAAATGGGAGGTTACTGAAGGGAAAATTAGGCAATTAATAAAAGATGACTTGAATCTTCCAGAGCTTGAGAATGTAGAGATTGAACGCGCACACAGGGTAGGCGGAACAAATCAGCAAAAATGTCCCATTATTGTCAAATTTTTTAAGTATAAGGACAAAGAAAATGTGTTATCAAAAGCTCGAAACACTTTCAGTAAACAATCGCCCCTTTCGGTGCACGAGGACTTCACATCCCGTGTTTTGCACCGTCGACGTGAGCTAGGAAAACATATGATTGAGGCTAGAAACGAGGGCAAATATGCATCATTGAGCTACGATAAGCTTATTATTGAAAACGATGCGTATAAATACGACGAAATCAGCAAAGAAATCGTGCACATCGGTAATGCGAGAGGAAGGCCGGGTAGCAGGTTCCACGCTCGCCAACGTAACCAGCAACCACGTGACAGCTCGGTGTATGGTAACCGGACCCGTTCAACCACGCCGGAAAATGAGGGTCAAGAGATTGACTCGTCTACATAGGGGGACGGCCAAGGTCCAGCAATTGAGACAGAGTATATAAATTTAAAAATTGTAAGCTGGAATATAAATGGACTCAAAAAGTATATCGATGATCCTCAATATGTCAGTATTTGCGGTCCTTTGATATTATTGGATTATTAGAAACCTGGAGTAATTATAAGGGGGAGTTTGATTTGTTTCTAAGTAACTATGAACACTTCGACTCTGTTAGAGAAAAACAACACGCAGGCTATAGAAGCAGTGGAGGTGTGAGGGTATTTGTTAAATCAAATTTAGTTAAGAATAACTTTGTTTCTAGGATTTGCCATGATCTTACAGATTGTGTAGTGTTATACATGAAATCTAACATCTTTGAAAATCTTAAAGATATTATATTGTACATAACATATATTTCACCAGAAGGGTCATCGGTGTATAATGCTGGGCAAATTGATGGAATAACATTATTAGAAAACAATTTGTTAACTATTACAGGTTTATTTCCTGATTGTTATTTATATTTAGCTGGTGATTTTAATGCTCGTACTAAACATTTCCTAGATTATATACCTGGGGATAATTTAAACCACATTTTTGGTACAGATATTGAATATGACGGAGATAACTTTGAACTTCCGCGGAAAAATATGGATAATGACCGCTACAATCAGTATGGAAAGTTACTTGTAAATACATGCTGTATGTTTAATATTCATATTGTAAATGGGAGATTATTTGGGGATAAAGATGGATTTTATACCTGTATTGCTAATGATGGCAAGAGTGTTGTTGACTACCATATAGTTTCTACTCATATCTTTGATTTTATTGTAGATTTTAAGATCGATGATCGTGATGACTCGGATCATTTTCCTGTTATTGCAGAGTTATTATTTGTTAAAAAACATGTTTCACAAAATATGAACACAGGTCAGTCAATACAGACAGAAACTTATGATAAATATAGGTGGTCGGATCAATATAAGGAGCAATTCTTACGAGACTTGCATAACAGTGTACAGTTATTTGCACAAGATGACATGGAAATGTCTGTCGATAATATGGTCTTAAAAATTATGAATTTACTGAAATCTGCCTTTGAACCTATGCTTGTTATTAATACCGGGTCAAAACAAGTGTCCACGCATGCGCGTTGGTGGGACATGAGTTGTAATAAAGCAAAACGCTTTAAGTATTCATTATTGAGACGCTTCAGATTTACGAATAGTATACATGATTTTAATGCATATATTTCAGCTAGAAATAAATTTAAACAAATCTGCAAAGAAAAAAAGCATTTTTTCCAACAATGTAAAAGGTCTGATTTCATGAGTTGCAGTAATAAACCGAAGGATTTTTGGAAAATGCTTAAGGAGTCAAGCTCAACACAAGTATCCTCTCCAAATATTTAACAGTTTGAATGGTATAATTACTTTGAAAATTTGTTACATAAAGATAATCAACCTGAAATTTCGGAACCCAACTTAAACCCACAGCAAGGTGAACAGGCGGATCAAATTTTAAATTCAGTTATAACCGATGATGAAATCCGAAAAAATATTATGAAATTAAAAACGGGAAAATCGGCTGGTCTTGATGGGATCAGTGCCGAGTTTTATAAACAGTCATGTGATATCATAGTTCCTATTTTAAATATTCTGTTTAATCGCATTTTATCTACAGGTCAGTTTCCGGAATGTTGGTGTGAAAGTATTATTGTGCCAATTTATAAAACTGGATGTAAAAATGACCCATCGAATTATAGAGGCATCTCCTTGATTGATATGATGTATAAGATTTTTTCCTCTATTTTAAATGACAGATTGTACAAATGGGCAGATGATAATAAATTAATAGATGAAGCACAGGCGGGTTTTATAAAGGGCTACTCAGTCATTGATAATATTTTCACGCTTCAGTCTCTAGTTCAAAAGTATATCACTAAACCAGGTGGGCGTTTTTACGTTTTATATGTAGACTTTAAAAAAGCCTTCGATTCGCTTATTCATAAAAAGATTTTTGATAGTCTTTACAACAAAGGGGCTCAGGGAAATTTAATGCGAGTTTTAAAATCAATGTACTCGAATTTGCGGTCACGTGTTCAGGTAGATAAACAGGTGACTCAACCATTTATGTGTAACATAGGTACTAGACAAGGGGACGTAACTAGTCCGATAATTTTCAGTTTATATATCAATGATCGGTGTAACTATTTACGAGAAAATTGTCGCTCTGGTATATTTGTTACTGATAATATTCCTGATATTATGTGTTTATTATTTGCTGATGATGTAGCAAACTGTGCAGATACGGCACGAAATTTATCTTCACAAATAAATGTTATCTCAGACTTCTGTAGAGAGACTGGAATGGAAGTTAATTTGACAAAAACTGAAGTTATGGTTTTCAGAAACGGAGGGCCGTTACGGCAATACGAACATTGGACTTCTAATGATACTCCTATAAACGTCACGTCTTTATATAAATATATGGGTTTATTATTTACACCTAAATTATGTTGGACTGCTGCTAAACAAAAGCTAACATCTCAGGCTAAAAAAGCTATATATTCAATTAGAAACTTTGAAAGGCCGTATGGAGACTTTTTGCATAAAGAGAAATTTAAGCTATTAGATGCTATGGTTACCCCTATCTTAACTTTCGGATCGGAGATATGGGGTTTTGAATACTCAGCGATAATCGAACAGGTTCAAACTAAATTCTGTAAAGATTTTATTGGCGTTAATATGTGTGTAAGTGATAGTATGGCCTTAAGTGAATGTGGTAGACTTCCTATGTGTATTATTTATCATACAAAATGCATTAAATATTGGTGTAATCTTTTAAGAATGTCTGACACAAGATATCCAAGAAGTTGTTATAAAATGTTAAAATATCATGATGATTTGGGCAGAATAAACTGGGCAACGAGAGTAAAAGAACTTCTTTTTAGGTATGGATTTGGCTTTGTTTGGTTATATCAAGAGGTTGCAGATATAAATTTGTTCATTTTTAAATTTAGACAAAGACTAGTGGATTGCAAGAGACAATCATGGCAAAATGATATAGAGTGTTCATCTCGTTGTAACTTTTACAAAGGTTTCAAAAGTTTATTAGAACCAGAAAAATATCTTTCTATTGGCATTCCTTTAAGGTTAAGAATAGGTTTAGCACGATTTAGATGCTCAGGTCATAAATTAAATATTGAACTTGGAAGCCATACTGGAAATGATAAAGAATTCAGAATATGTAACTTTTGTATGATTTATCTGAACCACCGATATGTAGAAGATGAATTTCACGTATTCTTCAAATGCAAAAGGTTTAATGACATAAGACAATTTTTTTATTTAGTTGGTATAATGGCAGCACAAACTTAGTAAATTTACATAATTTATTAAACAGTAAAAATAGTATTACTTTAAAGAAAGTAGCAACTTTTGTAACAATAATATTAGAAAAAATAGACAGTGTGACCATGCTGGGAGATAAGAAGATTATAGTGCATGAGTGTTTTGTTTGTATTGTGTGCTCGGGACTTAAAGTTTCGAACTAATTTGTATGTAAGACCATATTGTAAGTGTAACTTGTTTGTACTTTGGGTGATGCTGGTGTGGGGTGTGTTAGGGCGCAACTCTTAATTTAGTATGTGTATTGCTTTAAATATATTGTATTTTGGGCCGGTGGCCTTTATTTACAAATAAAGTATCTTGTATCTTGTAATAAATTTCATACAAAACGCCCCCTAGCGGGAAAAGTAAGACATAAATGAACATTTTCTCAACGTTAGGATCATCTTCAAATACGTGGTAAAAACTGATTAAAATTTCATAAATGTGGCTTTTCTGATCACGGAGATTTGCCGTTAACAAAAAAGGGTTAGAAAAATAATTTAAAAAAATAAATAAAACAGAAGAAGAACAATAGGTTTTCGCACTGCGAGGTGCGAAAACCTAAAAAAAAGAAACAGAACAAGAACAATAGGTTTTCGCCCTGCAGAGGCGAAAACCTTATTTAAAAAAACCAACAGAAAAAAATCAACCTCTGCTGGGCGAAAACCTAATAAATCTGACAAGAATGTAAAATAAAGTAATAATATATACATAAATTATAAATTAAACACAAACTAATTATACACACGTAGATTAATTGGTAAATACAAAATAAAACACGACAATATGTTTAGTATTACCTTTTCAAAAAATCATTTAGCTGTAATACATAATTCAGCTCGCAAATAAGCAGCCGTTTACAACTAATTAGATTGACTTAGATCGTAATTAATTTACTTTAAAAATCAAATTATTATCTTTGAATCAAGACTTACCAGGAATGTTATTTTGCTTTCCTTCTCACTATGAGTTTCATTTTGATAAACGAAGGTTTTGTACACAACTGCACAGTTACATATTTCGCTAAGGTCTAAACTGGACGGAATCTAGCGAAACATGAAGTTCCCTGATTTAAAATTCAAATTAAATTCGGAATTCATGGAATCCTGTTCGGGTCAATGCAATCCACGTCTGTCATATTGTCTGGATCATACTGAACAATCATACTGAATATTCAATAATTTAAACATTCTTCACTATTATCTAAACTAAAGCCATACTGCAGCTACAACGCTTTGACTTGAAAATGTTAAAGGATAAAACGGGAGTACGCGACGCGACGGGACAACGCACACGATTCACTATGTGAAGAGAGGTTATGCGGTAAATCGATAAGATTGCAAGTAATTCGCAAAATGATGTCATTGTATATGTACACTTCATCTACTAAGACAGTTACGTGAAATGTAGTTAGCAAATAAAGGGGTCGTTCAGTGATTGACATTTTGGTCTGATTTTTCTTTTTTTCCGTTTTTAGATGTGCTATAATTTAATTTATGTCACGTCCGGTTCCAGACAGGTCGCAAGCTATGCCATCATAACTACTTTCTGAACCATTCAAAAGAATTAATGGTAAATTTCTTTGCTTCCAAAAAGAGATAAATCAAAGTAAGACTCCCTCTCTTGTCTTCGTTCTCTGTTCCATCATCATGAAGTATTGCATGAATGAATTTTGGAGAAAGAGGGAGACGGAAAGATAAAATATAACGATTCTCAATATCTATAATTGCAACTCTGATGATGGTTGTTATAATGATGGTGGTTATAATGCTGATGATGATGAGGATGAAAACGAGGATAGTGACACGTTTTACTATCGCCGATTAAGATAAAGATCCCAAAATTTGCCCTTTCACGCTTGTGAAAGAATAGTCTCCCTTTATAATTTACTATAATACTCTTTATACGTGACAACGCAATATTTAAGCATAAGCTAGCATGTTTCTCTATATGCGTCGAATTCATAACTAGAAGATGAGGGGACATGCAATAATTAAGACGATAATGGTCACCACCTAAAGCCTCGTTAAATCTCGCATATTTAGATGTTTCGCGTGACAATGCGATATTCAAGCTTATTGCGTGGTCAATTTGAAGAAACGAGGAATACGGTTGCACGAACATAATTCCATATTGCGTAAATATTAATAAATTATGCAAAATTACTCGGTACGACTATTGAAAATCATGTCAATTTAGCAGATAATTGAAAAGTGAAAGCAAACTGTCACATTTCTCATTCAATTTTATAGATTCTCATTGTAACTTTTGTATTCAATTTTGATATTATAAATAATACTTGAAAACATGGAAAATACTGGGAGATCATTATTGATTTTTATAACAACGTTTCTGCTCAGTCAGTCATGTTTCGAGCCCATTGCAAGGACAAATACCTTACAATTTCCTGGAGAGGGGAGAGGGGATCAAGCCTGCAATATTTGCTTAACCTTCACTTCACATAGACTCATTCTGACACATTGACAAACAGAGCAGACCCACATCAGACAGCTCCCTCCTATAGGAACCGTCTGATCAGGACTCCTCTGTTTACTTATACAATATTTTAGCTCATTTTCTTCTAAAACTCCGAATAATAAAGTGGTTAACCAAATGACTTACCACCAATACAACCCATGTTCGATCCTAAGTAGGTCTGAAAATTTATGTGAAAGGGAAGTTAGTCGCCCGATCAGACACGTGTTTTTTTTTTGTTAATTTTTTGTTGTTGTCGTTTTTTTGTTGTTTTGTTGTTGTTGTTTGTTGTTTTGTTGTTGTTTCACTCTCTCTCTCTCTCTCTCTCTCTCTCTCTCTTCTCTGTCAGGTGCTCCGCACTTCTCCCACATCAAGGAACACATGAACACATGAAGTGCAACATCAGAGTCAACGAGATTTCGACAATGAAAAACGTTAAACATCTACAAATGACTGTCTTTAATGTTTACATACCAGCGTCGTAAGGCGATCATCTTTCTATCGATAGTTAGTTTTTGTGTGTTATGTGAGTGAAGAGGCCTTCCTCTTAAAAAAAAAGTCAACTACATGCCGTTGTAAAACATTCCTATCCAAACCACATATTATTAGATATGGCATCGGAAAGAAAGAATACTGTGAATGTTATTAAATGCACGGACAGCTATCAATTCAATGTTCTTAAATATTTTAATGTTTCAAAACTATAAATATGCCCCCAATTTAACTTAGGGAGCTATGTAACAATGGGGTTAGGGTAAGTTCTCTTTGAAATCATTCATTTGGTTGATTTTATGGGGCTATCTTAGAGTGATCACTTCCGTTCCGTTGTCAAAGATTTTCGTCCAGAACCATATCTTATAAGCTCTTTGAGTACCAATCACAAATCTTCCAAAGAATATTCATCAGTGTGCAACTTTGGATACCTAGGATTCCAATTGTACTTTATAGTAACTTTTGCATGATTTTGAACATGAAAGTTTAAGAAAAGTATTTTACATTGTATTTTAAGCAGTTCATACATTATGACAGAAATGTTGAAAGAAAAATCAACTTAATAATTTAATATGATTCAAGCAACAATGTAAATCGTGGTTCACCAAAATATTGAAATGACTAGCGAAAAGTGAAGTAATAACATAGCAAAGTATTTTTGGTTACCCGATACCAGTCAAATTCAGTATGTTACTACCTGTAGACGGATGCAAAATAATTTCTTCACAGGCTATAAATATTACATCAAATTGTTCTTTCCTATTATGTATGAAATAAGTAATAGACAACCAAACCTCAAAGTAAAACTATTGTCTTTTATTTGACAGCTGAATAAAAGGTTTTCAATCATTCCCTCTTAATTTTCTTGTAAACTGTAATTAATGAATAAATAATGATAATAATATCAAATTCTGAAGTAAATCAAAGACAGAATGAAAACCCTTTTAAACTAAGAATCGCTCCAGTGTGACGTAGGTCTGCTACGGTATTTAATCAGGTCTACAACTTTGTATTTCATGCGCTCAGCACTGCATCGCTATAATTATATTTCATATATGGTCTGTGACATTCATTAACAAACCGAAGCTATATCAATCCTATTTTTATATACATTATATGACACGATTCTCCCTGAATCATATCAAATCTGAACAATATGAGTCCCTTCTCTTATTACGCAACCGCATACAACATTGCACACAGTGCACACTCAGTCTATTTTCCGAAAACGTATGTACCGCGCTGCTTTTATTTCCCGAAAAATATGATCAATATTTATATTGTGCCCTTTGTATGCGCAATCTATTACATTAGTCAAGGACATGGTGGTAAGCAACGTTACTGAGCTATGTAGATATTAATAGATTATTATCACTTTGTAAAGCAATACAGTGGTATCCAAAGGCAGCGTCGGATACCCACGGCTGCCTATTACATCTGTATGAAGAAACGGAATAATCGCTCGTGGGTCTCCGACGCTGATCCAAAGGCTGTTGTATCGAACACTAGTTAAGCTTAATTATGGTCTCCATGACTTACTATCACGTGGATTTGAGTGCCAGTGAGATAGGAAGCTATCCGGCAGGCTTGTGAGGTCGTAGGTTCAACCCATGTGTCCCATGCATT
This sequence comes from Solen grandis, assembly GCA_021229015.1. NCBI lineage: Eukaryota > Metazoa > Mollusca > Bivalvia > Adapedonta > Solenidae > Solen > Solen grandis. Next base: position 32,647,416 of record CM037794.1, read on the forward strand.
CTTGGGTCTTCCTATACATGTAATCATATATGATATCAAAATACTGTCGCAGCGACGGTTAACTCCAGCACTACGACAGGAACTTAAATCGCAGTTGACTATTGATCTTTATGCTGTGTGTATGTGTTTAAATTTTCTTCCTTATTCTCTCATATTATATCATCAGTTTGGCATGCTAGATTCTACGTGTCACATGCACTTCAAACTGTGTTTATCGATAACAAATGGTCTAGCATTGTAATTTTTATGTTATCACACACACACAACACACACACACACACACACACATTGACGATTTCTAAGATTGAGAGACGGACAGACAGAGGGAAGAAGAGAGAGATAGAGAGAGAGAGAGACGGACAGACAGAAGATTCACATCCACTCCGCCCTATTAGATATCCCGTATGCACCAGTAATTCTTAGTTTAGCTACGACTGCAGTTATCTATTTCACTATGATTTTATTCCTCAATAATATTATTTGTACCGATGATATACTAGTCTATATTTTATTTAGAGTATTGACATCGTATATCTCTCAGCCTCTTACCGCTGTGGGTTCGAATCTCGGTATGGACTTCGGACTTTTCATGTGATGAAGCCTTCCAGCTAGCTTGCGGTAGGTCGGTGGTTCTACCCGGGTACCTCTGTGTACTCGGGGTCTTCCTCCACCTGTAATTAGCTGGACGTCGCTATATGATTGAAATACTAACGCAGCGACGGTAAACTCCAATACAACAACGACATCGTATGTCCTTCATACAATAAATCAGTGTAGAGTAACTTTACAAAACATCTCCAGGGGAATACCTAGAGAAACTTAAATATTGCACGCTTTTAGCGAGCAACGATGAGCCTATGAATGATGAATTTTTCTTTTTTTTCTGACCATTTGGACGCCCGTGGGTATTCCTGTTTATACTCTGTTTCTTTGGATTTAGGAAAATATTTCAAAATACTAAATGCCGACTGCTATATAACTGAAATACTTTGATAACGTTAATGTGGTGGCGGCTGTGAACTAAGAAAAGAAGAAAATACAATAACAATATATTTTGTAATAAACACAGTTTGAGATACAATAACAATACAAGCCGTTGTGCTTTTAAATATGTATGTATGTATGTATGTATAATTGGCCAAATTCAAGACCATTTTTAGAAAAAAAATGAATATACTTTTTCAATTAAATAGTTGACTTTACTTTCTTTCTTAAATACTTGACTGGACATAGTCACTGCTCTTTCATAATTGCACACAATCCCCGATGGCCGGGGGAGTAAAGCGTCTGCTGCGGAAATGGGAGGTCCTAGGTTCGATCCCCGACCGCGTTAAACCAAAGTCAAGAAAAAAGATATTACTTACTTCGGGAGCGGGAGGTCCTGGGTTCGATCCCCGACCGCGTTATACCAAAGTCAAGAAAAATGATATTGTTTACTCCTTGTTTGGCGGTTAGTATATTTTTATATATGTACGGTGTTAGGATACTGAGACTGGGTGTGGTGCCATACCGCTTCTATGGTGTGGTACTGCAGTTTAGCAGCATTCTAGCTCAAGTAGACAGTCACCAAATGATTGAAATAATGTCGGTAGGGACACTCAGCAAACTTTATGCAAGTCTTTAGTTTCTCTTGTAAATGGGCATATACATTGAACAAATAGCTAAAACCGATATACTCGTACCGTTTGTACACTTAATAGCAGATAGAATAGACGGATGATCTGCAATAGAGAATAATGAATAGGATTGAGACCAATTTAAATCAATAATTTCTTGTAAACAAGCGTGTTTGCATGGTGCAGCCATATAAAGTTTGTTCAATTGTATACAAATAGTTAAACTGAAGACATTTCATGGCCGTCTGAGCTGTTAAAATGATAATTAAGATTACACAGGATTGGGAGAGGGAACATCTCCACCCCACACCCCCGCCTACACACACACACACACACACACACACACACAGGGTGTTGTATTACTATCTTAGCGAGGTACCCTATGTATGACCCATACCTAATTATTGCGTTTTGTACCTCGATCTGTGTGTAAAATGTCATGGGGAGGCATGTACATTTTTCCATGGTATACCTCGGTTTGCAACTCAACATTTTTTTACTTATTATTATTTGTTTTTACTTATTATCTTTTTATTTCAAATGAGAAAAAATGAATCTAGATTAAGCAAAGGGTTAAACAATAAAACTATTTTAAAAAGTTGCCTTAGATATTGATTTTTATCTCTATAGATATCAGATTTACAAACAGCCTATATGTACCACTCAGATTTACTGTCATGACCTATATACACTAGCTGTTTCATCTGTCATTCTGCGCTCTTAAATATTCATTAGTCAGATCGCCACATCTCCGCCCATTTTCAAAACCTTTCCTAAACATGTGTGTCCTGGTGTTCATTGGATTCCTCCTTTTCATCTTCCTCGGAGATTTGGAGGAACCTGTCTTCTAAAACCTCGAAAGCAGTGACACCCATAACAATGATATTCTTCAGGCAGAAGATAGAAATCCCGTGGGAAAAACCATGCCACGTGATCATCCGCGTGATAAACATCGGAAGATTCACGATGTATGCAATCGCTAATTTGTGAAGAAGTTCGAATTGTTTCGGCATTTTCCGTAGCCCAAACTTCATAAACGCAATGGTGAACAGGGGGATCGTGGGCAACACGTAGTTGATACAGCAAACAGCAATAACGGTATCATCCAGACCGGGCGGATATTTGTCGCGAGTATCCTTTTCAAATAAATTTTCAAGATTATCAACGCCATCCAGAATGTCAAATATTACAGTTGCCGTAAGGCTTGCAACAATCTCCTTTCTATATCCGTGTCTCAGATCATGCAGAGTCGCCAAGTATGCCAGGAAGATGATACCAGACAATGCTAGTGTGGTCTTCATCGTGTTTGCGCCAAAGAAACCCTCCTCATCAAGATCTGTAGAAAACTTTGTGAAAATGACCGATATTTTGACAGACATTACAATGCTGTAGACCAACCAAGCAATATAACTCATGGCCAGGTGATCTACTTCGGATTCCGGCACTCCAGGGTGATGGCTTTGGAAATGGATACTTTTGGCTGCCATCATCATGGAGCAGACGAAAAGAGCGATGACGAAGGCGTCCGCTGCGAAGATACCAGCCCAAGAGAAACTGAGGTTGTCCATCAGGTACCAGTTAAGAAAAGCAGACTGGAGCAGTAAAGTGCTCAGGCACAGTGTCCTTGTAGGCCAATGATGCATGAACCGTAGGATGGGATCGCGCGCTTCCATGGTTACTTCAAATTAAGTTCTAATATAGATTGTAGTTAATTTGTTGAAAAATTCAGTTGATTTCCTGAAAGAAAAAAAAATAAATGAATATTACTCCATCACAAATTGCCACACAGAAATTAAATTCGGCTCTCAATCACGTGATTCCGCCACCAACCTTCATAACATCAAGCTATTGATAATTTTAATTTTTCTTGTATGTTTTTATGACATTTCAAAAGTATCTGACAGAGCCTGGTATAATAATCTCATATTTTTCAATATAAACAAAGTGTGAAACGTTTTCTCATTCATGATTGCATGGATTATTCTTTAGTTAACCCTTTTATATAGATCATTGGAATTTATATTATTAAGCTAATTAACCCTTTCCCTCATAGAGGAAACCATGAAAAGACCTATGCGAACAGCATAAAACCAGATCAGCCTGCGAGTAACTCGCAGGCTGATCAGGTTTTATGCTGTTCGCTGCTCCTCAGTGGTCTGGAAATGAGGATTTTGTAATTAAATTTGGTAAGGTTAAACTGTGGTTTTCTGCAGATCAAGCTTTATGTGGTACCTACTGAGTGCGTCATAATGAGTCTTTATGAGGGAAAGGGTTAAACCTTACTATGCTACATTTCTTAATTGGAATTGTCTGTTCTTGATTGAAAAAAGAGTAAATGTAGTATGTTGTAATAACGTAAATATAGTACGTGGTAATAGCGTAAGTACAGTACGTGTAAAAGTGTAAATATAGTATGTGGTAAAAGCATAAGGAAAGTACGTTGTATAAGTGTAAATATAGTTCGTGGTTGGTGATAGCGTAAATAACGTGGTAAAAGCATAAGCACAGTATGTTGAATAGTGTAAATATAGTACGATGAAATAGCTAAAGTATAGTACATTGTAATATCGTAAATATAGTACGTTATAATATTGTAAATATAGTGCTTGGTACTATCGAAAATATAGTACGTTGTAATACCTGAAATATAGTACATGGTAATATAGTAAATGTAGTACGTTGTAATACGGTAATTATAGTACGTAGAATAGTGTAAATATAGTACGTTGTAATATCGTAAATATAGTGCTTGGTACTATCGAAAATATAGTACGTTGTAATACCTGAAATATAGTACATGGTAATATAGTAAATGTAGTACGTTGTAATACGGTAATTATAGTACGTAGAATAGTGTAAATATAGTACGTTGTAATATTTAAATGTAGTAATGGTAATATCTTAAATTAGACGTTGTAAGTAAATATAGTACTTGTAATAGGAATAAGTACGTGAAAGTGTAAATAGTACGTTGTAACAATACGTGGTAATATCGTAAATATAGTACATGGTAATATCTTAAATATAGTACGTTGTAATATCGTAAATATAGTAATTTGTAATAGCAGAAATATAGTACGTTGTAATAGTGTAAATAGTACGCTGTAACAGTGTAAATATAGTACGTTGTAATAGCGTAAATAAGTACGTTGTAACAGCGTATATATAGTACGTTGTAATATCGTAAATATAGTACGTGGTAATAGCATGTATATAGTACGTTGTAATTGTAAATCTCTAAAACGAGTTTGGCAGCCCCCTATTCTTAATTCAAAAGCTTTTAGTTATAGTATTAAGTACTTATGTGCATTGTTTTAGAAAATTCTGTCCGTTAAAAAAAACGCTTTAACACCTTTAAGACAGATATAGTGCCGCCACACTGCAGAATCACGCTGTAGACCTTGTGGCATAACACCACACCTAGTCAAAGAATCCTGACACCGAGCCAACCAGTCCTAGAACTACCCTTATATGCTGAGTACCAAACAAGATTGCTATACCAGTACCATTTTATACGATTTTGGTATATCACGGCCGGAGAACGAACCAATAACCACCTGGTTTTCTATTTTTATACCTGCATGTAAGTAAGTAAGTTAGTTAAGTCTAAATATTTAAAGTGGGTAACATATTTGACATAAACCAATTATCAATATGGTCCATAAATGAGTTTACAAATGACAGGCCGTAGACAGCAATTCATTATGTTTGATCTAGCATTATTTTGCAGTTATAAAAAGTGGCATATGGTAGATAAGTTCTTATTTATATATTCTACAAAAGCAATAATAAAAAAAAAATATTTTAAAAGGTAGGTTTATTATAACCGATTGTTGCTTAACAACCAGCTGTTAATGTTCGAATCTTTACCCCAGTATGATAACCAAGTACAAATGAACTTACCGTAAAGTTTGAATATAGATTTCAAGAATTGTTGGCACATACTTGCAAGTTTTGTTTAATACTGTGTACATATATGAACAGATTGCATCAAAAGATTTTATTAAAAAAAAAGTTATATGTTGATTGATATAGCTGATATATATATATATATATATATATATATATATATATATATATATATATGCTAAATTACAAACCGAACTGTGAAGGCCAATGTAATTATTTGGGCTATTAATAATAGATGGTTTTCGGGTATGTATTTTGTTAAAAATCAAAGCAGACTACCAGAACAAGCAGCTGACCACAGAGGCTCGAAGTTGCCAATTACAAATAATTCAAATCAATAATACGCCACAAATAGGCCGTGGCCGCATGCCATAAATATTCGCATCGAGTTATTTTGCACATAAAAAAAGTGGATGTATATATCTTATATATATTTTAAATACCAAAGTTTAAGAACACAAACGCCGCTCCTGATATACAATGATGTGCATGTCGTTTGTCTAGATAAAAGAAAACAATGTATACGAACCGTTATATATGTACTGCAGCTCATAACATCCAAATATCGAGTCCTTAAACGACTGCAACGTACTGAATATATAATGATTGATTAAATATATCACTTGGTTAGATCGATGATCTGAAAGAGCAAAAAGTGTGTCCGGTTAACGTCGGAAACGATACTTTAAAATCAGGCTTGTATAGGACACAATAATTTCCTTGACCAATCAAAGCTCGAGAGTTTCTGATCTAATTTTCTTATTACATATCTAGGCATTTAAATCACTGAGCGGAACGTAATGAGCACTTCTCTTAATCTTATCACATGAACGTGAATTTCCTACAACTTTGATGCTTGATAAATTCAGAAAATGATCTGATCTTATACTTTTTATTTCCTTGTCTATGTTAATGGTATATAGAGCATGCGAAGCGGGAAAATGTGCCCTAAACATAGGTACACATGGGTTCTTTTGTCAGATGTACAGTTTTCAGACGACAGAGCTTGCTGCCGTCTTTAGTAGCTATAAACGCTTACCAGGCATCCCTGACCTTGCTAATTTTCCATGACAAGTTTAACTTTACCTCTCCGCGCTCTCCGTACGGATCCACGCAATGCGATTCTGCACTTACGAATACGAATGGAATATGTTTCGCAGGCCTTTTATTCATAACCGTAACCGCTATTCATGTGGAGGGGCCGCCGTGGCCGAGCGGTTATAGTCGTGGACTACAAATCTCTCAGCCCCTCACCGCTGTGGGGTTCGAATCCCGGTAGGGACTTCGGATTTTTCATGTGAGGAAGCCTTCCAGCTGGCTTGCGGTAGGTCGGTGGTTCTACCCGGGTACCTCTGTGTACTCGGGTCTTCCCCCACCTGTAATTAACTGGACGTCGCTATATGATTGAAATACTATCGCAGCAACGGTAAACCCTAATACAACAATACAACAAAGCTATTCATGTGCTGTTGTTTGTAAACGTGTTATTTTGCTCTGTTAACATCCATTTTAAGCGTGAACAATATATCCATGACACTTATAAATCAGAACAGCAACCCATTTTACATACTTGAAAATCTACTCCTGTACACAGAAAAAAAAGTAGCGCTTCGAATGTCTGTAATTAACCTCAAGTAGTTCACGCGTAATTTTGCATGAAAGTGAGTTAGGTTTCCCCCAGAGCATTTCTTAACTTTGAAATAGAAACAAACATTCAAGTATCTAAAACATCAAGTACTTTGTCAAGTTCAACTGTAGATAGTGTATATAAATCGGGTCCTAGGGAATGACCTTCTTTTGAAGTTCATACAGTCAGGTTCATGACCCTAATTCCGGATTGTTTTGTAACAAACAGAGTGCGAATTCGATTGTCTTATTACCGACAATAGTTGCAGGAGAGTGTGTGGAGTTCTTGCGTCATGTGTCTTTTGCCTCTTTTGTATCAATAATTAAGAATCAGCTTTTTTCCTGTTAATCCAGCTGCCGTCTCTTAGCGCATTGAGCGCTATGTTTCCAAACATTCGGGAAGCCCTAACGAGTTCGTGAAATTTCGTTTGCTAACACGTAAAGCGCATCAGTGATAACGTTTTCCCGAATGTAAGAAAATGCTGTACATCTAATTAAAGAATAATTTTGTGTAGTGCACAAATTACCGCTTCGCATGCGGTATATCCCATTTGAATTGGTAAATAAATACTATACTTTCAGCAGTTTTCTTTTTCACATCGAGGCAAATCTTGCTGCTTGTGATCTTAAAATTATGTCATATACCACGTGGTATGGCCACACTGTTAAAATGGCATGATGGGAGCGTGGAAGATATTTTGAAGTCGTAGGCGCACGCAATAACTATCGCGTTCGCACGCAGTAGCTATCGCGTTCGCACGCAGTAGTATTCGTGTGCGCAAACAAAAACTATCACGTTTGCACACAGTAGCACGCGAAAACTATCGCGTTCGTACGCAATAACGCATACATAGTGCGCACGCGACAGCACACAATCGTTGTAAGTATTGCATTCTACGTGTTAGTTATCACGTTCGCGCGAGACATGGAAAAATATCTATGCTACCGAACTTAACGCCGCAGCAAACCTCCTTTGATCTCGGAGCTTCATATAATCAAGATAACGTCAGGCACGCTTTCGGATAGTTTGTGTCGACACAGACTCACCACAACCATATAATTATTATATGGTTGTGGTGAGTATACATACAATTATTTAGGATGCTGACATAAAACAAAGCAAGAAACAACTTTATACTAGAGTTATTATATTAGCCAAAAGCCTTTCATACATTGTGTTGAACATAGCCAACAATATAAAATAGCAATTATACTTAAAAGGTGATGTGGATTGTATTGGACGCAAATGGGTTCTGGCAACCGGAGCGGGCGATACGAAACTACAAAGCTTCCAGTTATCAAACATATGCTATATCCAAATCATTTGATGCAAAAAAAATTATTAGAAATTTAAACCTTCAACATGCTATAGCAATTCCAAATCCAGTTCATCCATTCAATTAAAATCCCGCCCCCAGTCCAGATAACAACAAATCCGTAACATATCAAACTGCCTAAAATTGGGTTCCGCGAGTGACGCGCAAATTACAGGACTTCCCTAGTCTTTTCTGGGCGTGCGTCACTCTCCCCAATACAAATTTCATATTCAATATAAAATCCTCATCTGTCCAGATAGCTTAAACAAATCCATAACAATCAAAAGGTCTAAAATTGGGTTCCGCGAGTGACGCGCTAATACAGGACTTCCCTAGTGTGTTCTGGGCGTCACTCTCCCCTATACATAATTTCATATTTTGGAATAAAGCTTAGTGTGAGCTAAGCAAAGGAAAGGGTTTATCAAGAATATCTAAGTAAACCGTGAGAACATCCCCGCCAAGGTTCTTCTATGTTAATGCTGACTTTAATCTGATATTAGTTTTTTTTTAATTTACATTAATGTTCATAAAAATGGTCCTCTGTGGCCAAGTGGGAGAAGTCGCTGACTTTTCATCACTAAGCCCCTCACTGAATGTGTTCGAATCACAGTAGGATCATTCGGACTTTCAGCTTAGGGAGTCTCTTCCAGCTGACCTTTATACCTAGATGTTGCTATAGGAAGCGTCATTTTTACCAAACAAGCAGTCAACATATTTCAGATGCATTAGCGTTAGTTTGATCAAGTAACAGTTGCAATGTGTTGCAGGTACCCAGTGTACAAGGCCAGAAACCACTTGGCAACTATAGATTACCAGTTTCACAAGGATCGCCCATATCTTCTGAATAAGAATGGAGAAGTAAGGTAAATTAATTTGCTACCATTATATGCAACAAGCTGTAATTAGATCAAAAAGGGTCATTTGACCGACGGACAAAGCAATCCATAGTGGCTTGGTGATATATGATTTTCCTATAACAATAGCAAGCAAGTTCTTAATGCTCTCACCCCTGTTTAGTGGGAGTCAGAATTTATGTCTGTGCAACTTAGTAATGTTAAGGTAATCCATCCATCATTAATTTAAAATCATGGTCAACCAAATAGCTTCTCTGCGCAGTTAATATGAAGGCTCACATTGACTTTAAAATTCTTAGGATCATTTGATCAACCAAAACCACAATTCAATGATGGATTTCCTTAAAGGTGCACACTCAACGCTGTTATAAACAGAATTTTATACTTATATATGCATAATCTGTACTTTTTAGTTAACGTTTACATGTTACAAATTCTCATTTCAGGCTGCACCGATGTTTCTCTAAGAGAACTGGCACATACAGATGTTATAAGGAAAAAGTGGCAAAATTATATGGATATGTGCCAGAGTTACTACGTCAGATTTTGGCTTCGGTTAAAGAAAGAGATCAGCTTCTCCGTGTACCTATGGAACTGAGTCCATCAGATCCAAGAAATATAAAGAGGACATTATCATGAGTATCTCCTCCTTCCACCAAAATATTAATGGAAGCCAAAAAGTCTAGATTTGAAAACAGCAGCAACTGAGTGCAAATCTGTTTATAAAAACTCATGGTAATCCTCAAGGATCTTGAACTCAATTTTTATTGTTAATTAAGATGATATATAGTAACAAGAGCTTCATAAACGGTGCCAGTGCTTGTCGGGTGTTTTACATGTCCACAACAAAATTCTAAGTTAAAAAGGGTCATGATTTCGAAAATATAGCTTTCAGAATAATGCTGGCCATTGTCTTACAACTGCACCTTTTCATTATAATCAAACCTTCCAAGTTTTGTGTTGATACCTTTCATTCTTTTTAAGACAACCTATAATTATAATAATAAGGAATTTTGACCAAAATTAAAAGTTAGGAAGGGGCATGACTCCAAAAATATAGCTTTCAGAATAATGCCCATTCATGATTATAAAGCATTTCAAGTTTTATATTGGTACTTTTAAAAGTGTTTGATAATAGGCTACATTAAAGTTTTTGCACAAAAATGTCGAAGTGATCATAAAAGCTCGATTTTTTCTTCCGAACAGATGAGCTAAACAGCTTTGTTATGCACACATGCATTTCCTAAACTGCATAAGCCAGAGTCACAAAACTTAACAGAATTGCCTCTAGCATACACAGTTAAAAATACCTGAAGTTTTATTGGCCTTTTCATCTAATATGTCCAGGGTTATGGCCCTTGAATTATAAAAATAAATATGACGTGCACACTTCTAAAACTGCATGAATTTTGGAGAAATTTTCAAAATCATGTTAAGTTGTGCACATTCAAAATATGTCTTGTTCACTCATGACAGTAAAGCAGAGTTGAATTTGAAGTTGAAAGTGGGGATATCTTTGTCCTGTTGAGATCATTTCTTTGTCTCTTCAATAATAAGGACATTTACATTGTTTACATATGTTTTTCAATTGATTTACAAAATATTCAGTGTCAACATTGGAATAATAGATTGTTAATAGTTGACCTGGTTTACACAAAATATACAATTTTGTTTGTGATACTGTTTATGAGCTGAGATTCCCTCATCATGGTTTATATCTTAGCCATTACCATGATAAATTTATTGATTTCACTTGTTTATGTTATTAACTCACCTAGAAAAACACTTTAGATGCCACATTTTTTGTCATCATGCCTAACATAGCAATCTTACTCCGGTGAGCGACACAGGGCCATCTTGGCTCTCTTGTCATTTTTGGGGGTTAGTAAGGATTTTTTTAATTTATAAAGTTATGTAAGCACCCATAGACTATCAGGGCTATTATACTTCATACAAGACCAGGTCATCATATTAAGCAAATTTTAAGCAAAATTAAAACCAATCATATTTTTTATTCTCCGCAGACAATGCTTTTAAAGAGGACAAAATTATCATTGTGATGGGTGATTAAAAGCAGTTAAAAGATTTGCTCATGCTCACATTTTACCCATGAAAGATAATTAATAAATGAACAACTCAGTAGAAAGTTTTAAATTGGATTTAATTACGATTTCTAATTTGATTTCAAATTCTTTTGACAACGGTAGATGTCAGCAAAATAACTTTTTTCCAAAAATAAGAAAATAACATTTATTATACATATTATTCATAATACATGTACTGCAAACTAAAATTCTTTCTACATATTTGTAAATAAGACATATACATAATGTCATGTACACAACAGGTACCTGTATACAACATGTAATCAGTATTTATTCACGCAGAAAATGAATTGAACTTAGCAGTATAATAAATTTGCATTACATTTCCCATATAGCGTACGTAACTATTACTGGCAGAGAAAAATCATAGCACCATCGCCTAGCGACTCAAGTGACATGACTTTCCTCAGCTGGGAATAAATACTCATGTTCCGTATAAATAATCTGTATAACTAATATCCCAATGTGCAACCGAGTACATTTGAATACAATTATTAGCCTAATACATGAATTCATATTGTTTAATTTGATTATCACAATCTTAATTTAATTTATGGTGTGTGGCAAGTATAGTGTTAAAGCACTGTAATTGTTTAAAAGTACAAATGGAAAACTGATGTGAGGATGTTAGTCTGATACCCATAAATATATTTATTTAATCCCATGCCTAGTTACTGATGAGAGGTAATCATTATAACACTTTAGACGCAAACATAAACCTAGTTAGAAAAGGGCCATAATTTTCATAAAATTCAGTCAAAAGATTATCCTCCTTGGTTTTCTGATGACCCTGAACACACTCCTAAACTTTCTAGTCAATATCATTAACCATTTCTGAGATATAAGCTGGATAGTAGATTGCATGCAAAACTTTAACCAAAAAGTCTAAGTCAAAAGGTGGACCTAATCTGCATTTTATTCATTCAAAATCAAGCTGCCACTATAGTATGATACAATTGAACATGTTACAGATGTTTCACATCAATCCCATGCCTGGACTATTGAGACATAAGCATGAAAGAACCTTGCATGCAAAGCTTTAACCAACATTTTTAAGTTAAGAAGTGGCCATAACTTGTAATATATTCCATCAACAGTTATATACCTTGATAGTATGATACCCCTAAAAGTATTAAAGATGTTTCAAATCAATTGCATGCCTGGATACTGAGATATAAGCATGAAACTATCTTGTTTGCAAAACTTTAACCAAACTTTTTATTGCATGCAAAACTTTAACAAAAAAAATTAAGTTAAAAAGGGGCCATAATTTACATTAAATTCAGTAAAGAGTTTATACTTAAGTTGTTTGATGCCCATGAACCTATTCATAAACTTTCATCTCAGTGCCATAAATGATTATTGGGATATAAGGTTGTTAGTAACTTGCATGCAAAGAGCTTCAATGCCGTAACCGACACAAGCGTGACTACAGTAGCTCTCATATTCTTCGAATAGTCAATCTAAAAACTACATTCTGCCATGTTATTTTATTCAAAACGCCCTTGTACAAAACCGATGTATACCCCCTGAATCCGATGGAAATTTATGGCGTATACGAATGATACAACAGCTAGGGATAACTCTCCTCAACCCAGCCCCCAGCCGACTATGTTTTCACAAAGTAAAATTTCTGTAGGCAGAATGACGCATAGTCCGGTTGTAATCCTCCACCGGTTGTCTGTGCCTTCCTAACATGTCCCTGAAGTATGCCTGGCCAATGTGTAATACCTCTTCATCTAGGCACAGGCGATCCATTTGCTAAAACACACACAAGTAAAACAAGGTTTAATTACGAATTAAATGATATTTTTTTCCTTTACAAATAGAGGATATTTGTTTGTTTTGAGAGGATATGGAATATACCTTATGAAGAATTGTTATAATTTTAACGAGCGTATAGCACATCATTTGCAGATGAAAAATACTCAATATCAGTTTTTATTTTATGCTGCTAACTGCTGCCCCATCATACCAATAAACATAGGTATAGCCTTTATGAGGAAAAAAAAGCCTGGCCACATATATATCAGTCACACTGTGGGATATGCATCCTTTCTCACTGACAGGAAACAGTATTTCATCGTTTACATAGAAATACTATAGCTCCCTTGTTCAAATAGGAGAGTGAATATTACACATGTAGATTTAGTCTTACAGTTTTTAAAATCAATCAGTGGCATAAAAGTAGAAGATTTGTGAATATGGACTATGGTAATATTAATCTTTTTCAAAACACAAATTGATATATTGGCTCATTGTGCATATTTAGTTTGGGAATGGTATGATGCTGCTTTCTGGTGAAATATTGATAAGATGGGATTTTTTAAAATCATATTTTCTTTCATAATTGATCAACAGTTAATTTTCAGTATGTAGCCAATTTCATGTTACAAGTGTTCAGAAATTTTCATGAACTTATGTTTTTTCTGATTGTCACATGGCTTCATATCCTATATAAAACTATATAAAAATGACTAAAATCAGGATTTTCAGTATTTTCTAATTTCCAATTTTTACCAATGGATAGCCTAACATTGAAACCATTTGATAAAAACAATGTTGCAACCTTCAGGAATATTTAAGTTAAATAGTTTCACATGCAATCCAATAAATATTGGAATAATACTTTCATCACATAATATGCGATTTGAATCTATTGATTTTCTTTAATTTCAATAAAATCCAAAAGTTTGAATGAAATTGGTATACAAAAGGAAATTGAGTTTTTATAATTGATATATTTACATTCATTGACGGACACGCATACTTTTTACTCATATAGCATAGTAAGAACTTAATAAATATTAAATTAAGCAATGTACATGCTATAAAATACATATTGGCATAAGTTTTTAATTATGTTGTTGTTTTACACTGATGTATATTGCAAATTAAAAACTTAAACCTATGTTTGCTTTCTTTATGACTTATATGAAAGTGTTCTTACATTCCGCTGACTAATACAGTGTTGTGGGGTGCACCCACAACACTTTCTCTCCAGCTCCGTTGGCATCTCTACACAATTACCGCATCGGCACCAGGTGGGGATGTCTTTGTTGAAAGGATCAGGGGGTGTAGGGCCAGACCGTCATCTACCAGGTCAAAAAATAGACCAGGCTCTCTTTTCAAAAGCTGCAGCATTAGAACCCTCCGACGCTCAGCATCCATTTCTTTGACAATGTCCTACAGAGAAATGCAGCACTGACTTATATTGAAACACTATATGGCAAGTCAAAATCATAAAATCCATGTTTATTATACTTTGTAAAAAATGGGCTTCAAATTTAATGAACATACGTGAAAGAATTTAAAATACAATTTATAAATTTTGATTAAGTCAAATTTTTCATTATGATATACTGGCGTGCGAGTAGTATCCGTGAACTAGTAGTATCCGTGATTCGGTCGATTTTTCTATTTTATCGCTCTCTTTCGAGAAGTTATTTTTTGTATCGCATAATATACGTCATTTTAAGTCTGCAGACGAAGTTTTGTTTGACTGCGGTAAGTATTCATTAAGAAAATAACGAAAACATATTTGTAAATTATGTAAATAAACATTATCTCGTGAGGCATCGTCGCGTGCGCTACTGCGCATGCGCATTAAATGTCTGCAGTTAGTTCCCTTAACAGCAATACATATGCGCTAAATAGCAGACGGAAAAAAAGTTTGGTGCGATGATTAAATATTCTGAAAATTTGACACAAAACAAATGATCAAGAAAATATCAAGGCATTAACTTTAATTAAAATATTCATGTTTTAATATAATTTTGTTTGAAATTGCATATAGACTACAGCATGCAAAAATATCAATGTTTGATAATTCAGCACTGCGATACAGGGAGATAACTAAAATAAAATATCCAAATTTCTAATAGGTTGTCTTTCTTATATATTTGGGGTCCCCGAAGGGGATTTAGGCGTAATAAAAAAAGTTACTTGTTTCCACTAATCCGACTGACCCTATTTTTTGTACCGACCCTATTTTTTTTTTTTTTTTTTTTTTTTCGTAGCATAAGGGCTATTACGGTTGTTTTGCGTCATTTCCTCTAAAAAAAAAAACAAGGTAGAAATAAAAACAACAACAAAAAAAAACAACAAGTTAGTCGACCTACCGACCCTATTTTTTCGGTCGGAGATGTTGGTGGAAACAAACAACTTTTTTTTCGCCTTTTTCAATTAATAATGGCTACTAAAATTGTACAAAAAATCTTCCAATTTTCAATTTTTAAGATGCCAGCATCATATAATGCAGATGACCTGCGGAATGCAGTGTCAGCTGTTAAGCAGAGACGCCTTACAGTGTCTCAAGCATCAAGGGAATATGCTATACCAAGGCAAACCCTTAAAGACCATGTTGACAATCCGGACCTTAGCACCAAAAAAAGGCCCAAATCCCCAGTTATCCGAGGAGGAGACAAGAGGATTTGTAAACTTTTGTTTACACATGGCGAGTAAGGGCTTCCCATTAACAAGGAAGATGGCCAGGGCCTATATAATGGAGATAGTAGCGAAATCTGGTAATTTCCTGACATAGATTAGCGGCATATTAATAAAGTTACATTTGTATTGATAGATATACGAGTTTACATACTATAAAAGGCCAAATAACAAATATTTACAGCAATTAAAAAAAAAAAAAATTAAAAAAAATGGGGATTCTGTTTCAAGGTGCTCGAGATTATATTATTTTCGGCTAGGTTTTTGGCTTCTTTTTTTTTTTTTCAGAGAAGTCAAATTTTTTTTATTGGGCAACATCAATCAATACATAAATTATATGATCATCTCTCTCTCTCTCAAAGCCTACACTCACTAAAAACATACAATTATAATGCATATCATATTATACATTAAAAAACAACAACATTATTTCAGGAAAGCAGACATTATTTTCGGCAAATGGTCCAAGTGATGAATGGTTTCGCAAATTGGCTGACAAATTTCCGGAATTGGCATTTAAGAAACCAGTGGTATGGAATAAAGCAAGGCTCAGGATGAGCAATGAAAAAATCGTGAACGATTTTTTCGACATGTGGGCTAGGGTGATGACTGACTGTAACCTGATTGACAAACCTGCTCAGGTAAGCATAGATGCATTCAAAACATGAATTGTATACATTAGATTTGCCAAATATATTTACTATATATGTATGTCATTTATATTTAAGGTATTCAATTGTGACGAAACAGGATGGTCAGGCAAGGAGACGTCCGTCACAAAAGTATTGGCCTCTAGAATTGGCCAAACTCACCAACAACAGGTAATGTTTATCATTCTCTTATTATTGCATAATACATATATGACAGACATATTAAAAACATACATCAACGATTTGTTATTTATCAGGCCATGACTGCTGACCACATAACGGCGCATCTTTGTGTTTCTGCTGACGGGAAGTTCCTGCCGCCTCTCATAATATACATGGGCGGTTTCCCACATCGAAGCTACAGAGATGGCGTCCCAGGTATTGTACAACAAACGAATATCTAATTAAATTCTTTATGAACAATACATGCTGCAAACTAAATTTATCAATTAAATCTTCCATACAATCCGTGTTCCATTGAATGGCTGATATGTTGGAACAAAACATGTTTAAATGTGAAGGAAAAACTCTTAATTGTAATATGTAATATATTGAAAAAAATTAATGAGTTTTCTATTCCATACTATATTTTCTATCCATCCCTCAATTAAAAAAAAACATCCGTGGTGCTACTAGTCATGATATAGATATGTTAATTGTCATTTTTATGCGCTGTATATTTCAGGTTCATGGCTGTTTGCGAGCACTGAATCGGGGTACAGTGATTCAGGGCTCTTTCACGAATGGTTTATAAAATGCTTTATTCCGAACTGTGGAAGAGCCCGTCCAGTAGTTTTGCTAATGGACAACCATGACAGCCATATATCGCTTGGCGTCATAGAGGCTGCAAGGGCAAACGATGTTGTGTTGGTTGGGCTTCCTAGTCACACAACACATTTCTTGCAGCCTCTTGATGTCAACATCAACGGCCCTCTGAAAAAAAAGGCAATACATTATTTATTTAAAACATTGAAAATATACACTCAAGTATAACCAAATATAATTTTTCATTTTAAATCACTTCCTAATAAAATAATGGTGTATCCGATTATAGAAAAAATATGGCTTTTTTAGTAATTGAAATTCAATGTCAATAAATCATGCATCATTTGCTTTTCGGTGATTAAAATCTGAAACAAGGTTTTCCTTGTTACATCAAGTCTTTTATTTATTTTCATAACGTACATGGTGCCTTATATAAATTAAGCTTTGCTTTTACATATATGTAAGTGTAGAATGTTTCAAAACATTTCAACGCGGACACATTTTCAGAAGATTTTACATCATTGCTATTCAATGAATTATCAATGATGTTACAGGTGCAAGCGCTGTCTCATGGCATTGGATTCACAAGACCAGGGACAAGCATTAGTAAAGCTCATTTGCCCTTGGTCTTATCCTATGCCTTGGATCAGACAGCACCCTCAACAATCAAAGGCGCCTTTGCAAAGGCAGGCATCATGCCAGTAAACAGGCACGCCATTGATGCCAGTCAACTTATCCCACCATCATTCGAGGCTAATTTGACAGCGGAGGCCCCATTAATAAGGACATGCGAGTCATGCGGCCAATATGTTGGCCAGAATCCTCTCGTGACGCGAGGGATAATCCCTGCGTCCTTAGCAGAGGTATTGGTCCTGCCTCCTGTGGAGGCTAAAGCTGTGAAGAAGGTCAGCTCTAAATTAGTGACCAGCGGGAGGCTGATTTCAGGGGATGAGATGCTGGCATCATTAAAGGTTTAACATTTCTAAACTTATTAATTTAGATATGTATAAATATTTAAAAACATATTTTTTATGACAAGGTACAAAATTAATATATTTTCACTATTCATATTTTTATGAGTGAGAGAAAATAGAACGTTTTAAATATATAAACACATTAAAACAAAATATATGTGTTTTATAAGAGCATCGTCGTAAAATCGACAGAAATGCGATTATGCATGCAGCTTGGATTGATAAATATGCAAGTATCTTATTTCGATTCATAAACGTATTACTTTCGAATTTCAACTTAAACTTACAACCTAATTCTCAGGAGAGAGAGGAAAGCGAAAAGAAAAAGAAAGAAGAGCAAGAAGAGAGACTAAAGAGAAAAGAACAAAGGAAAGAAGAAAAAGCAAGAGAGGCTCATGAAAGAGAAATAAAGAAACAGAAAAGAGAAAGTGAAAAGAAGAAAAGGGAAGAAGAGCGTTTGTTAGAAAAACAAAAAAAGGCAAAGTTTGGGAAACTTGCACCAAAAAAATACACTTGTGGAGTTTGTGGAGAGAGAGGGCGAATAAATGATGAAGAGAATGGAGTGATGTGGTATGGATGTGACAGTGAGATGTGCAAGAGTGGGAGTGGATGGTTTCACGGAGAGTGTTTGAGTGAAGAGAGGGAATGGTTGACAGGCAAGAGGAATGGTTATGCCGTTTGTGCATGCCAGTCTTGTATGAAGAAGAGTGAAAGACCTACAAGAATTGAGTTAAATTGGTGTTATTTGCAGGCTGAGAGAAGAGTGAAGAACTTTAGAAAACATGTTCACAAAATTCATATCTAGAATTTTTTTGTTCGTCTTTCTTTCTTTTTTTTTTTTTTTTTTTCTTTTTTTTAGCTATCTATTTATAGTTCTGGATGTATATTTAATAAAAAATGTGTCAAACATTAAATGTGGAAAACAGGACCAAGTGCTTTGTTTATTTTGACGATTTTACAACAATGATCCATGCCTGGCTTTCATACTAGATCAGTAACCATAGATAATTATATGTTATTTAAATCAAAGAAATAAAATATATATTAAAGTACGTTCAAATGTTTGAACTGTAGGTCTACATACGTGTTTACACACAAATTAAGAAAAAAAAATAGGATTTAAATTATAATTTAAACAGACACGCGCTTTAGACACTCCTCGCTTTAGTCACTTACCTTTATCGCTTCGCGTAGGGCGCATAAATTACCATTTATATCAACAAATCAAGAACATATTTTTATGTAAATGGATAAGTATGGAAAGCAGTTGTGCTGAAATAATTATGGAATGATTAAACTAAAATATATCCATTACTTACCTCTATAACAGCATAAAACGCACGGATCACGGATACTGCTTCTGTCACGTGTCATTCTGTACCGAATCATAACCCCACTTTGAGCCCCTTAATTTCTACACACGAATGACGTAATCAATGGATTGTTTACACGAAAGATGAGTATTGAACCAACCTGTGTTACTCTGTAAACTTTTTATTTTTAGTTCTCGTTAATGAATGAAAAATCGTAAAAAAGCATGAAAAAATCACGGATACTACTCGCACGCCAGTAGGTATCTCAGAAATAAAAGGATAAATTCTCCTGTGATGAAATTTTTTTTATTCTATTTTTAACTAAAAACTGCTGTTATGTACTAAAATATGGATTTTATGCTTGGTTTTAACCAATTTTGAATTAGAGGAAACTTTTCTTACAAAAATATATCAGATTTTTTATTCCATAATAATAATCTAGGCATCACTTAGATTACATAATCTGAAATATTTGAATAATATGTAATTTGTAAAAATTAAAAAAAACAAACCTTCTCACTTCTGTATTTTTTTAAGGTAGTCAACCATACCTCAACATTTTTGGCCCTCTCCTCGAATCATGCCTCCACTCTGACTCTAGGATCTGCTTGTCCACCTCTACCCCGTCTCCCTCGACCCCTCCCACGTCCTCTCATAACTACAGGTGCCTATTGAAAAACATAATAGATGAACCGTAGATACATGAGGATTTTTTAAAATACATACAAAAAATCTTTAAAAAAATAACTACGCTAAATAATGCAGATAAGAGTGTCGGCATTGTCAGGGAAACTGTCATAGATCTATTGAGTCCGAATCGTAGATTTTAGACAAATAGAACATCCGACGTTTGTATTTACGAGAAAGCTAAATGTCAAATGTCGGTTTGAAAAGCATAAATGAAGATAATGAAAAGGTTTAATTTTTAGTTGGTAATAAATCATTGTCATCATGTGACGTGGTATAAACCGGCGGAAACAACCGACTCAAAAGTAAGCCGCCGTGTAAACAGACCAACGCCTATAAATAGATTTTTTTCATGTACGCGAATATGCTATATATCTGTGTTCATACGACTATTGAGTAGTCTTAAATAATTATATTTATAATATATAAATCTATGCAGATATACTCTGTATTTTGCGTTGTGCAATATGAATTATAACAAAAAAACGTCTATTGAATGATCAGGCTTTATTTTCTACCACAGGGGCCTCTTTGTGTAGCAGCATTTTTCATGTACAGCTAATGCAGTAGAGTCTAAATGCATTCATTTTAAGTTCTATAGAAATAGAATGTTCCGCATTCAGAATGGCGGTATGATTTCATCATTTTCTGATATATTTTGTCGCATACTTACGTCGTGTTGTTTGCTGCTAAATTCTCCCTCTATTTTTCATCGTGAGGAATGCTTACACGCGATATGTAAATTTTATGTTAATTTCATGCTGACGTTGTTGAGAGCTAAATATAGACCGAAAAGCTACATCTTGTGTTTCTTTCATGTTGTATGTTTCGCGTAAAAATCAATTCCCGTGTTATTTGGCGGCGGTAAAAAATGCAGGAAAACTATTATAGTGTAAGTATACTAGGACGCGGTTAAAAATTTATACACGCTAAAACATACGGAGACTTTGATGTCTACATGAAAAGGTGGATGTAAAAGACTGAGATGTTCAGAATGATTCTTCCTATTCACTCGAGATGGTTAGACGCTTATTAAAATCATACTAACAATGCAATCATTGCCAGACGATGATTTGATCATGGTATGTAAGCACATAACCAGGAAATAAATCACTAATAAAAATAAAGATCTCGTATTTAATTTAAGAAACAAGAAATGTCAAAAGGAAACTGCTGTCAGCCCCAAAATAAAAGGGGATTATGGCAAATAATTTGGAAACCACACCCGTTATGGTCGGAACAGTAATGTAACAAGCTCGTGTAAATGCTACTATTACGTCACTCGGACTAGTCGGCACGGCGGTACCAGAATAATGTGACCAGGAGGGGTAAAATGGCTCTTACCTTTTTTTCTTCTTAAAATACTGTATGTTTAACATGATGAAGACCATTAAAGGTATATGAAATTGTTTATTGCTGAAATAAAAGTTGACATTTGCGTTAGACAGTTTGATATTCTAAAATCGTTCAAGGCTAGGGAAAAGTCATATATCATCAAATAAAGGCATGTGGCTACTTTGAAAAATCGTTTTCGTGAAGTTTAAAATTAAAATCACCTGCATTTGGCGCAGATGGCAAAGTAGATGGATGGAAATAATACAGTAATCCATTCTTTTCATAAATCCTTATTTTCAATATAAAGAAAAAAAACATGATTTTTTAGCAACTACATGAAGGACGTTTATACAGTCGCAATATTGTTTTGGCAATAATAGCATTATTGATAGCAATAACAATATGGCGACGTGTTTTTTTGGATTTTTTTTAATCATAAAATCTTAGTTACAATAGAGCCATTTCAAACTAAATACGCATACTTTCTTAAATATACCGTAGTAACTCTGACCTTAAATGTCAACCTTTTAAAAGGAAACGTTTTCATCTCGCTTCTGTATCTTATATAGAAATAAAGTAAATTTACACTGAAAAAAAGAAATAAAAAAAGAAACAAAACGTGAAAGGCAATTTCGTCTTTCCTGTAAAGAATGTACTGCAAAATCTTTCCATGTCCATGGTAAAAATACAAAGATATCCTGTTATGGCTGTGGTTTAACTGTTCAATGTAAAAAACATATACCGTGGTGTTGGAAAGTAAGAAATGAAGCCCAGTCGATATGCCTATTTCATGTAAATACAATGTAACTTTTATGACAGCCGAGGAACACTAATGGACTCAGCAAATTTCGCCCAACATCGGCAAAGATCGCCGAACTTTCGATATTCTTCCTAACATGCCTTGATCCAGATTATGATATCTTTTCATTAATAAGTTTCATTGTGGTATCTTCTATTATCATTAATCAAATGTAATTTAATTGGTATTCATCTGTTTAGATGCAAAACTATCGTTTGCTTTCTAAAGAAAGAAAGAAAACAAAAACACCTCATCGATTTACTCCTTTGACCTCCGCACATACTCAGTAGGTGTGGTATTATTCTGCCCTTAGCTGACAGATAGACAACGGAAGGCGAATAACGTTGCTTTAATTTATTCATCAATCCGTAAGAAACTGAAACATAGACAAATACAGCAATTTACTTTGCAGCCAAAAAGATAATTACCAAAACATTTCACACAATTTCTCTTTGACACAATTTCTACCAAATATTCTCAATACAATGTATTAAATATTCAATTCATATTTCAACTCAATGTTTATCTAACTAGACTTGTTCTTTATAGATCTAAATAGACAAAGACAAATAAAATCAAGACTTAATTTTCTGATAACACCAAATAACATTGTTATATCAATATAATGAATAGACTTGTAATGACACAACATTATTGCTTCAATGATGTATCACAACATAGTGATAGTGATAAGTGTTGAAATACAAATAATATTTCTCTAATATTAATATCACCAAAGTTACAATTGTAGACACTTACTGGAATTAATTTTGTAGTAATAGTAATACATGTAATCATGTACATATAATTATCAATTTAACAAAATTTGACAGAATGAATAATTATATAGATCAGCATAACCAAACATTAGAACCTACATTGTGCTCGCACACTCCATCCATGCTGATGTGACAGTGCATGACAGCTGCAGTAAGCCAGTATGACTAGTATTAACTGTAAAAATATATAACACTCCCTTTACAAACTTGGATCAAAACAAATGTAATAAATCTATGCATTGTAGATTGCTTATGACTAGAATTTTAATATAATCACACCAAAATCAATGTCTCACAAAATATTTATGCAATTTTAAATTTTCTTAAAATTTAAATTCTGTGACTTACGAAAAATAAAAATGAATACGAAACGAATGGGGACGAACTTGTACTAAATTTAGACCATTAAATAAGAGGGCCTTAGCAATACAAGACTCTTATACAAATTCTAGGATATTAATAACATTATTACATCTTATTATATATCTGATTTCTTGTTTAACTTACTTTAAGTCACAAATTCTGGCATCTTTACGATCAACGAAATGGAACATAAAGCTCGCGCGAAAAGACGCTCACGCGACAAGGGAGTTAATCATCAAAACAAGGTTGCAGTATACCAAAAAATCACAACCGTAAAAGATCACATTAAACTAAAACAAAATAATAAACCGACTGGTATACAGTTCCAGTACACTCCCCGCCTGTGATATACAATATATTCACACTCATGCGCTCAGCTCTTAAATCTTACATGCTATACAATACTCCTCAGTGGTTCGAATAAACCTTCCCTACTCTATATCTGCATAAATATGCTTGCGCTTTGATCAGGTTTTACAATATTTTGGTATAGGGTGATAAATGCTGCAAATATGAGGCAATAGACCTTAATCAATGAGTACAATCATCTCTGTAACAGGACGTGTGTAGATTGTGCTTTTTCCATTTCTACAAACACTAACTTCAGCTTTCCTAACCAATTTGTCACTTTCGCTCTGGATTGCATTCACCACTTTCCCAACTGACCACTGGTTCCTGGGCAGTCCCTTATCTTTTAGTAGGACAATGTCACCATTTTTGACGCACGGCTGTGCAATCTTCCATTTTCTTCGCGACTGTAGAGTCTGTAGGAAACCGTCTTTCCACTGTTTCCAGAGTATATCGGACAACACTTGCACCATTTTCCACTGCTTTTTATACATTTCGCGTTGATCAAGTTCAAAACACACAGTGGCATCACTTTGTACCTTCTGATTCAATAGCGTAGCTGGTGTAAGAATTGTTGGACAGTCTGCGTCCCTTGAGATTGGAGCCACAGGTCTGGAGTTCATTATGGCTACTACTTCTGCCATAAGGGTCGAGAGAACTTCATGCGTGAGATTCTTCGCGCTGACCCCGATCAGCATGCCGTCTAGAATTTTACGTGCGATACCTATCATTCTCTCCCACACTCCTCCCATGTGGGAAGAGTGCGGTGCGTTAAACTTCCAAGTTACATGTGAATCGCACAGGTAGTTGGCAACAGATCCATCTTCAACATTAATGACATTGTATTTCAAATCATCCATTGCTCCAACAAAGTTTGTCCCCCTGTCAGACCTAAACACCTTAACATCTCCTCTCAGAGCAATGAACCGTCGTAGCGCATTAATGAACGATGAACTGGACATCTCCTCCAAAAGCTCAATATGAACTGCCCGTATCGTGAGACATGTAAACAACAATGCCCAACGTTTCGACTGAGCTGTGCCACCTCTTGTACGACGGGACACAACTTCCCAAGGTCCGAAAACATCAACACCTACATATGAAAATGGTGGCCCCGGTGTAAGACGATCATCTGGTAAGTCTGCCATCAACTGATGTTCTGTTCTCCCGCGAAGTTTTTTGCAAACAACACATTTGTGAATAATGTTCGAAATCAGCCTCTTGGCTCCGGTTATCCAATACCCTGCGTTCCTGATAGCACCTTCTGTGAGAATGCGTCCTTGGTGTTTACACATTTCATGGAAATGGTAATTAAACTTGAAACATGACTTTTACCAGATAATATTATTGGGTTAGTTAATTCCAAAGCTAGGCAGCTTTGATTGAGGCGACCCCCAACCCGCATTACACTGGTATCATCCAGGTAAGGATTCAAAGAACTAAGACAGCTGTCTCTGTCGACAGGTTTTGCAGCTTGAAGACACTTTCTTTCTACTGGAAAGCATTTGTTCTGGTCAAGTATCACAATTAACTGTTCCGATTCCCTAAGAATTTCTACTGATGGTTGCTCACATAGATTTTTGTTCACTTTCCTAGCTTTATAACTCTTAATAGCTCTCTTGATTACAGTGATAGCAAGTGTTAACCTTTTCCAGCTTGAGAACTTCTCAAATGATTCAGAGATGCATTTATCAACTGATGTCTTGCAAACACTTATTTCATGCCGGACTTCTACGTCCTCCTCTGGAGAAATCATGGGGAATTCAACAGTCTCATTCTCTTCTTGCTTGTACAACAGCTCGGGTCCTTTCTGCCACGTTTTAAGCTGACACAAGGTAGAACAACCTCTGCTTCCAATATCAGCTGGGTTTTCCTTTGTGTGGATGTAGTTCCACTGACTGGCTTCAGAATGGTATAAAATTCTTTGTACCCTATTGCTCACATAATTGTAAAAACGCCGAGTCTTATTGTTAATGTATCCTAACACTACTTTGCTATCCGTGTAATATTTCACAGCTTGAAATTCAACCTTGAGAGCATCTACAATGACAGCTCCAATCTCTGTTGCGAGAAGAGCAGCGCATAACTCAAGACGTGGAATTGTATGTCCGTGCACCGGTGCTAGCTTACTTTTTCCCATTACAAAACCAACTGAAGCGACACCTAGCTCATCACACACTCTGACATAGGCGACAGCACTAACAGCTTTTTCTGAGGCGTCAGAAAATATATGGAGTTCTGGACTGACAGCTGTACTTAGTGACTCGGTTACAAACTTTCTTGTGACTGATGTCCCTTTCAGGCTAAGAACTGATTCTCTCCAAGCTCCCCATTTAGGCTCAAGGTTCGGATCTAGAGGTTCATCCCATGCTGCTCCTGCTGTGATCTCTCTGTGGAGAATTTTACCATTGATAGTGAATGGCGACACAAAACCCAGCGGTCAAATATGCTGTTAAGTGTAGACAACATACCTCGGCGAGTGAACGGCTTCTGCTCTAACTGGATATTGAACCTGAAACAATCTGAATTGAGATCCCATGAAAGACCAAGACTCTGGTTCATTGGTAGCAAGTCTTTATCAAAGTCAAGAGTCTTGAGATTATTTTGCAAGTCATCCTCTGGAAAGGCCCGCATTACCACCTTACTATTAGATGCAATTTTATGTAGTCTGATGTTTGCTGTTTCAAGACAGCTTTGTGTCCTTTTGACTAGATTTATTATGTCACTTTCTTCAGGTAACGATATGAGTCCATCGTCAACATAGAAATTGTCATTTACAAACTCTCTAACATCCTTTTCAGCTGATTCTGTGGTCTTGCGCAACCCATAGGTAGCTACCGCTGGAGAGGGGCTGTTCCCAAATACATGGGCACACATGCGATATTCGACAAGTTCATTCTTTAGGTCATTGTCACGATACCAAAAGAATCTTAAAAAATTGCGATGATCTTCCCTGACCTTAAATGAATAAAACATTTGTTCTATGTCTGCAATTATTGCGTACGAGTCCTTTCTGAAACGCAGTAAGATATCTAACAGACTGTTTGTAAGATTTGGTCCAGAAAGAAGAGTTTGATTCAAAGATATGCCACCACACATTGCTGACGAATCAAATACGCCACGGATCTTGTCAGGTTTCTTTGGATGGTATACCCCAAATATTGGAAGATACCAAACTTCACTGTCTCTGATAGAAGGGGCAAGCTCAGCTGCTCCTGATTCAATTACCTTTGCCATGAAGGTCTTAAAATGATTTGCCCTTTTTGGATTTCTTTTCAGATTTGAGTCCAAGTAATGTGCACGTTTAAAAGCTATTTGCTTGTTATTTGGCAACTTAGGTTTTTTATTGCGAAATGGAAGAGGAGCAACCCAGAATCCCTCTTTATTCTTTGTAACTTCTTTGTCCATGATGTTTAAAAAAGATCTATCTTCAATGGACAACCCCATTTTATTGTCATCGCGAGTGCGTACAAAAATGTCAGTCTCTTTGCTACTTTGAATGTCACTACTGTGCTTTATAGTGAACTTGCTTTCACATGATGGGAAGATAGAATGTCGACCGTCTGCGTGAATGAACGTTTTCTTAACATTTACTGTCATATTCGGAGTGTGGACTCCACCAAGACAGGTCTCCCCTACAAGTACCCAACCAAGACTCAGTTTTTGAGCATAGGGGCCATTTGGACCAATTATCTGGTCATTCACATGATGTACTTCTGCAAGGTCTCTACCAATTAAAAGCTGAATTTGTGCGTCATTGTCAAGTTCAGGTATGTTCTCAGCAATGTTCTTCAGATACGAATACCTGTTTGCAATGTCTGGGGTGGGGATTTCCTCCCTATTGTCTGGTATCTCAGTGCACTCTGTGATGTAAGGTAACTCATGAGTTGTGCCATCAAGACTCTCAATAACAAAACCTTTCCCAATGCGGCCTGATGTTGTCACACTACCCCCACATGAGGCAAGTGAGTACTGAACCTCTTTGAAATTACATGTTTCACTGAAATTGTCAAAGAACGTGGGGTTTGCCAAGGTCCTGTTACTTTGGTCGTCAATAATTGTGTACAGTTTAATTCTGTTCTGTGGACTGTCCTTATGATATACATAGGCTTTCACAATCTTAGCACAGGGTTTGCTCAGAGTAGGGTCTCCACAAACTTGAGAACATTTACAGTTTACATCTGTTTTATCACTCTCCCCGCCTTTCGATTTTTCATTTAAACAACTTCTGTAGATGTGCAAAGCAGTTGTATGCCTCTTGCTTCCACACTCATCACATTTAACAGAAACATTGCAGTTTTTTATTGTGTGCTTGTCAGAATTGCAACACCTAAAACACAATTTATTGTCTTTCAACAACTGTCTTCTTTCCTCAATAGACTTCTTTTTGAATTCCCTACAAGAATCTAATGAGTGAGATCCGTAAGCATGAATTGGGCACTTGGACGTATTTTCAGTAACTTCACCTTTCATTGTTGTGATTTGCAAGGGCCTTTTAGACCTTTGTTGCCACTGAGTAGGCTCTTCCCTTTGAGGCTTTGTCACAGGGTCAAATATAAAACTTGGGTCATTGAACAGAGAGCACATTTCCCTTATGAAAGACACAAAATACTGAAAGGGTGGAAATGACTTTTCATTGGTTACTTTATACCGTTTCCCTCTATCAGCCCATTTGTTTTGAAGATTGGTTGGAAGCTTGGATACTATAGGGTTTACCCCTACAGAAGAGTCATAATATGCTAACAGATTTGAGTAGGCTGGATTCTCTTTAGCACTCTCAATTTCAGATAGAATATCACTAAGATCATACAGTCTTTTGTAATCTTTGCTAGTGATTCTGGGGAATTGTTCTAACTTCTTCCTTAAACAGTTTTCTACTAGTTCAGGGGAACCATAACGCTCATTAAGTCTATCCCAAATTCTTTTTAAACCGCTTTCTGGGTCATGTGCATTTGCTGCCCTAAGATTCAAGGCTTGTTTTGAGGATCCTGGTCCTAACCATTTCAGTAATAAATCTATTTCTTCACTTGGAGTGACACACATTTCACTGGTTATGCTTTTGAAGGTTTGCTTCCAAACATTGAATGTTATGGGGTCATCTGAGAATTTAGTAAATCTACTCATTAACAGATCTTTCTTAATAAGAAATTGACCAAATTCTTTTCCCGTGTTAATTTCTTTTGACTCTGTTTGTTCACTTACAGGAATAAAAGGGGGAGCTAGGTGATTAAGTGACTTTTGAAAAGGAGATTTCTCTAATTCATTTTGATTAGGAGGTGATGCATGTTCTAATACATACTCTCTTGTTCTTTCAACAGAACTTTTCTCACTTAGCTTGTCAACAACTGAATTGCATGTACTTTCACCCTCATGCCATTCACTTATAGTCTCATACACTTCATTCTCTGCTGCTGCTTGAACATAAACCTTTTCCTCTTCAAGCAATGTTAATTCTGCATCAATTTCCTTAGCTTCACGTTCTGACCTAGCAATCCCTATCATTTTTTCTTCTTCAAGTAAGGCTTTACGCTTTTTTAACTCTAGTTCTTTCTTCGCAACACTAATGCGCGCTTTAGCTGCTTCAAGCTTAGCTCTTGAAGATATTGACCTAACTGAATTTTTTGATCTATTTGTCCTAGCAGACCTATCAGAGTGATTGTCATCTTTTAAACTCTGGTGCTTTAAGTTTAACTGTTCTATCACATTCTGTTCATCCACCCCCTTCTTTTCTTCTGTCTTCATAGTTTGAAGTAATCTCTTCATGGAGGCCAAATCCATGTCTTGCGGCTTCATCTGTGGTGCACCTGCTTCTGCCATCTTCACAATTTTCTTACTATTCTGCCCTTAGCTGACAGATAGACAACGGAAGGCGAATAACGTTGCTTTAATTTATTCATCAATCCGTAAGAAACTGAAACATAGACAAATATAGCAATTTACTTTGCAGCCAAAAAGATAATTACCAAAACATTTCACACAATTTCTCTTTGACACAATTTCTACCAAATATTCTCAATACAATGTATTAAATATTCAATTCATATTTCAACTCAATGTTTATCTAACTAGACTTGTTCTTTATAGATCTAAATAGACAAAGAAAAAAAACAAGACTTAATTTTCTAATAACACCAAATAACATTGTTATATCAATATAATGAATAGACTTGTAATGACACAACATTATTGCTTCAATGATGTATCACAACATAGTGATAGTGATAAGTGTTGAAATACAAATAATATAGTTGCTCTAATATTACATGTATCTAGGCTTTTGGATAATATAATTGCTTTAATATCACCAAAGTTACAATTGTAGACACTTACTGGATAATATAGTTTTTAATTTTTTAAATACATGTAATCATGTACATATAATTATCAATTTAACAAAATTTGACAGAATGAATAATTATATAGATCAGCATAACCAAACATTAGAACCTACATTGTGCTCGCACACTCCATCCATGCTGATGTGACAGTGCATGACAGCTGCAGTAAGCCAGTATGACTAGTATTAACTGTAAAAATATATACACACTCCCTTTACAAACTTGGATCAAAACAAATGTAATAAATCTATGCATTGTAGATTGCTTATGACTAGAATTTTAATATAATCACACCTCGAAAACACTCAATGTCTCACAAAATATTAATGCAATTTTAAATTTTCTTAAAATTTAGATTCTGTGACTTACGAAAAATAAAAATGAATACGAAACGAATGGGGACGAACTTGTACTAAATTTAGACCATTAAATAAGAGGGCCTTAGCAATACAAGACTCTTATACAAATTCTAGGATATTAATAACATTATTACATCTTATTATATATCTGATTTCTTGTTTAACTTACTTTAAGTCACAAATTCTGGCATCTTTACGATCAACGAAATGGAACATAAAGCTCGCGCGAAAAGACGCTCACGCGACAAGGGAGTTAATCATCAAAACAAGGTTGCAGTATACCAAAAAATCACAACCGTAAAAGATCACATTAAACTAAAACAAAATAATAAACCGACTGGTATACAGTTCCAGTACAGGTATCATGCCACTTGTCTCCAGCGATTCTTTTTCATATGTCTCGTAAACAAAAAAGAAGTGTCGGTGAAGCAACTACGAATAAATTCATAAAACATGAGTAAAACCTAGGAGACAAATGGACATATAATTTTGCTACCAATGTAACTAAGTTGTCCCCCCTTCTAGTATACAATTAGTCTGTGTCATCCCTAATTAGCCAGGGCCTAATAAACCATGAATGTCTGAAAATGCTACTTTAAAATAAAGGAAGAAAGAAATAATGCCCGTTATTAATTCATTTATAAGATGCTTCATAGAAATTTCCTAAGAGAATGATCTAACATGAATTCTATTTACAATGTTTTCCTGTTTCCCCAAGCATTCCATGTTTTCCTAACCTGCCATATTTGGAGATAACTTTATGTTTTCACAGCTGATTTACATTTGTGCGTGTTTTTCAGCTAAAGGATGGCGTAATGGTCGTTTGAGTCACGTTTATATGATACTAAGTGTTTGAAGACAGTGAGATAATCAGTAGGCTGACTGGTGATATTACGGCTATGTCCAGTATAGGAAAGGTTCAGGACTGGTTAGACTTGTGCCAGGATAGCGTGACCATGTGTGTTCACGATGACCATCATACCGATTTAAGATCTCACTAATTGAGA
>CM037794.1:32679104-32729104 GCA_021229015.1 Solen grandis
AGCTCTGACGATAGTCAGTCTGTCACTTGGACATTATATGCTAAACAGGTAGACTGGGTATAAAGGTTTGCAGATAATGCATTTACGTGTGTAGTGATACACACTTGAATAAACAAATGTAGAAAAGCAAATGAAAAAAATAAATCCAGTAAAAATACAAAAGCAACCACTCTGCAACACAAACATAGCTATAAATCACTGAATAAATTTAGCAAATGAGATGGAATTTCAAGACGTTGAGCCATGAGATACAGTTAGGGAGAAAATATAATTATATATTCTTATAGTAAATGTGCTTTTGACTAAGAAATATTTATTTACCGTCACACGAAATGTATCTGTTAAACTAACGTGTGTTACTGTACTTTGAGACAAGGGATTGAGGCAAAGTCTGTAAATAAACAAGAGCTGTCAGAGGACAGCACGCTCGACTATTCAAAATGCTTGTTGGTAAATCAAATGGAATCTATTTCAATTCTTGCCCTTCACATAACCTTGTACATAATTATAGTCAAAAATGATATACTTTGATAGTCTGATACCCGTTAATATTTTTATGAAGTTTAAAATCAATCGCATGCCTAGTTACTGAGACATAAGCATAATAACACTGTGCATGCAAAACTTTAACCAAAAAAGTTAGAAAAGGGCCATAATTTGTATAAAATTCAGTCCAAAAATTATCCTACTTGGTTTTCTGATGCCCCTGAAGACACTCCTTAACTTTCTAGTCAATTCCACAAGCAATTTCTGAGATAGAAGCTGGATAGTAGTTTGAATGTAAAACTATGACCAAAATTCTAAGTTAAAAGGGGGTCATAATTTTTAATATAATCCATCAAGTGTTATCTTCCTTTAACATATTAAAGATGTTTCAAATCAATCCCATGCCTGGACTCTGAGATATAAGCATGAAAGTACCTTGCATGCAAAACTTTAACCAAAATTTCTAAGTTAAAAAGGGGCCATAATTTGTAACATATTCCATCAAGAGTTATCTACCGTGAAAGCATGGTACCCCTAAACATATTAAAGATGTTTCAAATCAATTGCATGCCTGGATACTGAGATATTAGCATGAAAGTACCAAAATTTCTAAGTTAAAAAGGGGCCATAATCTGTAATATATTCCATCAAGAGTTATCTACCTTGGTTGTCTGATGCCCCTAAACATATTCATACACTTTCAAGTTAATACCATAAATGGTTATTGAGATATAAGGTTGATAGTAACTTGCATGCAAAACTTTAACCAAAAGCTGCAACGCCGACGCAAGGGTGACTACAATAGCTCTCATATTCTTTGAATAGTCGAGCTAAAAATGTTTGAATTTAAATCAGAGAAAGATATTATAATACATGTACATAAATTTGCAGGAGGCGGTGAATCTTTTTAACCACCTCGTATATGACGTCATTTTCGCGATAGCTTAAAATGACCTCATATACCATATACTACGAGGTATGACCACACTATTGAAGCATGACTTGAATATTATGCATTATAATGTAAAGGTGCATATACAAAGGTAATCATAAACACGTGCAAATTTGACTCAAAAATCATATTGATGAACATGCATTTGGTTGTCCTCTGACTCTCACAAGTGCCGGAGAAAAAAATTGGTTTCATTTATTTTTTAATTGACGCACAATTTATACTAAAATGACGTATTAAAGCGGTCCTATGGCGCACAATTTATACTAAAATGACGTATTAAAGCGGTCCTATGACGTGACAATTATATAGTAGGTTAATCAGTGAACCTCATTATAGAGGTCAACCTAGAACTAATTGCAAAAGTTTTGTAAGTCTGTTTTTCTTAAACTACCATGTATGCGAAAGCTTCAATAAAAAGTCCCCAACTTTAGCATGTGCAGTTGTTGAGAAATTGACGGACGATTGTCAGTGGTACCTTGGGTTTTTCATGAAACATTTCTTTGAAAAAAAATCAACAATGTAGATCTTTATAAAGATATAATTTATGAAAACTTACTTATTATATATCGAAAATACTATTCAATATAGGTTTTATCACATAGAACTGAACACTCTCCTCAACATTTATGAACAAAATCTGTCACAATTAACATAAAAAAATGCATTTAACTGTTTTGGCAAGAAGTCTCGTTTCCTCTAAGGCCATACTAACAGATGTTGGATCCAATTTCTGAGTTACTATTCTAGAAACAATCAGTCTTCATATATACTACTAAAATTGTCTAAGGATCACATACTGTTAATTGCACTGAACACTCAAATGATTTGATAAACTGGTTTTTAAACTTATAGACCACAGCAATCAAATTAACAAGTTAAAAGCTATTATTGTGCTCAAAAACAAAACTAGATAAAAAAAACCCATAAGTAAATAATAGTTCATTAAATGAATTTTGAGCAGTATGGCATGTACGCAGGCTCTGGATACTATAACTGTTTAAACATACTCTGAATAAGATTATTTTCACGTAAATCATATACTTACATTATTAGGTATCAATAAAATTTATTGTTTAAGACTGTTTAATGAAGGAGCTATGAGACTCGGCAAACATACGGCTGACCACTTTGATTTTATTCCAACATGTCAAAAATCAAGCATTAAATGTTGAACATAATAAGGATCTCATTATGAAAAATATTCCTAAAAAATCAATATAACCAAAGATTAGCATTTTAAATTATTATTCAATTAATGAATCAGCTTAATTTTTAGGTAGATACTTAATAAAAAATATAATAATCTAAAATATGTGGCTGGTTAGTGCACATTGCCGCTATTTAATGCAGATTTAATTGTACATGTACATGTATAATACGAAACTGAACAATATAGAAATATATGATTACTAGTTTTTTTTTCACTTTACAAAAGCATGAACACAACCAGCAAAAAGGACAAAAGAATAGTACAAAAACAACAGCTTACGCTTTTATTAAAAAATAAATAAATAAATAAAAAGTAATGCGTAGTATCAGAACGAATCCATTTCAAGATTCGGATTCATCCCAAACATCCAGAAGCCATTTTGATATACTTGTTGAAAATATCCCGTGGTTACGCGCTACTTTATAAGTGTCCCTTCACAATATTTGATGATTTAAACGATAAAAATAACTACTACCGGGTAACATCCTAATCAAGGTCTCATTCAACCATCATTTAAACAACGATTTTAAGCAGGATAAAATTTAAACAACTCGATCTTTGCGGATCTTTAAGTGCGAGTATGAATTGATACGTTGCAAATAACTTTTTGTAAACAAATACTAGGAGGCAAAACATGAACTTTAAATGTTTGTGTCGTCAGTAATTAGGAAATTATCCGGTGATACATGCAATGGAGGTGCGTAAAAGATAGTCGGACTAGGTTTTTTTAGGTTTTCGCAAATTGACCATCATAAATGATATATAAAAGCATTTGTGCATGAAGCATTGTCTTAAAGCATGATAAAAACCAGAACTGTTACTTAAGGTGATTTACTACCAGCCCCCCCCCCCCCCCCCCCCATCCATCCCGCATTGTCTTGTAGGATGGGACATGACGTGACGTGCACGTTTCCTATATAGCCCCCCCCCCCACACACACACACACAAACACTTCAGTGAAGCAATGGTATAAAAAAAATGAAGAACTGACATGGTAGTCACAAAATAAAGATGAAACTAAGTTGCCCTTCAAAGTTACCACACACACTGGACTAATTAAGGCGACAGCTGAAATCGGTACAGTAGTTATACCGACACGAGGTCAGCTCAATACCAGTAAGAAGGCCATACCTAGAATTCAATAAAATGCCAGTTTCAGTTGAACAACGAAAAAAGCCAAAAAATGGAAGAAAAAGCAATAAAACTATCAGTTCGTACTGAAATACGAAATGTGAGTTGCAAACTCTTATTACACTTATGCCACATTATTTCAATCAACACCAAAATTGAGATAAACACGAGAAAAACGATGTCAATACTGAATTTATGACTAAACCTGGAGACAGGACCCTAACCACTGTATACGTATTTCGACCATACTAGTTTTAAAATCCCTGAACGAGTTCCAGCTCAAAAAGAACAAGAGAAAAACACGTTTCCGCAGATCATTAGGACAAAGCCTCAAATGGTGCTTAATTTATCATCGAAGTCCACACAGTGCACTTTATAAAAGTAAAGGCATTCATGTCCAAGTTCCATGATGTGAGTACGTTCACCGACTTTATATCGGGCCATCCATCTATCGATCTCCCCGGGGAGTCTTTCACTCTGCATGTGGCGGACCACATTGTAGCGTCACGCCGCACTCTCGTGTACTCATTTTCACCTGGGTGAAGGGAAACATAGCGGAGTAAATTTCTTGCTCAAAGAAATTAGCAATGGCCTTGGCAGGACTCAAACCCGTGACCTCTAAATCTCGAAGCTTGTGACCTACCAATGGACCACTGCTCGGGGAATATAGACAATCTCCAGGGTACTTGTCCAGATAGGGTACTTTCATAAGCGAGAAAAGTGGGTGAAGCGCGTTCTGGTACACTGTCCAGCAATTGCCTGAACATTGCAGCGTATGTTAAGTTTATGATTGCGTTGTTGCAAGCTAAAAAAACAAAACAAAAAAAACAAGAGGAGTTACAGCTAACGTTTTTGTTCATGGTATTCTTCGCGTAAGTATGAATTTCTCGGTGTCATTGGGAGAAAATCCCTGTAAAGTTATTTGGTATAGAAGTATTCCGATTCAGCAAATACAACTATAGGAACTGACTCGAATTCCACAAACAATACTTAGCGCCAAGTATTACTTAAATTCTGAAACTTGGTAGATACACATTCCACCATTAATATTTCATGTAATATTCAAGTACATGACTAAGACGAAATGAATTCCTTAAAAAATTTTTTTAAAAATTAAGAAATCCCCATTGTTATGAATACATCCTGGAGCTTAATCTTTTACAGGTCGAATTCCGCCATGTTTACTTTGAGCTAAATAATACATAAACGACTCTTTACGTAAATACTCACGGTATATGCTATATCATTCATGTTTCCTGAACAAAAAAAGACTAAATACATGTATTGCATGTTATATTATTAAATACTGCCAGTTAATATGATAACTACTTAAATAAAAACTCTTTACGTAAATACTCACGGTATATGCTAATACATGTATGTATTATTACCTCTCAAACCCTTTTCGCTATAAACAAAGCTAATGGGATCAATTTATGTTAAAAATTAAGATAAAAATATGATACTGCGTTACTCACAGCATTGCTGGATGGATTTCGGGAAGAATTACTTCTTAACATGCGGGTTTCGGCACTTCGCTGACTTCCTTCAAGCGTTTCGTAATAGAGTGTATACAGTTGGCAGTGACTAAAATGGTGCCTATAGCTGCGCGTAGTAATACATTACTGTTAATTAAACAACAATCAGCGAGCTTCAATTGACGAATTCAATATCACTTTTGACACAGAATTATACAACTGCGAACCACCCGAGGAATTTCTGGTGAATCAAATATGCAACAATAAGTGCAGAGCAATCTACCAGAATGTTTTTAAATGACACAAACAATCCATCAGTTCTCATGAATTTTAAAAGTAAAGTATTCCAATTGGATGATGGCGAAAATATATCGCATGCCCTTTCTAGTATGTACCAGCATTCTTGTGTTATTTATACAAATCTAAAATGCCAGTTTGTGAGTTAAAATAAATGGTTCAACATGCTTTACAGTGAAACTCGCAGCTGTAGAGGCCTTCATAAACAGGATTGTGTACTTTGCTAGCGTTTCTTTTTAATATTTAAAAAAGGGGGGAAAACATAAACCATTAACACTATGGAATATATAAACCTCTAAACCAGCTACACTTCGAATCAATGTATATCACGTTGAACCTAAGGGGTTGGTGGGGCAGGGGGGAGACAGATTCACTAACAAACTTCAGAGTGGACCATCATTGTCACAAAAAAATGAAAACCATTTTCAAATCAGAGCTGTTAATTGCAAGAATTCCATCAACAGTAATGTCGTATTTAGTGTCGTAATTAATTGTAATTTGGATTCAACAATGAGAATGCTTTCACTATATCATTAGAATTGCTCGAAATCATGGATGTTGTAAGACAAGAGTGAGAATAGGGCCTTAGTAAATTGGTCGTTAATTGGTTAATTCGGTTTGCGGTACCTCGCAGAACAGTAATATAGTTTCCTCTGTTATTTGGATTATTCTAAATAGGCATGCTACATCAGAATAATTAACTTTACGTTATGATGAATATTCGAGCCGACATGTTTCAAAAATTAACTGATCATACCAATTAATCATTGCTTGTGTTGGATTGCTTCGTTCCATAAATGAATTAAAACCTGGTCATTTGTACTGTTAATTGGCGATTATCAGATTAGCTTTTAACCAAATATCATGCCAAACCTGAGATATATTTTTGTGCCGACACTTTATCAACTACTCTCCATGAATATAAATGTGGAGTTTTGAGCCTCGCGATTATACGAGGATTGTATACATCCTTTTCAGTTCGAACCACGCAATGTTACGTGGATTGTAAACCTCCTATTCGGTTCGAACCTCGCGATGTTACATGGATTTGTAAACCTCCTATTCAAATCGAACTCGCGATGCTACGAGGATTGTATAGCCACTATTCAGTTCGAACCTCGAGATATATGAGGATTTGTATACCTCCTTTTCAATTCGAGCCTCGCGATGTTACGAGGCTTGTATACCTACTATTAAGTTCGAGCCTCGCGATTTACGAGGATTTGTAAACTCCTATTCAGTTCGAACCTCGCGATGTTACCAGGATTTGTATACCTCCTATTCAATTTTACTAATCTATTCAATATCAAACAAATTTAAATATCATATCTTGAGGATACATAAAATTAACCCATTTTTACAATATTAAGCAATATCTATTTTACAGCAGAGATTGATCAAATATATAAAAAGCCAGCATTTTGTAAAAAAAAAAACAATCACGATATCCTTACATAAAAATTAGGATCATTATGAAACATAGTTCGTCTGTGGTGTGACACAGCGTGGGTCTATCGTCGTATCGACTAAAGTACAGTCGTGCTATCTTATACTAGTAAGATTACATTTAACGAAAACATTCCAACAAATTCCGTAAGGCAGTCTCATATCACAGAGTTAAAGGCATATATAATAAAAATAGAGCTCCAAACTCTACAACACAAAATTACAACTGTAAGAATGGAAATAATATTGTTCAAAACGCAGAATTCTTAAGTTCTGCTATAACAGATATTAAAATTAACTTCTTCATTGACAATGAAACCAATTTAATGATAGTTTATATAATACATGTATATGTGTAATATAATGAAGTGTAAGAAAACTAAAAGATTAAAACAAATATTTTTAGACATATATGAGAACAATATAGTTAAATCTTATTTACATCTTACAAGAAATAAACCCTCAAAGTTTTTTCAACGCAAGTGAAATTGTATTCACAAATTTATATTAATATTAAGTTTAAAACAGTTATAAAGCAAAAATGCGTAGAAGTAGCACAATGGGATCATTTTTGTTGTTGTTGTAATATTGAAAAAAAATGAAACAAGTTCTCGATTATGACAATTCCCATCACTATAACATACATTTCCTTATTGAGTATTAAAGTAGAATAAAATCAGTCTGAATAATATCATGTGGTCTTGAAGATAATTGTCTTTTAATCTTTATAATTGGATTGCTATCCTCTTGATAAATCTATTATTTCTATCAGATTTTGTTAATTAGTGTTCTACTTAGAATCAAGCCATCCAATTCATTACGATAGACAATGACACCGTCATCGGCATAAGGCAATTAAGTGCGTAGAATAGAAACTTTTTCGTTAGCAAAACTTTAAAGTAATTAAAATCGTTTAGGTAATTATATTATTTCCCTTCGAACAAAAGCATAATGGGATTACCCTCATGAAAGAATGATAACTTTTTTTCACTCTGACGCACTGATTCTCCTGTTAGTTTTGCCATTGAAATATATGTTCTGGCTCAAGTTGAGTGTGACCTTGTGACTCTCTTTTGAATAATTCTTTCAGAAAGAACGTCCATATTATCGCATAAGTCTTATAGTTTTATGTAAACCATTACATGACACACAAACAAAAGACATGTTCAATTATATGACCATCAAAGAACAATAATATTAATCAATAAGATTTCAGTATTATCTTGTCATTGTTCCTCATTCTATTATTTTCATAGTATAACATACTTTAGACTGAGTTAGAATTAAAAACGCAGCAAGCGAACTCTCAAAACATCTCTCAATTCCGACCTTAAGTATTAGCATGCTGTCCGTTTAAATAATTTACAGATTGGTCTGTAGGATACATCACGGCGGATATTTACTTCCGGAATATCAAATTATTTCCATATTGACATTCTCAATGGATTTACGTATGTCATCTTCTTATGTTTGTCAGCAATGTCAATAGTGCGTCCGACAGTCGTTACTTTGTTGTCGTCTATTATCACTCTGTCTACCTTCACTGGTTTGTATAACAGGCACTTATGCTAAATTTTGGGCCGAGTTGCTTAGACAACGTGTTGAAACGTCACATATTCCCATTTTTTTCGTCCTCTATGTAACGATTTTACTGTTTTGTTGCGAAGAAAGTGTTTTCAAGATGGCGTCTAACGTAATATTTATCTTCAATTTCAAACTAATATCAATTTGCAATATTTAGGAAATAATTAATGCATTTAACTGGCATATTAACACTAATTTTGTAGATTAAAAAAGAAACCATAAACAAAATATTTTGTATGTCCACACTTAATGAGCATTTCAGTAATATCCATTCGGAATATGAAAATCCCAAACCTTGTCGGCCATATTTGTTTACCGGCACTTTTGAAGAGTACCTTCCTTTTGTTATGAAACTTATTTGGCAATATCCATTTGCATACAAATTCAGTGAAAAAGTACATCGAAACTTCATGAAACTACTTGTGAACCCTGGTACATACCTATCTAGTGCATGCACTGTAGGTAGAGCGAACAAACAAAACTGGCATGGCAAAAATATTGAGTGTTTTAAAAGGGGGGCTTGTAAATAAGTGCTTATCGTAAATTTGTATAAATATAAACATTGCATGACATGTATGTGTCTAAGATTAAAACTACCTTTTATTGTGTAAACACTTGGGTTGGGAAACGACAAAATGTAAAACGGATATCTTACTGGTCGACACACTTGTCTGTTTATATAGCAATGGTAACTGAATAACTGATGGACTTGACTTGACTATTTGAGTTTACTGTCGCTTCGACAGTATTTTAGTCATATAGCGATGTCCAGCTAATTACAGGTGGAGGAAGACCCCGAATGCACGTAGGCATCCGGGTAGAACCACTGACCTACCGCAAGCCAGCTGGAAGGCTTCCTCACATGAAAATCAGAATGACCCTGCCGGGATTCGAACCCACGCGGTGAGGGGCTGAGTGAGTGTTTAAGTCATCATTGAACCATAAATAGTGTAATGATATAACATAAAGTTTACAAAAGCCGCTAATAGCATAGAAGCAAATTTGGTGCAATTCTTATCAACTATGGTTAACAGTAAATAGAATACACATTTTATTTCACAATAAAATTGATATAACTATACTAAATAAACACTCAAAGTAGTCTTAAAGGGTCGAGGTCAATTAAAATATGTAAGAAATTTATTACTGCTCGTAATTTATAATAGTGTGTCTACAAAATTGAATAAATATTCCAAAATAATGTAAAACTGTCAAAGGATAATTTCCATGGGTAGAATTAATATTAACAAGAGCTGTCCGTAAGATAGCGCGCTCGAACAATCAACGATCTGCCATTATTAGTTTAACAAAATTTAGTGCACCCAAAACGATAACACCATTTCTAAGCCCAAAAAGCACCAACATTTACAATAAAATTAGCCAAGAGTTATCTTACTTGATAGTCTGATGCCCATGAACACCTTTATGAAGTTTCAAATCGATCTCACTTATAGCTGAGATACAAAAAGGTATGTTGCATGCAACACCTTGACCAAATGAGTTTTAGTGAAATGTCATTGGTAAGCATTTAATTTAATAAATAATTATCTAATATGATTGTTTAATGCCCCTGAAAACCAAATTGAAGCATCAAATTGATAAGCATAGCTTACTAAGATAAATTCAAAATAGTAAAAAGCAGGTAAAA
This sequence comes from Solen grandis, assembly GCA_021229015.1. Taxonomy (NCBI): domain Eukaryota; kingdom Metazoa; phylum Mollusca; class Bivalvia; order Adapedonta; family Solenidae; genus Solen; species Solen grandis. The sequence goes on from CM037794.1 coordinate 32,689,340, forward strand.
CCTCAACCAAAGCTTTCCGGTGACACCAATAGTTATTTCTAATTCTTAGAACTCCAGTCCATGGTCCTACTCAGAGAACACATGATCTGAAATCACTCTTGACAAATACAGATCGGACTTGAAAAAAACAAGGTTTAATTGATTATAATATAGACATGTACAGTACATGTACAATACATGTATAATACATGTACAATAAATCTTAACATGAACAATTAGAAAAAGTATCAATAGCTTGACAAAGATACAATCAAAGTCTCATATAACAACCCTGACATTTAAAGCCAGTAAATGGTGTACACTATAAACTTTAAACTATAGAAGTATTAAACATATATACAGTAGTAACAAGAACTAGAAAGAATTGCCATTAAACGAGGAGAAAAGGACCAACTTGGCACAGAAACCATCCGACTCTCGAAGCCAGTGTTTGAGGCGATCTTGAAGCTCTTCACGCGATTCCTTGTGACGCCGAAGTTCTGTCAGTAGACGGTCTGCACGTGCACGGGGAATCTGAAGCACGGCTGCAGACATGCCGGTCCCCAGGGACCAGATTCCGGCGTTGACGACTTGTTCCTGACCCTCGCCTTGCCACAGGGACCACAGAAAGCGACCTGTAACATTCAGTTATGTTTGATTGGTTTAGACGTGTAGGAAACATGTTCCTCCCATCATTCTACTTCAACAGGGTTGAATCAGTGATTTACTCCTGTGAGTTTTGTTTGAAGTGGGGGTTAGACCTACTACTTAAGAGTAAACAAAAAATAACGCTCTAAGCCCCCCCCCCCCCCCCCCCCCCGTGGAAAACCATTGAACCCCTTTAAAATCGATAGACCCTCCCTGGAACTTCTTAAAAGTGTCACCCCCTCTTGTACAATTTTCATAATTTAGAATTGTTTGTTTGTTGGGTTTAACGTCCCACCGACAGTATTTCAGTCATTTTGGAGACGATGTCTACTTGAGAAAGATATAATTTAGAGTTTATTATATTTGGCAATTTTCATAGTTGCACAATCCCTTGTGAGTCGGACCCCCCTTAGATAAATAGCTGGATCCGCGCATGGTGTATGATGGACCAAGAAACTGATAGTGTGCCATTCAAAAGCCATTCAATGGCTGACCAGATTTATAGCTCTTACAAACCAATATTCGTGCTGGTTTTATATTCTAAATTCATATGATATGAATTTCTCCAAATTCGTTTTAAGAGAACTTCAGTAAAATTGTTTTAGAACTGAATAGTATGATAAGAAGTAGTTTCCATGTTTGAGTATTTGTTTATTTCTTACATTTCTCTGGCATGATTCATTAACTAGTCTGACACAATGCATGCAAACATAACACATGTATATCATTTAACAAATATATGACTAGAAATATGTCCACAGGACACGGATGTCCCCAACATGTACGTATATTTCAGTTACTTATATTTCTGACTTGTTCTGTTAATGTCACTCTTTCTTATCCAGTGACTTGATTTGACTATTTGAGTTTACCGTCGCTTCGACAGTATTTCAGTCATATAGCGACGTCAAGCAAATTACAGGTGGAGGAAGACCCCGAATGCAGGGAGGCATCCGGGTAAAACCACCGACCTACCGCAAGCCAGCTGGAAGGCTTCCTCACATGAAAATCTGACTGACCCACGCGACTTTACCCTCTCGGCCACGGAGGCCCCCCGTATCTCTTGGATGACCTACAATCATGCAGCATGGCATGCAAATCATGCATTGTTGTCATGTAAAAATATTTCCCTATTTGTCTTTGGAATTTCATTTCCTTTACTTTGAGAAATTCCAATCATAAAATTCCTGTGTATACGTCCATATAACCGGATATAATTAGTGGCAGTAGCGAAAATGGCCAGAAATGATATGCTGAGACGAGTAAAAACATAGAATAGTATCTGGAATATCTAAAACGTAATTTGTAAAAAAAAAAAAAAAAAAAAAAGGCCAAAGTCACAGAGCTTTGAAAATGGTATTCAACGGCTCACTTAAACGCTTCATCAAACAATCTAATTATAGGACATGTAGTCCAGGAGACATTCTTAAACACACATACGAGTACATACACACGGACATGGGCAATAGTTATGCCCATTGCCATAAATGGTTGGCATAACAACGTGGTTTGTTTTTCATCTTGGTTTTTACTTTAATATTCCAGAGGATTCGTTTGATTATATGCATGCCCATCTTGGCGCTAGATTTAACCACAAGATTGCGTTTTCTTCAAAAGGACATGCTACTAAGATCAAGTAGTTTGAATAATTGCATATGTCAAATTTCAATGAATAGAATTTTGTTTGTTTGTTTGTTTGTTTGGTGGGTTTTACGTCCCACCGATAATATTTCAGTATTTGGAGACGATGTCTACTTGAGACAAATATAGTGCTGTCACACTGCAATATCACGCTGTAGACATGTGGCATGATACCACACCCAGTCACATTATCCTGACACCGGACCAACCAGCCCTGCAACTACCCTTATATGCTGAGCGCCAAGCAAGTGAGCTATAACAGTACTATTTTTACGACTTTGGTATGTCACGGACGGGGATCGAACCCACGATCTCCAGCTCCCGAGGCGGACGAATAGATTTTTTTTTCATCGGAATTATCAAGTGACAAATGAAAACCATAACCTATTACAATATGAACGTCACATTGTCTAAGCCCACTCTCAGCTACTTTGCAACACGAGTATGAAGTTGACGACCATACGTCAATATGCAAGCTCTTAGACATGTCAGCAAAAATATAATACTGGTGAATGTCTAAGAAAAAGTTATTCAGTGTTCATGCAAAATATAAAGCAATATTCAAATTTACATAATAACATAGATATCCAAAGAATGCATCTGTCGCGACCAAATGCACGGAAGCATGTGAGTTCTATGCATCTGGTTGATTTAATTCAAACAACACAATACCTGCGCATACCGCTCCTATCCCTAGGGACGCTCGCTGAAAAAATCCTTGGTCTGAGGACGCTTTAAGTTCTATTGCCTTCGTCACTTCTTTCAATGGTGCTTCATTCCGTCGCAACAACCTCCATATTTGTTCTGTTTGTGTAATGATGGCCTTAGAATCGAACTGGTTCACGTGAAAGTCTGTTTTGCCTTTGATATGGCGGATTATATCAATTTCCAGCTTAATTGTCAAATCTTGCATTGTGGCAATATTAATTGCAATGTCTCTTGATTTGACCCTCACCTTTGGGGAGGTCACGACAACGGATTCAATCGCAACATTACACACATCTGCGGTTGCCGACATAAACAAGGTTTCTGATATCAAGGTGATAATATGCCTAAAGAAGGAAATTAAGTAATATGGACATTGAGAGTTCGATTGACGATAAAATCTCTCCAGCTGAGACACAAATTGGTGCGAACGTAAGTAAAACTCAGTATTTCCATGGTAACTGCCATCAAGGAATTCTTGAATGTAGTCGTTCAGAAAATCGAGCACCGGGAGGTCACCTTCTGCTAAGTGGACCAAAAGCTTGACTCCTGCAATGCAAAAAGAAAAAAAAAGTCATGTAACTGTATATACATACATACATATACATATATATATATATATATATATATATATATATATATATATATATATACAATAAGTAAAATCCTGTTGTCTCGAGCTGATACCAAACTCGGGACCTTCACTGTATACATATAACGTGGACAATCGACCGCCCATCATCGTCAATCTTCAAGTAACTAACAATCAGACACTGGAAGTTCCCGGGCCTATGACACTCCGGTCTGGTTCTTTGAGAAACTGCCCTAACATGACTGAACCATTGTCGGGTAGACGTTTAAACCAATCAAACAAACTTAAGTAACAAATTCACCAATGCTGGTCTTTGAAATGTTCAAAAATTAAGTACATGTACGTACGGCATTGTACGTTATTTTAGTAATATTTGAGATATTCCGCGTAGCTAAATAATTGTCAATTGTAACATGTAAAACAGATTAAACTATTATAAAGCTGAAAACGTTTGTTAAAAAGGTTAATAAATACCAAGATTATAGGAGGTATTGTGAAGACTATATAACAAAACGATTTAATTTACAAACTAAAATATAGCTAATCTATCAACTTCCATTAAAATATTATGCACTTGCTATTTTTTTTTAAAGTAAAGACAATTCATATGTAACCAAGCGAAACCGAAAGATCATAAATCGCGTATATCCGATTTTTGGTTCAAGATCCGAACAATAAACTGCACAACTTCTCCGCAGTAGTTACCTCCCCTGACGACCGAGTCCATTCTTTTACAAATTGTGGTCTAAAATTAGACATACGTCTGCTTCTTATTTAGTTGTTTTAAATCATATTGCCAAAGCAGCATTCCTAAATTGATATGAAAGTGTTTGATTTTCATTACTGTGTTACCTTTCATGTTTAAACTGAAAAAGAAACCTGTTATATATACAACCTGAAACTGCCATTTTAAGTTGGAATATCTTAAAAATAAATAATACAAGCCAATGATAGCATTGCATTTACTCTGGCTTCGTTTGCATACCAACATTTGATTGGTTGAAGAAATAGGTCAAAATCAATTTTATACAGCTACGCCGAAAAAAATAATATATTGTTTGCTTATTGTTTTATTGTTTTTAGAGTCCAACCGACAGTACCTCAGTCATTTGGAGACTTTGTCTACCTAAGACAGAAATAGTGCTGCCACACTGCAGTAATCACGCCGTAGACATGTGACATGATACCTAACCAAGTCACATTATCCTGACACTGGGTCAACCTGTCCTGGAACTATCCTTATATGCTGAAAAGTAATTGTAAAGTGAAGCGAAATAAAGTGCAATATCTGAAAACAAAATGTACTGAACACAACATAAAAAGGCCACACACAAAATAAGAACTATATAATTTGATTTCATTCGTATGAAACTTAAAATCACCAAAATGCATAATCTGAGGAAGTCAGTCGGAATGTTTATCGTCAGAAAGATTCTCTAGGTAATTATGTAACTTCAGTAAAAGACACAAAGTACCTTCTGAAAGATAAACATGAAATGAAAGTCCAATTAATGCTCTGAAAACTTAAATCTAAAAAGAAAATATACGTAATCCGGGTAAGATATCATCTCTAAGCTTTGTGAATAAATCCTATCTGGATGTAGGTGAGAATAAAATTCAACATAATAAATGATGTAAAATATCAATAAACAATAATGACTTGATATGTGTTTAAATGTGTGTAAAATTCTATGTTCTAACTTCCTTCCGTGCGAATCCAAAATCATTTATCAACGTTGTGGTATCCCCAGGAGCCCTTTAACGCCCTAGCATCATGTCATATTATAACTGCATGTAAAAGATCAGATTAGAGTCACCTTAAGGATAATTAATTGCAAGCATCAGAAATAACAGTGAGAGTTGAATGGCTTATTTTTCTTTCTTTAAATAATATTTATTATCTACAAAATTGCAGCATTGTCGGGGAAAACGCAAATCAACAAAAGCTTTCGTGTTCAATGATTAACTTTATTGAATAGTATTTAAAGCTTACAACAGATTGTACACTGACAATAAATCTTGACGTTCAGTGCATTGTTAAAGCGTCATATGAATTCAGATTTTAAAATAATTTCTAATCTGAAGCACGTTCGCATATTAATTATATTACAGATCCACGTGTTAGACAAAAGCTCTTTATTGTAGTTTGTATCTTTATATAATTTCCCTGTGTGTGCATTTTTTCCCTAGTGAAAATCTTCGGCGACTGGTTGCAAACACTTATAACGCAACAGTTGCAACAAAAGCTTTTAGCTGAATAACTTCATTTTCTACCGCATTTTCGATATCAACATTTCTCACACGATTTGCATAATTTACTTTTTATTATTCATTTATGTTTTTATGACTCAAAAACAAGTTCTTATAGTTATTACTAATCTTTCGTTATCGTTCTTCGGCTGGATCGATACAGCGAGTCCTTAAAGGTCATTAACCCGACAGGGTTCGAACCCACACAGTATTCGGATCTGCAGTCAAGCACGCTACCAAGGGACCAAGTGCTTGCTATACTCAGTTGCGATATCGAGTATGTAAACATAGTTTCACTCACTTAAATGCATGTTATATCTGTCAGAAATCCGTCATGTAAAGGGGGGGGGGGGTCGAATCACTTTGAGAAAAAAAGTACATAAAACTGATATTGTCTATTTTAGAATCATTAATTTTCGTTGGGTATTAATTTTCGTCGAATTCGTGGGCTGCTTTACCCTTAATTCAATTAGAATGTATAATGGCATTCTTAATCAACACATAGTACAGTTTGGACATGCAGATGACAGTATATGATCCGTCTATGTTTGCTTTATTTAAGCTAAATCTTTGCCATAAACTGCAGTTTACATTTTCCTTACAATGTCTACACATGGTTTAACTCTGCTCGGTAAAATAATCAATCACTTATAGCCGGTGATTTGATTAATGTAACCAGACGCATGATTCATGTGTATTTCAGGAATCCAAACCTTTGCCTAATGATGATTGATTTCAATGTAACCAATCAACAGCATTAAAAATCATGGGGAAAAATGTATTCTTCTTATCCCTGATATATCAAGCCGGAAGGTTTTTAATTTCATTTGAATGAAATGCTATAAAGACATAAATTAAACAAGACATTTGCTGGGAAATCATTTTAGTTCTAATTATTTAGCTGGCACTAAAGCAAATGACAAATTAAAAGTCCTAATAAAATCGGTAAAAGTCTGGAAATTTATTCTGCAAATTTTAACCTCATTAATACCGACTGACGACATAGTCAGAAGTGATAACGATTTACACTTACAATATCTTTTATTTAATTATTCATTTCCTTAACATAGCCAAATTTTGGAAACAATCCAATAACAATGTTCATGAATTTTGATTATGGATATTTTATCAGATTATAAGATTCTTTTAATTGCGTGCCAATCAATATTCGGGATTTGTTCAGAAGTTAACCGGACCTAATTTGCGAACTGTTTCTCTTCTTGTGCACAACATTCAAATTACTGAGATGCACAAGAAAGCCTTGAACTCGACAGTATATTTAGTTATACAGAACAAAAATCAACGATGCTAATAACATTTGAAATAATGCACTTCAACAAAATGCGAAACTACGGTTAATGAAAAGATGAAAAGTAATGCCTAATTTAGTTTCGAATTTTACATATTTGGATACATGTATTACCTTTTGAATGATTTGAGAGAGAGAGAAAAAAAAAGTATTCTAGTCTATGAAAACGGTGAAACTTTTCAGTAATTATTTGATTATCGAAAGTTCTATTTTGCTTTGCACATTATCCAAAGAGACGTATTGACACTACTTGTTGGATGATTTTTAAAAAAAATTAAACGTTTAAAAATGAATATTTCAAATTAAAAAGCGGGGAAATTCCCTTTCATCATATATCTGTCATATATAAATCTTAGCTATATATGGAAAAAGATAAAATAAAAAAATATAAGATGAAATAAGATATTTTACTTTGCACTTTTTGCTAGCGATATTTAAGTGTTCCAAAATTAGTTGTCATTAGTTACACTTTATCTTTCATTTATAGAACGCTTTTAATCCAAATTGGCAAAGTAACATGACATGTGTTAAGTATTAAGAATAATTCAATTGTTTTTATTGTATTTATATTATTAAGAAATAAACGAAATATACTTTTGCGAACTTATCTTATTATTGCCATCTAGATCTACTGATTTAACGCACAGTTTCTCTCAAAATATAACCAATCCTGTATGCGTTGAAAATATTTTCGTATGTGGGATAAATTTATGTAGGTTGTTCTTCGGCAAATTGATTGAATTTGAAGCACAAAAAAAATGTAATTGTTAACTAAGATTTATCATATTTCCTTTTTTACGTCGATTTGGAAAACCACTACGTATATTATTTCTATCGACATTTCCGCGATTTGAAAGTAAAACTGAAAAACGAGTATATCGATACTTAGCGTTATAAATATTGTTGGTGAGCACTTGACCTAGGTATGAATAGAAACTGTCAAAATATCAATAGGGTGAGGAATTACATACAAATTGCGGAACCGTCCAAAGACCAGTCCTTTCAACACTTTGATTATGGAATAAGCATTACAGGCGATTTGCTTAGCAACGCATATGTATTACGCATTCAGCAGACCTGTTTTTATGATATTAGCACTACGGACGACTTGCTTAGCAACGAACGTGTGTGGCGTATTTAGGAGACCAGTCCCACGTTTCAATAAAAATCTTAGATTTTCCTTTACCCAAAATCATCACAGCATTTTGACAGCAATTCTTAGCGCCAAGTTAAACTTAATTTCTTAAAGGCGAATTTCATTAGTCTTGTTTCTTTTAATATCAATTATAGTTAGTTATTAAGGTAATAATTTATTTTCATCTTTTCATAAAATAGTAATGATGGAATGTGTATCTACCTAGTTTAAGAATTTAGGTATTACTTAGCGTTATAAATATTGTTGGTGGAATATAAGCCATATTAGAGTTGAAGCCTGAAAATCGCACGCACTTAAGTTCGGTTTGAGAACACAGGACCATGTTTTATCTGCAGCTGTTGCCCGAGATCAATGAAAAACAGAAAAATTTAAAACAACATTCGTAACAGCCCGTGTACATGTATGCTCACGTAGATATTGAATTGTTTGTTAGGTTTATCGTCACACCGACAGTATTTCAGTCAATTAGAGACCAATATAGTGCTGCCACACTGCAGTATCGCGCCGTAGACACATAAAGTGTTACCACACCTAGTCACACGACATAATCTTTCTTAATCTTAAGTTATCGTCATCAACACCAACAGTAAGAGCAGCAGCAAAATATCCTAAAATGCATCACACAGAAAAAGATAAGTTTATTTATTTACACTGCAAATCCACTAAAACAATGGTTACCGCGGTGCAAATCTGGGGACATTGCACTTTCAGTTTTATTACCCACAGAAATACCGACACCAGACACAAGATTTACTTTATCAGACACCATGGACATCAGTTTGGATGATCAATTCCACAGACAATAGAAGATAGAATGGCCTGCCTAACGTTGCACGTGAAAATGTACAGAACAACTCTGGTTGTTAATCTCCATCTACAAGCTTGAATCGCATTAACAGAAAAAAATAGCAGAACTAAGTTAGTGATCAAAATAAATAAAACTGGCTGTAAATACTTGAAATGTTTATTTAAAAACTGGAACATCAAATTTGAAGTCTATGTTTTAAATTAAATAGACAGGCCTTGGTATTTTGGTGGTGAGATGGAATATGTCGTGGATTTAAGTAATGTTCATTGTTTTAATGTTAATACTTTCTATTTAAATCGATTGGTAGACACGTTCTTTAAACTTTTGCAACTCCTTCTAGACGGTTCTTGGTACATTACTTCGCACATGTGAAGGTCATGAACAAGCCTTACCAAAACGGAATTCGAATCCACAACCTCATGTCTGTGCGTGCGATTATTTGATTTTTCAGAGGGTTGGCATGCAATGCTATCAAACATCGAACACAACAAGTGTACATATCAGACTAGTGGTCAGTAAATGCAATTTCTCTTCAGTTTGATTGACAAGAATCTGAAAGCAAGGGTTGCCTGAGCAATGAAGATAACGAGAGACCAGGTCGAACTCCACCAACAATTCTTAGCGCTAAGTAAAACATAAATACTTAAGGGACATTTCATTAGTCTTGTTTCTCTAATAAAAATACAAAAATGTTTATTTCTTACCAATTATTGTCAGTTATTAAGGTAATAATTATTTCATCTTAGTCGTGTACTTGAATATTTCATGAAATAGTAATGGTGGAATGTGTATCTACCAAGTTTAAGAATTTAAGTATTACATAGCGCTAAGTATTGGTGGTTGAATTCGAGCCAATTATTTATCTCAAGGCAGCGCGTGAATTTTAAACCGGTGTAAGGATTTCAAGTTCCCCTCATTTTACGATTTCCTCTGGTAACTTAAACGTTTTCAATTTCCCTCCCTGTGAACATGAAAACGTTTTCAAATTTCCCTCTCTGTGACCATGAAAACGTTTTCAAATTTCCCTCCCTGTGAACATGAAAACGTTTTCAAATTTCCCTCCCTGTGAACATGAAAACGTTTTCAAATTTCCCTCCCTGTGACCATGAAAACGTTTTCAAATTTCCCTCCCTGTTAATTTTAAATTATATGCCGGAAAAAATCAAATAAACACTTATAATATGCGATTAACAAATATGTATTATTGATATTCTGTTGGTATTTAAATTTTCAAATTGAATTTATATGAGACTCAGATAAGGCTTTATTTATTTATTGTTGATTGTATAAATTATGTACTGCCGCCATGCTATGTCACCACATGGGTCTTATAACTTCTGGTTTATTTGAAATAAAACTTTGAAACTTTATGAAACTTTTAAGCATTTGACCTCTTTTTCGGTCAAATATCAAGTGGGGTTCTTAAGGTGTTGTTATATGGAACAATATATTGGAACAATAAATAATCGGTGGCATATAAAGGATACTTTCTTATAAAATTTCAGTGCATAAACATAACATTATAGGCTCCTCTACACAAAACGAATTTGGGAATAAGAAAGGTTTAGAAGTAAAACAATACATACAGTATGATTACTGTGAAATCATGAATTTTCGTAGGACACTAATTTTCGTCGATTTCGTGGTGGGTTTTATGCACGAATATTAATCCCCACGAAAACTTGTTTCTTATATAGACGTCACGTTCTCTAGGACAATAGATACACGAATAAATGTATCCACAAAATTCCCTTTGGTACATAATCAACGGAATTTAATGTCAACGAAAATTAATAATTTTACACTGATCATATCTACTGGAGTTATTAAACGTATCACACACTTTGACGTATACTGAAGACAAAACAGGGAGCTGTCAGGCCATTATAAACGACGATGGCGTGCCTCGGCCTGTTTTCGAACCTGCGACTTTCAGGTTTTAAGGTAGGAATATAATCTGATCACTAGGCCACAGTGGCCGGGAGTCAAATTTGGCAGGTTCATACTGGAGTCTGGGAGCAAAACTGAAATGTTTTCCTGCTTTATGTTAGTTTTAACGTTATATTAACATTAATATATTGATCTATCTATAAACAGTGCCTTCTTATGACACGTTATTTGATGTATTATTGCGGCATCATACTGCAGACAAGTGCCCTAACACCACAACCAGACACGTATCCTTCTACCCTCCCGAATCTACCCTTCTATCCTTGTCCGCTGAACACCAAGACAGTAATACCCTATATCATTTTCATTTTTTTTAAATACCACGTCCTTGAATCGTACTCACGACCTAGACCTTCAGACCGAGACGATCTAACCCCAGGCCAATGAGATCGGTATACACTTAACAGAATAAAAGAACATTTGCCATGCACCCTATTAAACACGCAGAAACTAGAGTACTTTGTCATACTGATATAACACTGAACGTTTTATGGATCCCAGATGAATGTTTATATCGTGTGTATACATGGGGAATATTGAATGAAGGGCAATAATGCTATATTATCTGACGATACAGTCTGGCGTTAGATAACCAATAAAACGTTTAATTCCCCAAGTAACCATTATGCACACTTAGATTTCGCAGCGTTTATATCAGGTGAACTTGAATTAACTGCAGCCTCGATGAATGTTTGATCCAGAAGACCAATATGTGAACTATAACTGAACAAATGTTTGTCTTAAAACGTCTTTATACTTATACTATATTGATAAACATCATACTGAATAGAGGAACAAAAGTTATAAGACAAATTACTCGATCAAGCACTGCAGGCACTGCTGCTGATCATGATCACCATCAACAACCACATCATCATCATCATCATCATCATCATCATCAACAACAACATCAACAACCTCAGGGCCTCCGTGGCCGAGAGGGTAAAGTCGCTGACTTTAATACTCACTCAGCCCCTCACCGCGTGGGTTCGAATCCCGGCAGGGTCATTCGGATTTTCACGTGAGGAAGCCTTCCAGCTGGCTTGCGGTAGGTCGGTGGTTCTACCCGGATGCCTCCGTGCATTCGGGGTCTTCCTCCACCTGTAATTAGCTTGACGTCGCTATATGAATGAAATACTGTCGAAGCGACGGTAAACTCAAATAGTCAATAGTCATCATCATAATCATCATTGTCATTAACAACAATAATCTCATTATTAAAAACACGAATTATCTCATAATTATTATCATTACTAAGGAAGAACACGTGTGAGTTTTAAAGCTAAAATTCACTGAAAGCCAGAGGGTTCATCAGTATAATTATATATTCAAAGGAAAAGAAACGCAGGGCAACTAGAACTGTAGTAGCCAGACTCAAGTTTTACCTCCTAACCTTGCAATAAACCTCATATGATAAACACCCATCTCATTCTAAAGCATTTATTTTGTTTGAAAAAAAAAATCTTTTTCAAAATAATTTAAACTGTAATACCATCGAATACTTCCCATTTAAAACTGACACAAAAGTTTACCCTGCGTTTCTTTTTCCTTTGAGTATATAAAAAGAAAGCTTATAAGCCCTTTTGGCTTAAAATTTATACATTTATAAATCTTATGAAAAATACAAACCATGTGGTCCATAAATGTACCGAACAAGGGCGAACTATAGGTATATTAAATTAATATGGAGAAGACTTGATATAGAACATATTATATTAATAAGTAAAATGGTCCTTAATTTAATTTAACATACATCAGTACATCATCAAATATTGATGTCAATAAAAATGCAAAAATATTCCAATAGTAATAACATATAAAAAGAACAGGTCTTCATTACATTTGCATATAATTTTATATGACGTATCACACATGCAATAAACAAGTCATATAATGCACAACACAGTTATTGTTATTCTTGCCCCAGGTATTAGAGACAGGAATATTAATAGTGATATTATCAATAAGTTAAACTCGGATACACCATTTGATTGGTTGGTTTGTCTGTTGTTTGGGTCTAATGTCCAGCCCGACAGTATAACTTTATTCTGCAGAGGACATCACGCCGTGGACACGTGGCGTAATACCACACCCAGTCACATCATCCTGACACCGGGCCAACCAGTCCTGGAACTATCTTTATATGCTGAGCGCCATACATAAATTAAGGGAATATATCAGCGCCATTTTCAACATTTTTTTTTTATTTCGCGGCCGGTGATCAAAACCATTACTTACACTCTAATTTGTCCACCGGGACCAGTGCGCCATTTGGCCACCGGGACCAGAGCGCCATTTGCTATCATATTATCTTATCTCATTATACGATGTAAGAAATCAGACCAAACTGAGAGTATTTTTTACTTTTGAACAGCCTCGTTCTGATGTCTGATCATAGATATTGATATTATGAAGTAAATTCTTTATTCACGCCTCGTCTTTGTACAAATTGAGAGATCAAACATTATAAACACAACATAAATTATACATAAACATGTACAGAGCAGCTCCCATCTGTAGAGTGGCACTCCAAACCACGAGACATACGAGTTACTTGCAAGCTGATCTGGATTGATTTTAGTCGCTTTAAGTGCATGATGAGAAAGTTTCATTTAACTTTAATACTCGAAGTTGTATCTATTTGTGTTGATTACACAAATCGTTGACAAAAGAACAGAAAGAATATGAGTAAACAAAGCATACACAATCATGTAATTCATTTAGAGATAAAACCTTTAATTACGCACGTTGATATCAATTACCATCTTTTGTATACGATACCTGTGAAACATATCACAAATTGCATTATCATCGATATGAAACACAACATGAAAACAATACATAAGATACCATACACATGCACTATATTTTGTATTACGTTATACGTATACATATATTTAATATATAACTAATAATGTACATATTATAGTATATGTATATAATATGTCTAACAATGTACATTTTACATTATAAGTATATCATATATCTAATAATGTACATTTTACATTATAAGTATGTCATATGTCTAATAATGTACATATTATAGTATAAGTATATAATATGTCTAACAATGTACATTTTACATTATAAGTATATAATATGTCTAACAATGTACCTTTTACATTATAAGTATATCATATATCTAATAATGGTCGTATTACATTGTAAGTACATAATATATCTAGTAATGTACATGCTTCGTTATAAGTACATCATATATCTAATAATGGTCGTAAAAAGGTCGTATTATATTGTAAGTACATACTATATCTAGTAATGTACATGCTTCGTTATAAGTACATCATATATCTAATAATGGTCGTATTACATTGTAAGTACATACTATATCTAGTAATGTACATGCTTCGTTATAAGTACATCATATATCTAATAATGGTCGTATTACATTGTAAGTACATACTATATCTAGTAATGTACATGCTTCGTTATAAGTACATCATATATCTAATAATGGTCGTATTACATTGTAAGTAACTATTTTTAAATTTTAACATATCACATAGTACACTATTACATATAAAAACGTAGAAGTTCCATATATTACATATATATGTGTTGAGATATATGTATAGATATATGTATAGATATATGCAAATCGATCAAAGTTGGATGTGTCCACTACTAGCTCCCTAGTATATTACTACAGACCTTATATATGTTTATAAATCAAATAAAGTGCAGTGTTCTACTAAATCCCTGGTACATTAAGTTATGTCTCAGGTCTAGCTTGACCTTGATTAGAAGCTGAATGGTGCAATACTCAATCTTCTTAATTGAGTGCTTAACCTAATCTACATGAAAATTCCATTTTGTGACCAAGAGGTTAATTATCTATAATTGTGTATATGGAAGGCGACCGTCCCTCTTGTTTACATACCCGGTGTATAAGGCAGTGTGACATATATATACCATTATGAAAACCCTCTAAATCGATCATGGTGTACAACACGTTTTACTCACCGTTTGTTGTTTTGTCGGCTGCGTCAGCCAAGTCATGCTCGCTTTTGCTCTTTTTCAAAGACACAAATTTTGCCATAGTAACAAGTAATCCATGGTCACAGGTTAACCCATGTTGCAGGTAATGTTTACGTTCCACATTATTTTGACTTGCTGATAAACCGGAAGTTAAGGACAGCTGTCAAATCAAGGTGAGAGGGAGCGGTGCGTGATATGTGAGGACGCGTTTTCTACATTATCTGCTTGACATCGGCTAACAAAACGTGATTGTCATTTTAATTACTGACCTGCTGATTGCCCAATATTTCTGTTTTGTTCCTGTACACGAGTTGACGTTACATGATTATCGATATCGGTTTTCGCGACAATGATCGGTCCATTTTGTACCAAATACGGTGGTCTATACGCTGGTAGGTATGCTATGCTAAGTTGATCAAGCGAAGAAATCGTTTGTATTAGACTCAGTCAGGCAAAATAAATGTATATAACTGTCTCCGAAAAGTTGCTCTTTCGTTCAGTCTTGTACTTGTGATTTCTATACTAACATTTAAAGTAAATATTAACGTCACAGAAATATAATAATCAGAACACAGTTGTCAAGCTTATCACCAATTTGCCATGGATCGGTCATGGATCGAGTGTACGTGTCGAAAGTGAGTTGAATAATATATGCTTTACAGAACATATATTTTATTTAAACGTTTACAGAACACTTTATCCTTGATTGTCCCGTATTAGATACTCATAACCAAAGAATATTTCAGAAGATGTGTAATATATATGGAGAGAATGTGTTGCTTGCTCTTGTTTAAATAATATGACTTCAGTTGTCAATAATATTGTTGGTGTCCATTGTCCAGTTTTAACAGACATATGTTGTGCGCCTGTATGCCTTTTCTTTCGTTTTTTTTTTTTTTACTATTATCGTTATTTGTTCATCTTATATGTCCGGCTGAGAGAGAGCATACTTAAACAGTATTAAATATATGTGTTAATCAACATGTTCCATTTGTTGTCCTACGTTTCGTTTGAAAAGGCGACAATATAATTGAAACAATGATAAGAATGTATTCCACGTGTAGTTGTTTATATGTGTTTATTATATAAGTATAACTACTTATTAACCCTTTCCCTCATATAGACTCATTTTGACGCACTCAATAGGTACCACATAAAGCCTGATCTGCAGAAAACCACAGTTAAACCTTACCAAATTTAATTATAAAGTCCTCATTTCCAGACTACTGAGGAGCAGCGAACAGCATAAAACCTGATCAGCCTGCGAGTTACGCGCAGGCTGATCTGGTTTTATGCTGTTCGCATAGGTCTTTTCATGGTTTCCTCTATGAGGGAAAGGGTTAACCATGATGATATATTTTTCATGCGTTTACGGATTTTTTCTTAGATAAATGCATTTCAATCCTTATTGTACTTATAACGGGTATGTTTGCATATATGTTCTTTTTGATATTTTGTTGACATGTTCACAGTTTACGCATGCGAAAGAAATAAATATCGGCGGAAATTAACTTTAATCTGGCGAAAAGATTTCATGTTTTATATATTTATATCTCTTGCAAAATAATTTAAAGATCTCTTTTTCTTAAATGATTAATTTTACTTTATATTTTTTAGATATTTTAAATAACCTTTATTGAAAAATGACATCATAATAGCCACATTCAGATCTGTAACAAGTATGATTAGTCTAATTAATGTTTGATGTCGAAACTCTAAGATTTTCAGATAAAACCGATCAATTAAAATCTTGTTATTCAAGGCCTTTTTTTTTGTCTTTTAAAGAAAAGGCAATACTCCTACATTATCCTACCATGAAACAGACTCTTGATCCAATCAACAACCAACTTTATTGAAAAAATCGGCATTATGCCTTGAGTCTTTTACCAAAAAAAAAAAAAAAATTAAAAAAATAAATAAAATAAAAAAAATAAATAAGTAAAAAATATGGCCAATATATGCAAATATACATATACAAAAAGATATATATCTTAGAATTAATATATGTATTCAAGAAACAATATATTACAATATATTATATTATTCTATGCATGATATTTTACCGAAGGTAATGCTTTCGAATAGTTCATCCTGTCTTCTTACATTCTGAGCATTAAATATATATTCATATATGGCTATATTAAAATAGGTTTACGATTCTGGCCGTCCAATAATATATCAAAAGATACTTGATATACCAGCTGGACTGTCTACCTTTATTTTTCACGAGTTCCCTGTAAATTGGACAGCATAATAAAAAGTGGAATTTAGATTCAGCAACGTTTCTTCTGAAGTATTTTCAGATCTATCGGTACCTCAATATTTGTTGATTTAGAGCATAATCTAGGATATTCTATGTTAATCATTAAAAAAAACAAAAACAAGCAAAGATCTTTTTGAAATACAAAATAGTTTAAAGGTCTATAAACTTAAATGTGCATTTGATAATTTCATCCCATTCCTGGATACCAGTGTATTAGTGTGTGGGTGGGGAAGGGGGGGGGGGGCATTAACATTTCCTGCAGTAAAAGTCATAATAATGGTACTTGTATAGCTCCCTTGCTTGGCGCTCAGCATATAAGGGTATTTCAAGGACTGATTGGCCCGGTGTCAGGATAATGTGACTGGGCAGGCCCGGACCCAGCGGGGGGGAGGGGGGGGCTAGGGGCCTTACCCCCCCCCCCCCCCCCCCCCCCCCCCCCCCAGCTGCCCTGGTCATACATTTTTTCTAGGCTATAAAATCCCTTGATTACATCATAGTAGTGTTGTCTAGAGGAAATCCCCATCGTGGGCCCCCCTACTGAACCACCCGCATAACCACCTGACCAGCCAGACTCCTATTGACTTATGGCCCCCTGCTGTTAATGTGTAGGTAATCCGAATTGGCAGTCGTCCGTGACTGTGTGATAAGCATGTGTTTAGGGAACTGCGGACACGTTCACTGATTGAGAGAAATTTACATGTCGTCTGCCGATTTAACAATAGGGAAATAGGTAATAACCAAACGTTTACAAGTATCAGTTACAACTATAAACTATTCTAGACAAATGCAGTTTAAGAATAGCATAAAATAGTAAAGCATAAAATTAGCCGCTAAAACAGCAACTAAGCTGGACATTAAAATGTATTTAGCATCGGAAGTATTTCACTAGAACCCAAAGAAATTCATAAAAAAAAAACAACTTTGACTAAATCTACTCAACGAAATTTTTAATTCACTTTTCTCTACATGTATAAAGTTTTAAATCTTGCATTAAAAGCGAGCTACTTAGCTGTCGACAGGTTGATGAACTTTCAGGTATGAAAAATTGCCGATTTCGTTCTTGAAAAAGTTAAAAAGGTAATGATTTTTTTTTTTTTGTGCTGTAGCAAAAAAATCAAAATAAAAAAAAATCTTAGTATTCTGCAGAGTAGAAGAGTAGATTCATACCTATCGCTAGCCATGCAAATTAAACTTAATCAGAAATGGTTGTGTTTCTACATTTCATCAGCTTTACTATTTATACATAACTTTTTTGGTTTTATTTTTATGAAACTTATAAGTACTGATAAGTCGATGAATACGAAATACTAATGCACAGAAAACACAATTCATGTGCCAAATAAAACGGATATTAAATATTTTATATTAGATATCAACATCTTTTATTACTGAATATTGTTTGGTGTGTCACTGATTTAACATTTAGAAGAAAAAAACCTTCTGCAACCGTCCGACCCTAAACGTGCGCCTGATTTTTTTTTTATCTGGGAAGTCTGTGTGTGAAGGTTTCTTTCAGGTCGACAATTAGACAGTCAAGATAATCAAGTTCGAACCTAATACAGTATATACCCGGTATTCCTTCCTTATATTTGACAAAATATGTTTAAAGTGATTTTTTTCCTCAGACTTAATCAAACAGAACTGTCTTTTACACTGTTGAGTCTAAAACTGTTGATTATTCAAAGCATTCATTCACAAGTCACTTTTTTTTTTGGGGGGGGGGGTCCAAAAAAAGAAAACGCTTACTAATTTCTTATGGCAGTTTGCTGTTGAAAATGAACGAGACACCTATATCTTTACCCTATCTCCAAATACAGGTTTAAATGCACAGGAGTTATTCAATGGCTCTGCGAAGGTAAAATATAAAATCATATCGCTGATGGCTCAGTCCTACTTGACATTTTTTGCCTCGGGGATGTACTCCCGATGGAAATTGATGAGACTCGGGAGGCGTCGGGAACAGGTTCCCCTGTGTCCCGCGGAAGCTACGAAAGCGTCGCGAGCCATGTGAAGTCATCGGGAGAACTTCATTGAAACAGGCCGGGCATAGCTTCCCTGAAGCTCCTGTGAAGCATTCACAGAGCTTCCGCGAAATATTTTTGTCTTCCGAGGAATCCCCGAGGCCTCGGTGATGTCTCGAAGGTTCGGCGACCTTTCTGTGACACATTCCAGATCTTGTGATAGAATCTCAGAATATTCGCAAAAAATTCGGCAAGCGCACTCTAAAATTTGTTGCTTTTCTGGTCAACCTCACACTGAGACGGTTAAAAAGGCCATGGGACATTGCTGGGGGCATCCTCATAGACCCCCAAAAGTCTACCCTTGTTTTATCTCTTAATTCCATCACCATTCTCATAATCTCCATAATCTTCCCGAGGCACCTAGGATGGTTCGATACAACGATACATCCCCTAATCTACGTGGATATTCCCCCGATGATGTTTCAAATTCGGTGAAGCTCCGGGGCACCTTCCCCGATCATCGGAGAAATTTCCTTAGCATCGGGTGCCATCCCCGATAATACAAGGCCATTGCACCATAGCCGAAACATCAGTTAACGTTTCAACGGACCATTCCCGAAGCTTCTCATGGGACTGCTCCGTCTTTTTGGCCAAAACATCTGATGCCATCGGGAGAAAATTTGTGTATTTCCACATCGCCGATGATTTTTCTCCAGTGGGACCTTGGCATTAGATCCATGGTCTTCAAGTTTCACCCTTCATAATGCATCGTCGTCACATTAAAAACTTTTTTTCCGGGGAGCATGCCGCTGGACCCCCCCCCCCCCCACAATCATATTCATATTTTGCCCCCCCCCCCCCCCAGCTGAAAAATTCTGGATCCGGGCCTGCCGGGTGTGGTATTATGTCACATGTCTACAGTGTGATACTGCAGTGTGGCAGCACTGTATTTGTCTCAAGTAGACATTGTCTCCAAATGACAAAAATACTGTCGATGGGACGTTAAACCCAACACTGCCAGATTACTAGTTATTGTCAAACTCCTGAAAAGCAGAATTTTAAAGCCAAAAGTGGGTCAAATTTTCAGCTGAAATCCTTATAGACATCGTATGTATATATAAGATTCACATCTTTCCATTGTGTTTGACATAAATGAAAGAGAGGTAGTCCAAAAAACATAAATATCAAATAATTAACTCCTTGTTGATATCTGAAAATAACGAAACAAAATGGTATGTGCATAAAAAAACAAAAATCAAACAATTATGAAGCACCATAAAACCAGACTATTGAAATATAAAAATCACAAGTCGTTTCACATACTTCAAGAAAATTATCAAATACCTATTAATTAATAGTTAATTGATATGGTATTTTTCATTGACTTTTAGTCACTACTCCATTAAATGACTTTAAGTCAATATTCTATTAAACGACCTTAAGTCACTATTCCATTCGACAACTTTTAATCTTAAATTGATGGCTCATCGCCTTTTTATTTTTATATTTATTTATTTTTATATTTTATTTTTTATGTTTTATTTTCTCCGTTTCAAGTTATAATTAGGCATATTCATTTAAAGCATATTCTTGGATTCTAGTTAAGATAATTATCTTATTCCAAAACTGATAGTTTAATGTAATTCTGTTGTTTTATCTTGTTATTTATTCATTTCAAATATTATTAGGCAATGGTCATTTATTCTAACCATATTTTCTTGGATTCTAATTACCTTCATCCTTTAATTTTAATGTGGATAGTTTAATTCTGTTTTTTTTTTTAACCTTCTTTTTCTTTTTTTGATTTTATTCATTCAATTTAAAGACATTTTGCTATTGGTGAGCTATTGTGATTACCCTGCGTTTCGTTGTCCGTCGTCGCGTGTCATGTGTTGTCAACATTCGATTTAAAGACATCTCTTCTGACACCACTGGGTAGAAATTGACGAGACTTGGCATGAATGATCATTGGTGTCCCTTAAACGATATTGTTAAAATATACCTGATCCATGCAGAAGTCTGATTATCGTGGCAACCAATAGAAATTAATTTAAAAAAAAATAAATAAAAAAAATGTAAAATCTGCTTTTCTGAAACCAGTGGTCAGAATTTAATTTCAATTATCCCAATTGGTCACTTCATTTCTCTGTACCATAATTGCTTAAAGATTGTCATTTGAAAAATTAGGCCCCTATAAGCATAGTCTTGTTTCCATATATACTATATAAAGAACATTTCAAAATTCTTCTTCTGTAAAATCAATAGTATATAACATCATTAAGCGGAAAAGGAGACTTTATGAACCATTTCCGTAATTGTTAAAATAAGATTGATCCCTTGTATAATGAGGTTCTCAGTGGAGTCACAAATTTTACTAATACTCATATATGCTTCTGAAGGTAACCAGGTAAAATCTTGAATCGTTTGAAGTAGGCATATACGGTTATATATACGCGCATAAACGCGCGCGCGCGTGTGTGTGTGTGTATGTGTGTTATTTAAGTGTTTTATGTACAATGCTGCAGTTTTTACACTTTAATGAATTGCAATCTAAAATATGTGTGTATGCGTGTGTCTTTAATTGCTGCAGTTTTTACATTTAAAGAATCATTTTGATTAAACCATTTAAGGCCAGTTAATTATATCATCAATCATAATTGTGATATATTCACAAGATAAGGGTCAATGTATAATTTTTATCACAGTCGAGACATTCAGCAAGTTAATACCGCTTATAAAGCGGTCGTCTCTTTATTACTTATTATTCTGATTGGAAACAGCCTACAACTTATACAATCCTTCGGACGTTTCCTGGTGAAATACTGGCTGAAAGGTTTGATATTGTCTCCAACGGGATTCGAACCCACAACGTTCGGATCCGTAATCGGATACGTTACCACTGGACCACGGCGCCGTAATTCTTTTCATCGTCTTCTATTCTTTTTATCTATTTAGCGTTCGCTCTGACCCGGAGATGAACCTATAGTTGTCGTTTTCAGATTCTTCACCCTACCAGAGTTTAAGCCTCATTGCAGCCTCAGTTGGCCAAAGTTCATTTCTCTCCTGGTCACATTTTGTTCCATAGAATCTTTAATCAATAATAGCTTACAAATTCCCAAAACTGTTTTGAACGGCACTTCGGACGGACGTAGGATGACACATTGTATATATGCTCATTGAAATACTCTTCGATATAGAATTGAGTATAATGGCTTTCAAATGGGCGCAGGGCATCCACAGAAAAGAAAAAACCTCCCTTAAAGGAGACAGATGTTAGTTTGATCATCCTATTTTTATTATTCCTTCGCCGCCAATTTCCTATATTCATATTTCTCGAAAATGTATTTCAGTCATAATATAATATCACCAGACTACCATTTTCTTTATCTGGATTGCTTTTGCGATCCTTTCAGATATTTTTTTATTTATCACAAACTCAACTGACCCGTCAGAAAAGTAGTAAATCATCCACAAATGCAACACTAACCTAATTTGACAAAGAATGAACTAGAACTTCATTTCGACTTTTATAATATGTAAGTTCCTTGAAAATCCACAACCTTGAAAGGTTCTTATTAAAATGTATATCAATATCAGTTTGATTACCTTCACCACAAGGTTAACCTTGAAATTTTTAACATTTATTGTAAACATACCCTTAAGAGAAAATGGTATATAACTCTAACTCAAAACTCAAAAAAAGAAGAAAAACAACAACAACAACAAAAACACAAAAAGAACACAAAGAAATACCACAAACAAAGAATAACAACACAACACAAAAACAAAAAATATAGTAAAATAAGCTCATACAGTTTAATGTCAGGGTATCAATAAACAATTTGAATATTATTCTTTTAGATGACTCCTGGAAATTATCATTTTATATTTTTATTTTTCTTGGCAAACAGTAATCTCAGATTTCAGTAAAAGGATTAAACTAATATATTATGTAAAATATTTATTTTTCGTTTTATTCAGGACAATGATGCATAAAATTCTGATTTTAAACCGAAAACTATATGCCTATCTATCCATATTCCAATACCAATATTGGTCTGCAGGAATGCAAAACCTTGAGTACTGGCGCCATAGTGTCTTTATAAATTATTTTAATGTGTACATTATTGACAACAAAATGATGACTCTGTAACAAATATCCTTAACTGCAGTGCTGGTGTTTTTCATTTGAATGAATTAAAATTTGCTTAATTGACAAAAATAATAAATGAAAACAACATCATTTATCTTGATGGCATCTCCAAATCAATCACTTCGAGAATGAATTCGTCTTTACCCACTTAATCAATCCCATCTCTTATGTTCAATACGAATATATACAATACATACATATATATTCGTAATGAATAAATTATTGATACAAATACATGTAAGAAATTGGTATTTAAGATGAAGATAACACTATTTTATTTATATAATTTATGATATTTTCGTAATATATTTAAGAAGTGCAATGAAAGTGAAATCGTTTAAAAATTGTTTTGGAATATCTTATTTATAAAATGTATAATATCACTATGTATTTTAACACACACAAATACAACAAATATGTATTTGAACATGAACAAAAGTCGTCATTTTGAGAAAATATATCTAGTTCTAACAGGAAATGTATACTATGTTTTGTGGGCCTAAACATTAGGATCAAATTAAGATCGAACAGAGTCATCACTTCGGGAAAATATATCAGTTGTTAATTTATAAACATTAAATATTTACCTCTTTCAATTAAAAAATTAACGATTTTTTTTTAAACTTAAGCCCCGTTTACGTGGATCTTATTTCCGTTAAATGCATTCATTTACATTAAACAGTGTGAAATTGAGAACACAGGTCATTGTGTCACATACATCACCTTGCCTAAAGTGTTCGTGAAAATGATTAATTTGATCTTGTTTCATTTTCAAATTGTTTGCTCAATGGCAAACAAAATCCATTGAAATTTCTTGTCGGACCGTTCCTTAAACTTGGAGACATGGTGATAGATTCCGTTGTTACTCCAGAATTAACTAGATCTATTACTGAAGGTGATGTAATGCCCCCGCATATTCTTTTATCCGAGAAATGAAAGCACATACCATATCACCAAAGAGTCCTTGCATGGTAACATAAGTTATTATAAAATAAAGAGTGATAATAAAAAATCACGTGGAGCTATGGTTCTTGGACAAGGCACTTCAACTACCCAGTATCTATATAATATTTAAAGTTTCAAATAAATCAGTTTGATAGTTTCATGTTGTGCTCCAGACAAAATTCATTATCACTAAATTAACAAAGTGCTATAACTCTATGATAAAAAATCATAATTAAAGATGCTGATTATATGGACAATTCGACATGGTATAGATTGATCTTATGAAGTTTTATTCAAGTCAGGGATTTTGGAGATAAATTGCGGACCAGAATGAATGCATATCATACATATACATACAGCTTAAATACCAATGGTCACATCTCTGTAATTAATCAACCAATCCAAATATACTTATGACATGTACAACAAGACATGATCATTCCTTGAAGTTTTATCCAATTAAAACTAGGGGTTTTGGAGATAACGTGCAGAAAAGAAGTTTCATCAAATTCAAGTCTTTTGTGGATGAAGAGCTGACTTGATTGTGTCTAAAGACAAACAGACGGACAGACAAGCTGATTCCAGTATACACCCCTCCCCCCACACACAAAGGGGTGGGTATAATAGCTACTGCTATAAAAAAAAAATCAGTGAAGAAATCAAATAAAACAAAAGGAAAGACACGAACAGAAGTACATGGAAAATGAAAATGAAAGGAACTGATAAATACACAGTGACTATATGTAGAAAATATAAAGGTAAGGAGAAAGTGATTCTCAACTTCAAATTGTTTTCATGTCTACTGGCCTTTTGGTTATTCCTGTAATCTAGACAAGTGATAGGTCTTTTTTTTAAACCTTTATTATCCCCGTCAATAGGCGGAAGTAGGTAGGGGAACCATCCCACTTACCACCTCACAAATGCAAACATATATCAATACATATATCAAGACATTAGAACAATGATTTCAACATATATGAGAGACAAAGCAACATTTTTATAGTAGATCACAACTGCATATGATTAACAGTTTCGGAATAATCAATTTTGATTTTAAAGCTGGATTATTTGAATACAATATATATATATAAAAGCAACAGTCTCTACAAAATATCTTTTTTTTTTATTTTTATCTTATAACTGTTAGAAGGTAATAAAGGTTTAATGTTAACAGGTAAAAACATGAAACAAAAAGCAAACAAACAAAAAACTGACAGTCTTTACATTGCAAAGAAAAAATATATATACCGATATGCTATATGTAGTATTATATTTTATTATTTTTTCAACATCAACATTTTTTTCTATCCTCTGGCTATGTCTTCTTTTACTGGCTAAATACTTTTTTTGACTAAATTCCAGTTTGCTTCAATTTCTGTACAACTTGTTCAGAAAAAAATGAGTTCATGTATATGTTTTATTTATTTGATATTTATCACTCAACAGAAGTTTAAAATTTAAAATACTTAGAGGCATATTTAATAATTTGTTATTGAAACCAAGCAAAACAGACTTTAAACAAAATTCTGTTTCTATGTGACAATTCAACATATCTGTTTAATTTGCTCAATAAATATGCTCTTATTAAAAACTAAAATAGATGTTCAATTGTTTCGGTTTCTTTTTTTACAGAGGGAAAAATTGGTTTTTATTCCTGGTATCATTCTGTGTAATACTCGCATCAGTATCCATTGTATACTGGTATCTTTAAACAAACTGGAAGGTAGATGATGTCTTTTTCCACTCATCCTCTTCATAAAAGTATTGTGAATTCCATTTTGCTTGGCTTGTGGGTACTTCATTATTGGCATTTAGGAAATTGTACCTTCTTTGGCAACCTGATTCCCTTTCAAACAAAATCTTAAGGTAGGCAGTTAATAGGATTTGGTAATTTATGTAAAATATCATTTGTTTTAATATATGTTTCTTAAAAATATTTACAGCTTTTTTTTCAGGCTTAATAAGTGAAGAACTTTTATTTTAATACCAGTATAATTTTCAAATTGTTTGTGATCAAAGAGTTTTCCATCTTTATCAACAAGGTCATTTATGTATCTAATCCCTTTATCATAGAGCATTTTAAAGAAAACATTTTTCTTACCAATTCGAATATTCTCGTTATAGAAAAGGGGACTAGATAAGAAGTCTTCAATATTTCTTGTTTTACATAAATCTAGGTACTTTGAGTAGGAGGAGATCACAGACTTCCAAAACTTATTTTTAAGATCTTCAATATTTTTTCCTGCATAATGTTTACCACAATTGATAAGTTTATTTACATCTAGGGTCAATTTTACAATTTGTTGCCACAAGAAGTAGCTTCTGTATCCACATTACTTTAATGCTTTGAATAAAGCACGTTAGTTTGACTATCTTGAGACCACCTTCAAAGTAATTTTTCACTAGTAGAGAACTTTTAATCTTTGCTGGCCCACGCCAGATGAAATCAAACAGCTTTTATTAATATATTTTGTAACATCTTCGTCTGGGTCAGGTAGTAAAATAAATGGCTGAAAGCTGGTAGTAGTACTAGTATTGTTTTAACAACTGTAATTTAACCTATAGGGGTTAAGAATCTTCTATTCTATGATTTAATAGATCTGTCTAGTTTTTCTAATCTACAATCATAATTAATTTTACACATCTTATGCAGGTCAACATGGAATCTTATTCCTAAGAGTTGAAATTCTGTCTGGCCCCACTCTAGTTTGAATTTCGTTTTTATTGCTTCTGAACTATTTTTTTACCAATCCACATAACTTTTGTTTTTGAATAATTAATTTTTAAACCAGATATGTAAGCAAACTTGTTTAGTACCCTTAACGTTTCTTGAAGTGACTCATTAGAACTATCCAAAAATTAAAGCAGTGTCATCAGCAAACAGTGATATTAAATGTTCCGTATTATTTATATTATTACCTTTTATATCATTATTACTCTTTATAATCTGAGTTAGAATCTCACCATAGAGGATAAAGATATATGTGAAGGGCTTAATGAAGGGGACTGAAGGAACTTGATTCTGTCGATGACCAATTTCGGAAAATTCGTGAATTTATTTCGACATACATTTTTGAATATTAAGAAGACATCTCCCTGTGATCCTTAAGTATATCTGATTGTTTTTAAAGAGTAATTCCATAGCTTTGGGGGCGTCCTTGAGGTCTGTGCCCGTGTACCTAAGAAATAAATGTCACATGTATTACTTTCCTTATTAATTTGACGAGTGGCAAATATACAAATACATTGTCAAAAATACCCCTCACATGGCAATCTCTTAACTGAAATGATAAAAACATAACGGTTTGTGCTAATAAAATTATTAAATTCTTACCTTCATGTTTTTTTTCTTCAAACTGGGCACCTTTGTGCACTCGGTGTTGCTAGGTAACCTGGAAGACTGTCGCAGCGATGGTAACTCCAACACAACACCAACTGAAGCAAAATCATCTCATTTCATTTTCAGAACTATGTCGTCATAAAAAAAATATTGTATGGCAATATTTTCTATATTTCGAATACTACGGAAGAGAACTTATTTTCGTTGACATCAAATTTTATTGATTATGTACCTAAAGGAATTTTTTCGTGGGTACATTTATTTGCGGATCTACGTTCTAGAAAACATGAGGTCTATAGAAGAGACAAGTTTTCGTGGGAATTAATATTCGTGGATAAAACCCACCGCGAAATCAACGGAAATTAGGGTCCCACGAAAATTAATGATTCTACAGTAAAAGCTATTTTGTCCTAGACCTAACAGTACCGTAAATATTACATCACCCGTATACATCAGATAATGAGAGATCTACATAGTGTGACAGTGCCTCTGCTCAGAAAACTTGTTGAGGACTCACTGGAATATTTTAAATTCATAAACATTTGAAATGTCCCTTAGCGTGTTATCGGTTAGTCGTTAAGTTGCAAGACATAAGTGTTTGATTAACTAAACATGGCTGGTGAATAGGGGTAACACAATTTTGTCCGGATACCTTTGGGAAACGTATATGGACAGTTACGTGTAATTCAAGTAATTTATAGAACGTTAGCTATATCTTTGTACCAAACCATCCATGAACTAATGTGCATACTGGTAGTGGAACTCAACAAGGTTTTGTCGATGAAGAGCACTGATTAGAATCATCGGAAGCTGTAATAGTTTTGTATTGAGGCGAACCTGGCTTCTGTAGATATATATATATATAAATCAAAGACCACAGAAAATACAGATCTAATAAGCACCTGCATGTGTTGTTAGTGCTTGAATACATATAAAAAAAACTACTGAATTAAATAGATCAAGATCGATTGTATTTTTGAGTCTATGCTCGATACACGGAAGTCATTTGTTGTCAACATGAGACAAATATAGTGTCCCCTCACCGTGAAAGTCGCAGGATACCGCGTCCTGTCACAATCCCTTCACTGAGACAAAAGTCATACGGTACCCTTACATGCTGAGTACAAAGTAATCTTAGAATATCTAGGAAACTAATAAATCGTCCGAATGATGTACATTACAATCTATACAGGCCACCTCAAAATAAAGACCACCTGAATGTAAAGAACACCTCACTATTTAAGTAGAGTCCCTGTAATGGCTCCACTACATTTCGGACCTCATGGCCTTTCACGGAGATAACCAAGGTTTCATAATGTTTCATTAGGGTTTCCTTGGTTATCTTGGTAGAGATTAAGTGGTCCAAGACGTTGCGGAACAAACTTTATTTTCAGGTCCAGTTTTCCCTAATTCCTTTTAATAAAAACCCGATTATTAGACCACCTCATTATAAAGACCAGTTCACAGCAGTCCGAAGGGTGGTCTTATTATTGAGATTTTACTGTATGTACTTTAATATCCTCTGGACACCGGGGTTCCTTCGCTGAGTGTTGAATGCCGTAGGGATCATAGGTTACTTTAATTAACCCTGTTTCAAAACCATTAGCGCGTTTACAAGATTATAACATGGTTTTCGTCACTGATTAGAATGTTTTTTAATTTCTCTCTATTCTGTATTGGATTTTTGTTCTTAATGGAATTAAGATTGATTTTCAAGGGAGATGTTGGTTTCCCCGGCCTAAAAACCACGTTTGCATACGCTTCATGTCTTGGATAGTAAAAACTTTGTTTGGAAATTTGGTAAATTTGTTGTCAATAGAAAATATAATGATTTAAGACTTTTCGTAAAACTACATGTAACTGACAACTTTTTTTTTTTTTTTTTTTTTACAATCCTGATTATGTTTTTATGTTGTTGTCTTTTCTTCATAAACGGTATACAGTCTGTCTTACGATGGAATGATGATGGAGACACTCGCGAACAATCAAACTAAATCTTTCCCCATCTCAAAATTTCTTTAACAGCAAAAATGCGAAATTTTGAAAAAAAAATATTTTTTTAAAAAAATCTTTCAATGAGCAAGTTTGCATAATTTCAAATTTCTATGTTAATTGATACAAGAAATCTAGATCTTCAAATTTTCGAGGGCTGACGGTTCACAGAACTCGCTAGATAATCTTGATAAATACTTTTTGCAAACAATAAAAGTTGTGAGTAGATGTAGGGAGAAACAAAGGTCTTGATTTTAAAAAAGAGGCTGAACGAAATAAAATTTTGAAAATGTTCGACCTGTAAATTGTTTCTTTTTTTTAAGTGATCTTGGAACAGTATATTCTATTAGCGGTATATTCTATTTGAAGTACTAACCAAATTAATTTTAAATCTTTATGACACGTCTGTTAATTCCATAAATTGAATTCTTCCTGCCCGGTCTAGTTTTGGGCGGAATTAAATTTGTTGAATTAAAAAGTACAGGTGACATAAATATGTCGTAAAAGCTTGCAATGTTTTGCAAGAATGCTTTTAAATTACGTAAATAATTATTCAAAAATAGCAAGACAATTTAAATATTATAACCTCGAGATTAATGATATCTAACATTACGTTTCCCTACATATAAAATGTATGTATAGAAATATAAGAAATGAATATTTAAATAATATCTGGGCCAAATTTACATATATTCAAATTCGATTATGCCAACGTCGAGTGCTAAAATATTAGAATGATTAATTTATGAAAGAAGTACTTGTTATCCGAAAAACAAATACACTGATATATTGTTTTATATCCTTAGGATTGTCTTGCAAAACGTTGTACTCTAGTATTCTAGAGCAAATTAAATTCCTCAAAATATAAGTTAATTAGTCTTTTAAGGAGATGGACAGGGCTGACGTTGTAAAACATGGATGGATTGACGAATGGATGGAAAGATATACACCAAATACGGCATAGTATCATGAATACAGTGATTTATTAAAAAATACGACAGATGTAATATTTTCCAGTGGGGAGGGTGGACACAAATTACAAAAGCAAAATTTATTATTTTCAAATTTTTACACACAAATGATTACCGCGACAACCATATTGAAAGTACATGTACATATAGCTACTTGATCTCCTTAGGGCTTCATACAAAACATTAAATAACCAAATTTCATGACGACATATTAATTGTTTGTCTGCATAATTCGTTATTAAACTTAAAAACCCTCGGTTAATGATAGAAGTCTGTTTTATTGTTATGAAGATATCAAACAGTATGTTGAAAATGCTCTGCGAACTTGAAATGAGCTTAATATGAATTAAAATTTAAAGTGAATATTTCATTTGAAGCAAAGACAAAGACAAAGAAGCTTTTTGAAGTCCCGACTGAATGGTAAGATGATCGAAACAGACCAAGAGCATATGATATGTTTTGTCTGTGGTATTTATCAAGCACGCACGTTTGGTGGGCTTTTCAAAACGCACTCGAGCTGATCGCACCTCCAAGAAACAAATCATTTACCGCCAAGATTATTTACCGCCAGGATTTTTTACCGCCAAGATTAATCACTGGGATGGCTACATGTGCATGCTGTACTTGTAATCACTTTGCTGAATGTGTTGTGTTATGTCAAAGACGCACGTGAGTCCGCCCTGGAATCGGTAGGTTGTAGTTTCGATCTCCAGTCGCGATATAATGGTACTAGTATAGATCCCTTGCTTGGAGCTCAGCATATGAGGGTAGTTCCATGACTAGTTGGCCCAGTGTCAGGATAATGTGACTGGATGTGGTATCATGCTACATGTTTACGGCGTGATACTGCAACGTGACAGCACTGCACTTGTCTCCAAATGACTGAAATATTGTCGACAGCACGTTTAACCAAGTAAATAAAAACAAAACAAAAAACAAATACACATGTGGTTGTTTCTGGCTGTGTTTGACAGGTGGAGTAGAACATCGAATGACACTCTTTAATGTTCTAATGGTTCAGCAAACGCAGATTTTCATACAATGCATTTGTATATAAACATTCACTTGTTCATACAAAACAAAATTCTGAAAACATAATATACGTAGGAATAAAACAGTTATACCACTTAATGTCTTTCTCAAATCATTCAATTTCAAACTTGTAAATCCATGATCACGGGTAAGGTTTCGACGAATTTTCATCCACTGTAACCGCATAGTCGTATCTAAAGTTTGCCGTATTAATTAGTATAAACTTATTTATTTTACGTCGATTGGGAAACAAGTTCTTACAACTTATATAAATCCCTCTCGACGGTTCCTGGGTTGGACCAGTACTTTGCGCCTGGGAAGGTTGTGAACAATTCTGGCCTCCAACGGGGTTCGAACCCACAACCTTCGGATACGTTACCACTGGACCACGGCGCCCTTGCAGTTTGCCGTATAACCACCTGTCATTGTTAGACAACCGTTACCAAAGCGGAAGGTGCGTCCATGTGGGTTCCGATTATGACCGTAAAAGTCATCATAACG
The DNA here is from genome assembly GCA_021229015.1 of Solen grandis. Classification (NCBI taxonomy): domain Eukaryota; kingdom Metazoa; phylum Mollusca; class Bivalvia; order Adapedonta; family Solenidae; genus Solen; species Solen grandis. The sequence goes on from CM037794.1 coordinate 32,721,532, forward strand.
CAAGCCTGTGGGTATAAAACAGTAACATAGCAGTGAACGGGTCAAAATTCGTAGGAAAACGCATTTATGGAGTCAAATAAATATAATTTCAATTTTCTTATCTGAGGCTCATTGTTTCTTATGATAAGACTATTATATCCACATTTATGTGTACGTCTCCCTCTCAACAGATTGTGATTGTGGTTGCAAATCTTAGAAATTTCTAACATGAAAACACTCGTTAGAATCTCGATTTTAACTCGAAAGCATTTTATCATTACATACTTACTACATAGTTTCCGACCGATATCCTTCAATATGTGCCGTCATCTTAAATCCCGTGTCACGTTGTTGCCAAGCGGATGTAGTGACTTGAATAGACTCTTCTTATTTAAAGGAGAGTAAGATCCCGGATGACTCTCCGCTTCCGGTTCCAACGAAAAGTACCAGCACGTAGAAAGCAGTTAACGTTTTTAATGCCTTACATCTGTATCAAAACCCTTTCCCTCATAGAGGAAACCATGAAAAGACCTATGCGAACAACATAAAACCAGATCAGCCTGCGAGTAACTCTTTAAACCTACAGGTGCTAGTGTTGAACTGATTTATCTGTTTAAACCAACAGATCCTAGTGTCGAACTGATTAATCAATTCGTCGACTGATAAATCGTCGACGATGATTTCTTATTCGGCAACGCCTTTTGCATTTTATGATTTTTAGATTTTTCGGTTTTTGGTTGATAGCAACGTAATGCTTATTTCTGACCATATAGTCCATTGCTGTCTGTCACCGCGTTTTGGTCTACATTGATGCAGTAATAATTTGACTTATGAAATGTTAAAAAAAAAAAAAAAAAAAAAAAAAAAAAAAACATTCACATTCTATTGTTTTGTTTTGATATTTAGCTTAAGTTAAAAAAGTTTTAAATTCTGAGTACAGCATGTATATGAAATAAGAGTTTACAAATCACTGATTAGTCATTTATTAGTCAGCAAGACGGAATGATTCCTAACACTAACAGGTGCACTTTTAATGAAGATTCACGTGTTGTGGCTTACTTCAAAGCAAAAAAATTAGAAATCAATAACGAAAGAAATATTGATAAAACAATGAAGAAAAAAGGTTCGACATGGATTGTTTTTTCTGTGCGTAGGGGAAGGGGTCTAGGGGTCAATGCCATTTTGTAGGATTAAAAATTATATATCTAAGTTTACAATGATCGAGCCAAGAACGTTATAGATGGATTGCACTCGGTTATTACTTAAGGTTATTTCTGAAAGGCAATAGGCATATAATAAAGCTTAACATTTCCAGGAAAGACGTGTACATTTATTTGAAATTCACTTTTAAATGTGTAAGAAGATTTTTTTTTAAAGAGATACTGTTAAAAGAAATGGTAAATCGCATTTTACAAATAATAGTTTAAGATCGCATGAAACAGCACATTTCCTTTGATCTCGGCGCTTGATGAATCCAGATAATGCGCTAACAGTAAAGTTATTGCACGTGTTTTAATGTGATATCAGGCACACTTTCCGCCATGTTATGACGTCACCGGTGCCCTGCATGAACTGAATTTCAGTAATTGGTTAACCTAATTGACCAATGCGTTATGTTCGATCGCCAGCAGTGATTTACCGTAGTCGGTAAAATGGTACTAGAACAACTCCCTTGTTTGGAACTCAGCATATAAGAGACGTTCAAGGATTGATTTTCATTGCAGAATCACGACAATACATGTGTTTGTTTGTTAGGTTAAACGTCCCTTCGACTGTATTTTGGTTATTTGGAGACAATGTCTACTTGTTACAGATATAGTACTGCCAGACTGCAGTATCATGTCGTAGACATGTGACATGATACCACATCCAGTCATATTATCCTGACAAGGGGTAAACCTTAGAATTACCTTGCATTTATGCTGAGCGCAAAACAGGAAGCTAACAATGCCAATTTAACGACTTTGATATATCGCGGCCGGGAATCGAAACCACGACGCGGAGCTCTATCCGCTTAGCCAAAGAGAATGGTCCAAGATAATGCGACTGAATGGTGTTTTGCAAAGTTAGTAGTTTATGTGAAACAAATAGATTTTATATGTCATATGATTTTAAATGGTGGATTATCATTCACAAGAAGAGAATAGACTTACCTCACCTAACTACATTCGTCCAATTGGCTTTTTCAAATGAATTACCAACAGAATAACTATCTACAACATAAAATGGAATAAAAACAAGTGTTATTCTCTCTAGTTGAATGTTATGCATTCTTATTCACGATTTGTTAACAATGCTATTTACCCTGACAACTTTGTATGCCATTTCTAAGTACGAAAATACATATACATTGAAATGATTTTGTGTTGTTGTTTTAGACTATTCAGATATATATCAGTTTAAACAGCTGGTCATGAACAACAAGCACTCGCTGCCCTATGTGTCCCATCTACTAGATATTAGTTTATTATTATTATTATTATTATTTACACGAGCAGCGTTACAGCTATTCAGTTTCGTTTAAAAAAGTCTCTTCGCTTGTTTGATAATGTCAGAAAAAAGACAACAATAATTTTAATAACATCGGCGCATAAACAAATAAGTATGTCCATTATGAGAACATTTTTATTCTTATATTTTACTCGCCTCTATGGATGAACTAGATATTTGGAGGTAATATAAATTCCTGATCCGGAATCTTTTTAATTTTATCCATTGGCAAAGCACGGATGATCAAGACTGTCCCGTGTTGGTAATGGTTGATAAGCCGACAGAATGGATTTGCTAAAATAGACCATGCAGTGTATTCTTCTCCTTCTATAGTGGATCAATAATTTACTGGTATATTTAGACCTTGCGGTCAAGGACAATTAACGAGTGAGGGTTCTGTTTTTGCTGAACAAACAGCATGACAACGGTTGGATACACCATACCCTAGCTAATTTTGTGAATGTACATATAAGTATCATTACGCGTCTGGTGTACGTATAGCATCGATACAGGGGAACCAGTGTTGGCTGGTAGAACCAACTATTTCGTTATGATGAATCAGATGATCCCGAGGAAACCATCGAGTTTGGGAACATCTAGAAAAGCTATATCTTGGATAGATAACAAAACATTTATTACAGGAAAATACCACAATTGACACTGAAACAATGCAAAGGAGCTCAATGGAGCAGTCGCATAATCCGTCCCTGAATTCTATAGTTTCCCGTTAAAATAAACTCAGTGAGACATTAGGTCCGGGAACATCTAAAGGCCCCCATATAAAGTCATATCCAATTTAAAGACTTCTTTGGTATTTCAAGGAATTTACCTTGTCAGGTTTCTCCGTCTTACAAAACTGTATATAAGCATATACAGGCAGTGTATGTGTATGTGTACCACGATCTACACACATGTCACCACATACATATGTCACTATACACATTCTCACTACATACATGTCACCGCACACATGTCACCACACACACACACATGTCACCACACACACATCACCACATACATGTCACCACACATATTCTACCACACACACACATGTCACTGCACACACATGCCACACACACACACACACAACACGTCACCACACACACATGTCAGCACACACACAATGTCACCACACACACACACATACATACACACACACACACACACACATGTCACCACATCACCAACACATGTCACACACACACATCACCACAACATGTCACCACACACATTCACCACACACACACACACACACACACACACACACACACACACACATGTCACCACACACACATGTCACCACACATATATAATCGCACCAATCAATTTATTCATACTGGACAAAAACTATGAATAATTTTATCATGCCAACCCTGGACCATAAACCACAAGTATAGTACATGTATAAGAAAAATATATATGGCGAAATAAAACGTGTTAAAAGGAACATCTATTCGGATACGGAATCCAGTCAGTGCCATTTTAAATATCGTGTGTCGCTATATGAAGGCGATAATTCAAAACGACGCACGACAATTGTTAACAACACACGATATTATAAAACGACACACGACAATGCGGCACGACATTCAACATTATAGCGCGCAAATGTCGCGTTGACTTACTTTAATTTTTCACGAAATATCGCAATAAATATCGAGTGTGGTTTCAAAATGTCGTGCGTCGCGTTGCATTGTCGCGTGTCGTTTTATAATGTCGAGCTAATATCACGTGCCTTCATACAGAGACACACGGTATTCAAAATGGCACTAACTGGACTCCGTAATTCATTGATGTCACGCTTATGACTCCTAATCTCTTTGACACACACACACACACACACACACACACACACACACACACACAGTGGATGTAGTTGTTTCAGGTAATCCGGCCGACTGGATGTTTTGATCGTCGATTGTTTGTGCATAATAAGTTAAATTTTATATTTATCAATTGTAATTTGTGATACGTGTTGTAACTTTTCAGTCGTCAAATAAATAAATAAATAAATAAATAATTTACAATTAAAAACCAGATCAACTTCTTCCATCTCACTTACGTATCTAAAATGTAAGCAATTTATTCGGCTGAGAATATTTTCTTTAAATGTATCCTGTTGACATTTTCATTAAGGTATTTACAGTTATAAATATTTCAATTAAATCCTAATAGTTTTGCCTTGCGCTCCTGATTGGTGATTAAATTCTTAGTATCAATCTAACCGATGTTATGAAATTAAACTATAAATTAGATGACAAGTTAGATTTCGCTTGCTTATTTCTGAATAAAATGCAAATAAACAATTTAATATCTGATTAAGACGTGTTATTCGTAAAATTACAGTAATAAATATAAGTGGTTAAATAAATTTACCCAATTGAAAATAAAAAGTTAAAAGTACTTATCAACTCTTTAAAGGAGACACAGCAGAAAACCTACTGCTTGTAATTCTCTAAGCACGTCCACACCATGGTGGCTATGGGGTTCGTCACTTATTCTAATAAAAATATATTTTATCACCATGTCTGCTCTGATTTCTGCCGATTACACGCAGCTCTTTTCAATGGCGGAACGAAATTCCGCGTGAAAGACGACGCGGTCTCCAAAGACAAATGAATCCAAGATCTTTGCGCCAAACGGCATTTCAGTGGTAAGATTTACAACTGTCAGAGGACCCGTAGACCTACAGCGGTAAATTAATGCAATAAATCGATGTAATTAGTGATTGTGGCGACCATTTGTTAAGTTGAAGAAGAGATGTCCGTTGGATTCCCTGACAAACAATGCGGAGGACGATAAGGCACTACTTTCAGACGCGCAGACTCTCCTTTGCCCTTTTGTCTTACAAAATTTCATATCATGGCGATTTATTGGTTTGATACAATCCGCAATGGTCCGGTCACCATTGGTTTAATTGTTTCTTCATCGCCAATCCATCTTTCATATTCATAATGGCTTTCTCTCAATCGGTGGGCAAGCGGCTGATGGATTCGACCAGAGTGATCAGTGTCATAGAGCCGCATTGTTATTAATGCTCTTCATTACTTCTATTTTATCTGGCCCTCGCCGTGAAGTTGACATTTCCTGTTAAGCATGATGGCTGCTCTTAATTTGAATAAATAAGAAATATATTGTCAGTAAAGCCTCGTAAATCTTAATATGAAGAGCATTTTTGTCCTATTTCTCACGTAATTATATTTGATTTACTTTGTAACTGGCAAAAATATATTAATTGTGATATATTTTTCTCATCTTTATCGGATATTCTTTTTTTTCTGTCCAAATTCATTTTCTTTATGCTAAACCCCTTTTCAGTCATCAGGTCGAACGATGTTTTGCTTTTTAAGTCTTTCTGATGGCCCACATAATAACGCCCCATAGCCACTGAAATAACAGGAAATAAATTTATTAATGGAAACAACAAATAATTGAACCATACAAACTGTATCAACCCGGAATCAAGCCTGAAATGGACTGGTAAAATAAACCAATGTGTTAGTTTAATCTCTATTCGGGAACTCGTTTTCTTAAATACATATTCTTTGTATGCAGTAAATTTGGTGCCATTGTCCGAATATCGTTCCTAATCTGAGATCTATACATTCCTTGTCCCGACCCAAGCTCAATTAGAAAAGTCATAAAACAGCTTTTTATGCACGATAACTTATTAATAAAAATGACCATGAGGCAGCAGTAATTAGCAAAATAATTGTTGATGGTGACGCGAACGAAATGTTTTGTGGGAAAATATGTCCAAATTATTCACCTTCTTAAGATTTACACGATTCCTCCTGGGCAATTGACGTCTTTAAAACGTATGATCACGCTGTGAAACTACTTCGGTAAACGCTTGTCATAGCCCCCTCTCAGCCAATCAAATAAGGATTGCTATCTTGTATCCTTTGAACATTAGTATAAATGGTTTCCATTTTCGCTGATCACAGACAATTAATGCCTTTGATTATGAAATCAAACTTACTTTAACTCATTTTTGTGTATTTTCTAGTGATATGATGTATCAAAGTGTACAAACAAATAAAGTTGGATCAAATTTACAATTAAGCTTAAGTTCGACTACCTTCTGTTTACATTAAGAGAACCCGCCTTTGGCTGATAAAAGACCGTGCAGAAAATTATTAGTAATTTCTAAACAACATCAAATGCAAAGCTATATTCATTAGATAAGATAAAAGGGTTAAAATGAGTTTTATGAACAAAATGAATTGGGGAAAAAAACGTAGTAATCTGGTGGCCTAGCAACATCCGATTGCGTATCTGAACCGTGTATACCATCCCAAAACTATCGGAACAGCTACACTGCTACTCAGACGTAATATATGCGTATGTATTATACCCATTTCTAGAGTCTAATAGGGAAAGCTTAATTTTATTTTTAATTAAGCTACAAAATAAAATAATTTGTCTCACGTAAATCACATCGATGTATCTATAGTTACGAACGATGCAGATGTACCATTTTGCTTTTAATAGATATATTCCTATGCACGCATGCTTTCCATGGTTCAGACGTGTTTTTGATATGTTACTTATATTTGTTTTCTATAATCCTTTATTCTCGTTCGAAAATATTCTCCCTGTATTTTAAAAGTAAAAATATATAAAATGAAAATATATTCGTGATGATATAGTACTTGATCACGTTCAGGAAAAATCCGTAGATTTAGATTTGGTTTACAACTGACTTCGTATATCAAGGCATGCGAGGGCCTCCGTGGCCGACAGGGTAAAGTCGCTGACTTTAACACTCACTCAGCCCTCATCGTGTGGGTTCGAACCCCGGCAAGGTCATTCAGATTTTCATGTTAGGAAGCCTTCCAGCTGGCTTGCGGTAGGTCGTGGTTCTACCTGGATGCCTCCGTGCATTCGGGATCTTCCTCCACCTGTAATAAGCGGGACGTCGCTATATGACTGAAATACTGTCGAAACAACTCAAATAGTCATATCAAGGCATGCCTAGTGCAACAATTATGCACCTTCAACGGAATTTTACCCCATTTCCATTTCAGTTAAAGAAGTCTTTTTTTATTTGTCGAAAAAATGTTATTTCCTCTTTTGCATGGTTAACCATCTCCCTAAGCGT
>CM037794.1:32729204-32779204 GCA_021229015.1 Solen grandis
AAATGTTATTATTTTCGGTCTAGATAGGATATTTGTTTAAAGAGTTAAATGCGTTCCTTTTCCTAAAAATGTTTGGTTTTCTTAGGGACAATGATTAATGACGTATGAAAAGGAAGTAACTTGCTATTTTGTTATGTTTAACTATTGACATTTGCTACTTCTGCTAATTTATACCTCTACTTAATTTCTTAGCAATCACCATTAATCAGTTAGGTTATCATGATCATCATCTTAACTGATCGATCGCGGAAATTAGGTCAGCCGCTTATCCAAGTAAATTACTCAATTATGCTCTAGAGTTTGTGTACATGCATAGTGATCTACAAAGATCCCCAAGTGGTTAAACCAAGAAAGGCAACCGGTCAAAATAGACTTGAAATGAATATATGCTTTGTGTTAACATCCCACCGATCGGAGTGCAACATGACAAGGTTTTTCTGAGTATTTTCAAACAACGTTTAAGACATAAATGTTCAATCCTTGAATGACAGACTTCAACACTCTTCAAGAGCAAGTTTTTACAAAGAAATGATCAAACACGAGATGCAGGTCCATTTATCAAATATGTCTATACCGAAATTTAGAAATGCTATGTCAAAATTATAATTGTCATTTCATAACTTTGCTGTGGAAACAGGTAGATGGCACCGACCAGCAAGTATTCCTTTTACTAATAGAAAACGAGTGTATATAAGTTCTATGTATATAGGAGTGTGGATGCGAATAACATATAGATCTATATGTATACAATACAGAATTAGCAAAATGTCCGTATTATAATAGGTATCATATTACGACATAAACACGGGCATTATCATTGTCATTATCTACTTTTATTTTATAACTGACCAATTAATTCAAAGCTGCATGTTTATTTATATATATTGTACAGTGTCGCCATGTTACGTCATGTTCTGTTTATGTATGATGTATATTGTAGATTGTCACCTGGGTCTATGGCCTATTGACTTATTCAATAAAAAAATTCTCCCTTCTTCTTCCATGACAACATCTGACAAAGTGCTGAGATAGCATGCTTTAGATAAATGGAATGACATTACTCTCGTTCACATTATTTTCAACAGAATAGAACATATCTTTTATTTGCAACCATAGATTACAAGATGTTACAACATGTGGGTTGAACATAAAATGATAAAATTTAATGAATACAGTTATCAACAGTGAGTGATGATCAGTGGGATAGTCGATTAAAGGTTTAATTAATATAATTTAGAATAGAATAAAAAGTCCTAATAGCTATCAGAAATGCACATCATTCCGGCATCTACTTTTAGTGCGGTTATAAGATGTCAAGCGCAAAGTGAGGCAAATACAGAAGTGCCCCCTCTCTTTTAACTACTTATACTTTCGAACCAACAAGATATCAATTATAGGGCCAGTCACTCTAATCACTCAGACACTGAGGTGAGCATAGCTTTCTTTATAAACGCTTATGTTGGGTTTAATTGCTTGAGAAGCTTTCCTCAGATGGACAGATGCATACTTACATGAAGTATTTTTCTTCGCTCCTTTTCCATTACTCAATTTATTGGAGAAAAGTTCAATTTGGATTCTTATATCAAATCAACAGTATTCAACTGGAGGTCATTATAATATACTCAAAGGAAAAAGAAACGCAGGGTAAACTTTTGTGTCAGTTTTAAAAAGGAAGTATATCGACGGTATTACGGTTTAAATTATTTGGATAAAGATTTTTTTTTTCAAACAAAATAAATGCTTTAGAATGAGATGGGGTCTATCATATGAGGTTTATTGCAAGGTTAGGAGATAAAAACTTGAGTCTGGATACTACAGATTCTAGATACCCTGCGTATCTTTTTCCTTTGAATATACTATCAGATCACTGGCATATCAAGTTTCCAAAAGGTCCCATTGTAGAAATATGCTGAAACCCATGAGAGACCTTTTTGAGCATATCTTGAAATGATGTATTTTGGTTCACTAATTTTCAGTGTAATACCCCTCTTTATTTCATCGCATTCAAAACAAAAATGCACTAAATGTGATTATAGACACAAATCGGCTTATGGTTCATCCGCATGTCAACAATAATATAATATTTAATTCCGTAATCAGTTAGGATTTCCTGGTATGTCACAATTATTATGTCAAGTTATTTAAGCCTTATCTCTTCCGGATTTGTAGTTTCCATCCATATTCAGCGGTTATACACCATGTATAGACAATAGTTGAACTAGGCTTTATTAATTTTAGCTGGATAACAATACAAACTCGTTTTAGGCGGAGTGATGTCTCACCAGGAGTACGATATATGGTGAAAAAAAGTGACACAGCAAAACAGTTGGTCATTAATTGCTCATTGATGGAGATACTTAATGCAAAATGAAATGTTACGAGTATATCCTAATTGAAAATACGATATAATCAATGAATTATGATGTTACGGTGATGAGAAGATCGTTTCGATCAATTGATATATGATTGAAAAAAGAAATATATTTATGCACACGTGAATGGGGTGGTATAAATTTGGTTATGGGTTAAAAAAAAAAAAAAGATAACAAAACTATGTCGCACATTTTGTAATTTCCGACGACTTTCCATGCATTAGTTGGCAATTTGCATTCCGGCAAAGATAAAAAGACGTGCATACACTCGGAATGAAATGGATGCATAAGACAAAAGCAAAGGCGAGCCTAACAACTGTCCCAACGGAATCTGAGCTTTATAGGTCTGCCTGTCAAACACATGTAGTGTTAATGGCTAGATTTTAAGAATGTCATGTAAGCAAAAAAATATCTAATAAAACACATATAAACGAATTAGTCTTTTAGTGGGGTTTTCAAGTACATATATACTGATTATTTTGTCAGTGTGCATGGTATAATGTAACCAGTTTATAAATCCTACTACCCCGACTTGGAATCGAACCCAGAACCTTCAGACACTTTTTACCACGTCGCCAAAAAAAGCCAATTCTGTGGCAAGGTTGTAAAAGTGCTGTTTTATATCTCTGCTATATTCATCCCGACCTTTCTAGAATCTGTCCTCAGATTCGAAGATTATAAATGTATAGGAACTTTCTGAGGGTGCCATCGCCTCTACACATGTGACTTATTTACGTTAAATACATATCGAGCATTAAATGTGCAATAACAAACTGTATACAGAATAGGATTCCAAATATTTTATTAAACTTTATGGCCTTGGAAACAGCAGCAAATACATCGTCGAAGTCTGCAATATATTTGATCTTTTTTAGTTGCATTAATTGAAGGGTATGTGCCCTTCCACTGCATAAGCTCTGTCCCATGTCATAGAAGATATATTACCCAACTACTTAACCCTTTCCCTCATAGAGGAAACCATGAAAAGACCTATGCGAACAGCATAAAACCAGATCAGCCTGCGAGTAAATCGCAGGCTGATCAGGTTTTATGCTGTTCGCTGCTCCTCAGTGGTCTGGTAATGAGGATTTTGTAATTAAATTTGGTAAGGTTTAACTGTGGTTTTCTGCATATCAGGCTTTATGAGTTACCTATTGAGTGCGTCAAAATGAGTCTATATGAGGGAAAGGGTTAAAATATGAAATAATTAACAGCATCAGTGACAACAACAGTAGGAATAAACATAGTTGATATCAGGAGTATTCTCCAGTCTGAATAAAACTCTGATCAATATTTACGTTCAACTTTGTTATTTGAAAGCAGCATAGGAACTCAGTCTTTCGTTCATCCTATGCTCTTTGTTGAACTGAGTACATCAACGTGTTTTTCCAGTCCCTTATTATCATACGATGCTGTTTTAGAAAGAAAGGGAAGGTCGAGCCGACAGAAAGTCCCCTTTACAGTAAATGGCAACGGTGTCTTAATTGCAACAACAAGGAAAGTTACATCAACGGATGTCCGTGAAGTTGGCTGCCTTGCAGCCAGAAATATAAAAAAGAGTGGCTAGTAAATATAAGCCATATATGCCGTATTGTTAAATTTCTAAATTAAATGCCAAATAACAATATTTTTGCCATTTTACTTTAAGTGGCTTTGTCTAGATAATAGTTTGAAACCAAGGCAAAACTTGATAAAAATATTTTAGTTTTTCAAATAGAGCAAATTGAATCCATTATGAGCCTTAAATATGTTATTACGAAGTCTAAATTGTAAGAAAAAAATGCTTGACCAATATCCGATAAAAATGTAAACCGTGAAAGTGAAATAATTATGTATATTGCAGTCTTCCGTGGCAATTCCACATTAAGGTAAAAACCCTGTAATTGTTCCGCTACATTTCGGACCTCATGGCCTTTCACAGAGATAACCAGGGTTTCCTAACGTTTCATTTGGGTACCTTGGATATCTTGGTAGAGGTTAAGTGGTCCAAGACGTAGTGGAACCATTACAAGGACTTTACATTAAATTGACCCCCGGTCAGTCACGTCATTGGTAGGATGAGGGCCGAGGCCCAGACATTACTCATGATTCTATTGTGACAGATAAATTTAGGTTAAACATACTTACCTGGAACATTGAGGGTTTACAGAAATATGAAAAATGCAGTAACATTAAAGCGTATTTTAAACAGTTTGATATAATATGTCTGTGTGAAACTTGGAGCAAAATTAGTCACGAATTTGACAAATTTTTAAATGGTTATATTCATTTTGACCATGTTAGAGAGATGGGACGAAACAGTGTACGGAATAATGGCGGTGTGAGTGTTTTTGTGAAGGACTTTCTTATTGATCACAATTACGTTAAACGAATATTTTGTAATCTTGAAAACTGTGTGGTATTACTATTTAAAGGTTCTCTATTTAATAACATGAAGGATATAATTTGTTATTTTACATATGTTTCACCTGAAGGGTCAGCCATATATAATGATCTGGATGAGAAAAATGGTATTAAGATACTTGAAAGTAATTTTGATCACTTATACACTGAATATCCGAATTGTTATTATTTTATAGCTGGAGATTTGAATGCACGTACAAAAATTTTTATGATTTTATCCCAGATGATGATTTAAGCTATATATTTGGAGATAATGATTATGATAATGACTATTTTGATATACCGAGGTCAAATAAGGATATGTTAAGACACAATACATATGGTAAAACATTAACCGACTTTTGTTGTACACATAACGTTCATATAATGAATGGCAGATTATTTGACGATGTAGATGGTAACATTACTTGTATTGCTAATAATGGTATGAGTACTGTTGACTATAATATTTGCAGTTCAGATTTGTTTAATTCATGTTCATATTTTAAAGTAGAAGAGCGTGATGAATCTGTACACTTCCCGCTGTTTTGCAATTTACATTTTTCAAAGACATAATCGGAAACTCTCAAAATAATCAAAAGCAATTTCATAAATACACTAGATATCGATGGACAGATGGGAAACGCGAGTCTTTTCTATACAATTTCAGACAACTTTTTCATAGTGCTAAGGAAGCCCTAGTTACATCAGCCAAGTCAAATATCAACAAAACAATTGACACAATTACGAGTATATATCACAAATCCGCGCGGCACATGCAGGTTAAAAGATCGAGCGTGAGTACCCAACCACCGTGGTGGGACGACGAGTGTTCTCAAGCAAAGCATGATAAGTATGTAGCCCTAAGGAAGTTTCGATTTACAAATCTACAGGATGACTTACAGTCGTACAAAGAAAAACGTAGTATTTTTAAAAATATGTGCCGATATAAAAAATCCGTATATTTAAAAAATCAAAGAATTAAACTGGTAGATAATAGAAAAAACCCAAAGATGTTTTGGAAATTATTAAAAGGAGAGAAAGAACATGAGGATGAAAATAATATTTCTTCAGTAGAATGGCAAACTCACTTCAGGAGTTTACTCTACAGTGAAAATGCGAATGACATACACGAGACAAGTAATAATACAGAGTATGTTCTTAATAGGCAAAATTCCGTTCTTAACAATCGCATTACAGAGGCCGAAATTAATTCTAGTATTCATAAGCTTAGAATTAACAAATCACCAGGCATAGATGGGATAGGAGCAGAATTCTATAAAAATACTATTAGTGATATTGTACCGGTACTAGTAATCTTGTTTAATTCTATATTTGATAAAGGACAGTTCCCACTATCTTGGGGTAAAAGTATTATATGTCCAATTCATAAATCAGGTTCAAAAAATAACCCAGGAAATTATAGGGGTATATCATTAATAAACACCATGTACAAGATATTTTCCAATATTATAAATAATAGATTGACTTCATGGATTGAAGAAAATAATATACTTGATGAGTCACAGGCGGGATTTCGTGCTGGTTACTCAACATTAGATAATATATTCACGCTTCAAGCTATGGCGCAAAAATACCTCTCACGCCCCGGTGGACGAATTTATTGTTTATATGTTGACTTTCGTAAAGCGTTTGATAAGGTGAATCACGGAGCTTTATTTAGAAGTTTATCGAACCGAGGAATAAACGGGAAATTTTATAGAATGTTAAATTGTATGTACTCTAATTTATACTCATGTGTTAGAACTGGTAACAGGTTAACAGATTTCTTTGAATGTAATATTGGAACAAGACAAGGAGACATATGTAGTGCGACACTTTTTTCTCTTTTTATCAATGATTTAAGCATACTGATTAAAGAAAAATGTGGGTCGGGAATATTTATTAGTAATGATATACAAGATATTCACTGTTTAATGTTTGCTGATGACGTAGCAAATTGTGCTGAAACTGTACTTAAACTACAACAACAACTTAATGTCATCAAATTATTTTGCGATACCACGGGTATGGAAGTCAATTTAGACAAGACCGAAATTATTGTTTTCCGTAATGGAGGGGGACTTAGACAATATGAAAAATGGACTTACAATAATGTTAGGGTAAAAGTCACATCAATTTATAAATATTTAGGATTGATTTTCGCACGAACTTTGACATGGACTGCTGCAAAAACAAAGCTTGCATCTCAAGCGAAAAAGGCTATTTTTAGTATATATCAATATCAGAAGTCTTTTGGGTATTTTTCGCATTATGAAGCCTTCAAATTATTTGATTCCATTGTAAAACCAATACTTTGTTATGCATCGCATATTTGGGGATATGAATATTCAGAAATATTAGAATCAATTCAAATTGAATATTGTAAAAGATTCCTGGGTGTAAATGCTTCTGTAAATAATTGTATCGCACTTGGAGAATGTGGGAGAATGCCTTTATATGTAACGTATTATACAAATTGTGTTAAATATTGGTGCACACTTTTACATATGGAACAGAAACGCTATCCTAAACAATGTTATAAGATGCTAAAAAACTTGGATGATAATGATAGGAAAACTTGGGCTTCAAATGTAAAACATCTTCTTTTCAAGTATGGTTTTGGTTTTGTTTGGATTTCTCAAGATGTTGGAAACATAAACTTATTTATATTTAACTTTAGACAGAGAGTGATTGATTGTAGTAAACAGGATTGGCATAGTACAGTTACTGAGTCGAGTCGTTGTGATTTCTATAAATGTTTCAAATCTCTGCTTTCTCCTGAAAAATATATTTGTTTAGACATTTCTTATAAATTACGAAAAGCATTTGCAAAATTTAGGTGCTCATCTCATAAACTTCACATAGAAACAGGACGACATAGAGGTTTAGAACGTCATGATAGAATTTGCATATATTGTCAAATAAATTTTAATAATAATGTTATTGAAAACGAATACCATGTGTTTTTCAATTGTCCTAAATATGAAGATATACGCAACCAATATTTGTTTAATTGGTATTACGGTAGAAGTTCTGAAGTTAACCTATATAATTTGCTCCAAACCAACGATCAATCAGTATTATTCAAACTTTGTACTTATATATATCATTTGCTGAATGAGTGTGAACGTGTGATTTCTTGAGAGTGAATGAGCATAGGGACACAACATAGTTGTTATATTGTCTCGATATTTGTATATTGTATTTTGGGCCAGAGGCCATATAATTATGAATAAATACTTGAACTTGAACTTGGTACGGTGGTCTTTACACGTGTATTTCTCCTATATATTAGTTTCCGTTTACATTTTTAGCCAGTGGACCTTGGTTACCGACGTCGGCACTATCGATATTGGTTGATTTAATTTGATTACTTTTTCGAAATGTATTTAAAATCATTATGGTTTGAAGCTTAAACGAAGTTTTATGGAGATTTCTTGAACATAAACGGTCCATTTATCGATAGAACAATTAAAAAGAACATTTAAACTTAATAACAGATTGATTTAAACACCATCTATTAACAATTTGTCCTCAAAATAGTTGGTTCCTTTTCTAAACAAGATTTACTTGCGGTCTGAAATTAAGAAAAAGAAAACCCAGAAAAAAGTTAAATGGTTATTATTATTTTCCTAAAGCGTGCGCAGTTCTAGAATTGTATGGACACTCCGGTGTGTGTGTTCGTTTCTATGGACAATTTCTTTTCGCTGATCGTATAACAATGAACCAAAGATATAATATACTGAAATACTGAATTGTACGAATTGTTGACATTATCACATGGTAATCGACTGGAAAATGGCGCCAAAGTGCGTTACAGTAATACACATTACGGTCATAGCAATGTACATTCTAATTTTGACATTTTAGACAATATATAAGTGACCTTTGATCGATATGTGCGTACATTATGCAACGATAAATTGCATTTGATACTGTTTACTTTCATTTTGTTATGGTCAGACAATGTGTATTAAGTTAATCATTTATCCCATATTCTCATTAATTCAGTTAATAATTCAGCGAATAGCCGAGGCTGATTTGTCCTGTTATCTTATAGTCTTAAATTACCTGACGTGTTGAATTCATTGATACACCTCATTATGTATGTGTACTCAAACAATAAAAAAAATAATAAGGTTATTGTGTTCGTGAATTCAAAAGCAGCATGCTCAATACTGTGGTGACTGTCATTCGTCTCGCCATTATTATCCTGATCAGCTCGACGTTTGTTTTGATCAAGCGTTGAAATTTACAAGACCAGGTTAAGGAAGCGCTTGATTCAATTAGTGAAACTACCAGACTCTTGTGGCAAACAAACCCAGTCTGGAATGCCAAGGTGAAATTGTCCTCTGATATTGAATCCAATTCAGTCGGACTGTAATAAAAACATTTAATCGACTGTCGGGGATGTTAAAATATTCGGGTATCCTGTTATTGTTGTTAAAAGGTTCGTAATTGAATTTTTTCTTACTCCTTTGCAATGTCTGTTAAAATGGTCGATAAAATGGAATGGAAATTAGGTTTTCGTATTTAAGAATATTTTTATCATATATTTAGAAGTACCAAGAAGTATTCCATTGAAGAGAGTAGTGCAATGGCACCGAATGAATGAAAACAGTAGAAAAGGGCAAATCTATCAAAACAACTGATGGAGAAATATTACTATGCAGATTATCGGAATAGAGGCTCATGCTGGAACCTATTTAACAACTGAAGTATATTACACAAAAATTATAGGCTTGGCTTTTAAACTTATAATGATACGGCGATTCCTGATATAGTAGATCAATTTGATGTATTTCTCTTTTATTTATAAATAAAGTAAAACCTTGTCTTTTTCCAGTGCATTGAACCGCTTTACAAAAAATAAAACAAGACGAAAAACAAACAAACAACGATTTAAATTTCTATGCACTCGTACCAACAGTATATATGTTTAAACATTTAGAAGTCTTTCAAAAATTTACTAATTTACAAAATACACCGTCTTAGGCATGCATACGACACGACATATTTCTAAAACCGACACAACCATTGTTTAAGTCGATTATTTAAATATAAAAGACGCTCTGACTGTATAATGTCTTACGAACGAAAACGTCCCATCTTATGTCATAAAAATCTACTTCTCGCATATGTTTTATTTTATGAATACAAAATGGTATTAATATATGTAGTTTTTAAATAACGAGACATTGTTTATCTTTTATTGTTTCAATTTCATGCAAATATATATACTTCTAAATTCTAATGCAATTGAAGTTCAATGCTGTTTATCTTTTTTCACAACACATCATATATTCACTTCCCGTGAAAATTTTAATACCGGATATCCAAACTCAATGCCTTTTTGAGGGCAATCTATACGTGCACCTGTTTGTTCGTACCATCATTATACAATAGTTATATACGCCTGAATCGAGCTCCTGTTTTATACGTGTGGTGTTTTTACTTATCCTACATGAATAAAATTCACAGCAGTTTATTTATTCCGGACCAGCAGGAGTCGGCACGTTTTAATTACTGATCAAAGTTGTGCGCTTCTCCGTGCCTGTCTTTACATGATGTCATTTTGGTAAGGAAACAAAATGTTTCTATATAGATATGTCTCTCGTCTTTTCTTGAAGTTGTCAATGATAATGATTATGACAGATCTCATTACGATTTCCGATATTTAAATTTTAATGTTTTTATCTACGGAGTGTTTTATTGTACTTACACAAAGTACTTTTAAGTTTTCCTGCAAGCTATAATAACAAAATTTAAGAATGGGAACACAGGTTGTAAAAACAGATTACACCACATTAAAATTTTTGTATTGCCACTTACCTACTAGAAATATACGAGTAGATGTTCGATTCAGTCCTGTTGTAATTATGCTGGGGACAATATTAAAATGCAGTATTTTCAATGCTGGTTCCCAGTGTATTACTGCGTTAAGTGAAGAAGCAAATACCAGTAGAACAGCGCAGAACGGATTTTTTTTTCCAACACGCCAACAACAATATTCCTTCGGTCCGATTCTTTATGTCACTGTTACGGCACACAACGAACAACGATGCTCAAACGGGAAACTATTTTTTAAGCAAAATACTATGAAAGACATGTTTTCACGTGAGCCAATGGGTCGCTATATATAAAATTCATACAGCACTGAAATGTTGCCCTTGGTTAATCAAATACGTATATGGCAAACACAATTATGTCGTTCATTACAGCATGTTCGCCCCTCATAGCAAAACAGGTATAAGCATTTCCAAAAATGCTAAAAACCGCCCTTAGCCAAATGAACAGAAAGTTACACTGTGACGTAAAGAGAAATATATGTCGAAGTACCTGAAGTTGAAGGAGAGGTTGTTATCAAAGCTGATATTAGAAATATTCTGATTCCCCATTCATGTGAAATAGGAAGCTAAATCTATAACTGTTTTACATTAATCAGGTGTTGATCACTTATAGCATGATATAAGCGACCTAAGTTTGATATTTCTCTTTTATGCACCTAGCTGTAGTCTTGTTTCGAACAGAATTTATGCATATTTTTCTTGAAGAATGTACTTGAAGCTACTCCTTGCCGACGAGAAAATTATAAGCTGCACAAAATTGAGAAGTGGAAAAGGGAATTCAAGGAACAAAGGGGTGTACTCCAATCGAATCTGCCCAATTATACGACTACCGGTGTACCAACATGTACTTCCGGTAGCATTCCAGATTTCCCAGCGTTCAAAGCAATTTCTCCACAGCTTGTTCCCGGTAATCTGGTCTGTTTATCTTTCTGCGACCGACCGAGAAAGAATCTGTTTTTCTATTACGTCAGCGGTGCGGGAGTAAAAAGTTGCTTTTTTGCTCGATAGTATAATATCGCCTCCCTTGGCTGACGATGATAATATATTTTCTTCAAGATTCATTGTTTATGTGGAAAATCAATAAAACTACCAAATTACAAGCCATTTGACTTTCTAAACTACTTAATTTAATTATTACAAGAGACTTTTGCATTTCGTGAAACCTTATTCGACAATTAACGTAGTTTTCCTAGATAAACATAATTGACACCACGGTCCATCAGGACTTCCAGGGATACCAGCATTGTTAAGTAAATCTAACACTGTCCGGAGTACGCCTGTAAACCAGTCAAATCACCGAGACAAGTAGAAGCCAGACACTACAGTGAAAACGTAGAAATGACCAAAAAAGGCATGCTTATTTCAAGCTGTCGTTAATACAGAGATAACAAGACAACATGCTTTTATTAAAGTATTGTTTGTCTTTTTAGGCTGGCAGAGTCTCAGAAACGGAGCTTTCGGAGAGAAGACAGTTAGATTGTCGTACTATATCGCTTTTTAGGATAAAAAAGAGGGATAAGAAATGAATTATCGTGATATATAACATATGATGTTTAAAAAAATCCATAAAGCTTGTTATTTAAAACTAAGCTGTACAGTGTGTAATGGATTTAAGTACAGTTTATAACTGTTATTTCCAACAAAAATGGGGAGAGGGGGAGGGGCCTCCGTGGCCGAGAGGGTAAAGTCGCTGACTCGATCAGCCCCTCACTGCATGGGTTCGAATCCCGGCAGGGTCATTCGGATTTTCATGTGAGGAAGCCTTCCAGCTGGCTTGCGGTACGTCGGTGGTTCTACTCGGATGCTTCCGTGCATTCGGGGTCTTCCTCCACCTGCAATTAGCTGGACGTCGCTAAATGACTGAAATACTGTCGAAGCGACGGTAAACTCAAAGAGTCAAGTCAAGTCGAACAAAAATGCATTTCAAAATTGAGATATCCAATACACAAACCTACTTTTAGAAACATCACAGTCGCATAACTGTATGAATTCTAACAGTGACTTTTAAAACCGATCAATTTAAACAAGAAGTATCTTTAAAAAAGATACACGGTCGTGGTGTTTTGATTATATTGAGTGTTTATTCTGTATCTTGATGAGAGGAAATTTGACCCAAGTATTATGAATATCTTTCAAGCCTTCAAAATATATAGAGCGGATATGGCATTGCTGAAGACCGGACCTACGAACGTCCAGTTCACAACATAAAACGTCCCTTTCGGATTGTGCTCTTTCCAGGATACGGAGGGAACTGAAGATTTCAAATCCGACACTGTGTTTTTCATCCTTTAGATATGCTTTTGTGTAGTTGAATTATTTTGAACGTTATGTATATAAAGCGAACAAGCTTATCTCTTCTCCGGAGGGACACTTTCGATTTTTAAGTCGACCAATCAAAACTTACAGTATTCATCAGCTGTTTCGTGACCTTCACATTTGAATTTAGACAGGAAATTCAGGGGAAAACAAAACAGCCAACGGCCGAAAAAAGAAACATAAGAAAGAAAAAAAATCCAATGAATAAAAAACAACACAATTTTCTTTTGATGGCAACGGCAATATTAAATAAAAAAAAATGAATTATTAAAACTATCTTTAGAACCTGACATTGGGTTAACTATTTCAAAATTGATACAGCTAGCTGTAACCAAACACACACACAACATATCAACGTCAAAACATTCAATCTTTGCGTTATAAAATTGTGACAATGGCTATGTTGTTATAGTCACTTGTGTACTCTTTATAATAATAATAATAATAAAACCTTTATCTATAGAAGGTAGCTCAGTAGGTTTACAAACATTGTAAGTATGACTTCTTTACACGAGGCCTTCTGAAATAAAACATCAATGTTATGTACAATGGTGATAAAAGAAAATATAATAACAACAAACAAACAAAATAAAAAACAAGTCTTAAGTTCTTAATAGAAATCACTTTGCATATTTATGCAGATGATGATCGTAATGATGAAAATGATGTAAAAAGTGATGATGAGAATGGAAGAGGAATTGTCTGCTTACATATCATTGAAACTATTTCTGTTTTTCGAAGAAATCTTTCCATCAATATTACACGTTTGGACTTTTGACCTTGACCTTTGAACTTTGACCTATTTTTGAAATGTATAAGAAAAAACTTTAACGTTGGCAATAACTTCTTTACTAATTGACATACAACTTTTATTTTTAGTATGCATATTCATCTTGACAAGGGCTACTCAGATTTACCTAAATATTTCATCTATCGACCTTGACCTTTGACCTCATTTTGCCATAACTTTGGACAAGTTTTTAAAAAATATATATCTCTGTCATTTTTCAATGATTTTTTTAACATTGTATGCCGATTTGTCATCATATGAACCTCTGCAGTTGTGATTTTGGACATCATCACTAGACAGATAAATTTTTAGAGCATTTAAAAAAAGGAAAATTTTTTTCCTTTTTTTTTTTACATTTATCCATATAGGTCAAGGTCATCCTTCAAGGTCAAAGGTCGAATTTAAAAGGTATGATATTGCAATTTTGCATGTAAAGGCGTACACTTTTAGTTATGATTTTCAAAGTCAACTTTTTTTTAAATGTTTAACAAAAATATTTCACGTTGGCAAAAACAGACGAGCGTTGGCACCCGCATGCGGTGCTCTTGTTTATTAAAGAGATCATTCCTTAAATTTCCATGAAAAAGAAAACATGAAATAACATTGACATATTGTAGACTAACACAAATGGTACATAATATGCAAATATCTTCAGTAATATATCAGTTAAACGCATCAAAAATGTTGATCAAATCACGCAATTAAGTATTTTGGAAGGATGTCAAAATGCACTCATTGTGGCGAGTATTCCCGAAGACGGTCTGTAATCAGAAATAATTTGAATTCGAAAACCCGTCGTCGAATCACCAATTAAAAATTGGAAGGTGGAAAAAGAAAATTACGAAGTAATAATTTTATTTTTGTAAACAATTGCATGATCTGAAGTAAAAGATTCTTTCTTACTTTTGCATTGTAGTAAGGTTGTCGCCAGAGAATCCAGCAATTATCGCAATTCTCTAACAATATCATAGAGTTCTTCCTATAAAATGGAGCTTAATTGGTAATTCATGAGTGATCAGTAGATGACATTGCCCTGTGTCATGCCATATCTGGTGTTAACTGTTAAAGAAAGGACCAATGAGACGTGAACCAAACAGTTTATGCGATGCTTCGGGCTGCTTTATTTATGTTTCTGTTCTGATGCTGGGTTGTAGTAGCCTGAAAAGCTCGTTCAACATTTTGAAACAATTGTTAATTATCTCTGGGCAGTAGATGCGTGTGCTTTTTTGTCTATAATGTTTTAGAAATCGCGTGAATATGCGTCATTATAATTGCACGCGCCAAGGTACTCAGATTGGTCTATCAATTAAAAGTTAATTGCGGAAATGTTATTGCAGTTAGAATATCGATATGTTTCATGAAATTACGTCTAATGTATTTATTTTCCATATTCATGTGCAGCCAGATTGACATTTGATGATTTTTTGATAACTTAAAGAACAACAAATAAGTCAATTATATTAGTTTAACGAATCTAAATTACCAATTTTGTTATATGATAAAAAAATAATGTAAACACACATATTTGTGTATGTTTGTGTGTTGTTGTTTTTCACATTCAGTTATACAAAACAAAATGTGATGAAATAAAGAAGAAGAAGAAGAAGAAGAAGAAGAAGAAAAAACATGAAAATGACCATTAGGTGTCAGCGCGCTGGAAGTTGCAACCAAAATTACTAGATTTCCTCAAAATATCTAAATGACATATCCAGATGAAATGCAATCCAGTAACCGTGGCGACCGGTTGATAACTCATCCTTAATCGTCCTGAAATATATAATTATAAACTGCTATAAACTTATATTGATGGCAACTCGTACCTTGCACCATATTATTGACAAGTATGGTATGCAGTACTTTCTAGTTCAGTTAATATCGGTTGCACAATATAGGTGCAACAACAACAACAATAAAAACAACAACAACAACAAGCGAATGCAAAGCAGCTTATCGAGTGTTACCGCAAGCTTAAAATTGTTTCATAGCAGTTGTAACATTTTTTGCAAACGCTTCAGAGGAAACCCAGCTATGTATTTGACAGAATGTGTCCTGGGGTGTTTTCAAAATTGTCAAAAGTGGTGAAAACAAAATTCAATGAGATTAAAACATGTTATTTTGAAATCGATTTAGGGTAAACTACCTTTGGAGTTACTAAAGTCTCACTGCAATTTTGTTTTCTTTTTGTGCAGAATTTATTTATTTTTCGTGATAACGAACTATCTTTTTTGTAATAACGAAATATGTTTTGCAATTAATATATTTCAGATTTTACCAGTATAGTACAAAATATACTTTTCCAATACAAAATACTAATCATGATTTTTGTTTGTTTATTAGATTGAACGTCCCAGTATTTGAGACATTTATAGACGATGTCTGTTTGAGACAGATATAGGGCTGCCACATTGCATTATCACGCCGTAGACATGTGGCATGATACCACACCCAGTCACATTATCCTGACACCGGGTCAATCAATCCTGGAACTACCCTTATATGCTGAGCACCAAGTATCATGATTTTTAATGGTAGGACCAAAGTTAATGGCGGATGGAATACCTTAGTTGAGCACTTGTATAGAATGAGAAAATACCTTTCCTTAATACCCAGTTTCAAAGAAGCTTGTTCACAGATGACAAATAGATATAAAAATATTTCCCTGATCTCAGTTGAACCTGTATTAGCGGCCACCTGTATTAAGCGGCCAATCTGAATTTAACGTTCAGTTTTGATATTACCAAGCTAGCATTTTGTTATATGCTTAACCTTCAATTAGCACCCATCTCTCTTAAGCGGTCACTCTCTATTGTTTCCTTGACTGACCGCTTAAGACAGGTGTGACTGTATTTTCAAATTGATCCTCATATACTGACTGTCCTTCCAGGCGAAGTCGTCGTGACTATAATCCTCAAGATTGGAGTCCACTGATTTAACAATTCCGAACCCAGGTCAACATTAAGATATTCTCTAATGGCATTATCTACCAAGGGAAGCTATCAATTATGTCATTAAATCTTCAATGAATGGCCATTTAACGTATCTGTGAAGGATTTATTTGCTTGTGAAATGTTATGGACATAATTTACGTGCAGTGGTTGCCATGGTTTCCTGTCCAGCACACTTACTTAAACTAGGAATGATAAAGTGGCTCGTTCTGTAATATATATTATCATACGCGAGAAGAAAAAGTACAATATACCTTCTTGCAACTGTGTACATTCTACTTTTCTTTGATTCAAATGAATTATTTTCTCCCAAATATACGTGTTATTGGTACTCGTGTAAAATATATTCAGTATCGTATGACAAATGTTTTCTGCATTTTTCTTTTTTGAAATTTTGATATCTCAGAGGATTTTTATGCATTTAGACTAACGACACCACGAATGCACGCGCCTTACTTAGCAACTGACTATATATATATATATATATATATATATATATATATATATATATATATATATTTTTTTTTTTTTTTTTTTTTGACTAAATATATCTTCTTAGTATCTTAGATATTACATCCATCCAATCACGTTGACTTATTTTATCATTTAATATTCAAATATTTTCAGCAACCCAATTAACATGTAAATTCTGAACGTAAACAATTTCCCAGGCCAGAATTCCCTTAATTACAAAGTAATAATTCAGGTGGAGATTTACAAAGTTTTCACAAAATATATTTTTAAGATATATAAATATTTGTCTTTGAATTAAAACAAAAATAAATGCCTTATAGATTAAGATTTAAAGTGTCCATCTTTAAAAAATAATATCGTCAAGATGTATTTTAATAAATTATTTACAGAATTAAAACTATTTATTATCTATTTATTTATTTTACATAGAGGATGCTACTGATTTAATACTAGTATCAGAAAGTTTGATTTTGGAAATACGGAGAGAAGGAAATGTGCTAGGTTCAGTTTTATGCTCATATACAAGAACTTACATTAATTAACCCTTTCCCTCATTTTGACGCACTCAATAGGTACCATAAAAAAGCCTGATCTGTAGAAAACCACAGTTAAACCTTACCAAATATAATTATAAAGTCCTCATTTTCAGACCACTGAGGAGCAGCGAACAGCATAAAACCTGATCAGCCTGCGAGTTACTCGCAGGCTGATATGGTTTTATGTTGTTCGCATAGGTCTTTTCATTGTTTCCTCTATGAGGGAAAGGGTTACATTTGATCTGTATAATGAATATTACCAAAGAGTCGCCTTTGTAATTTTTTAAGTTGTTTAATGCGGGCTCACTAATAAGCATTTTACTCTTATCATTTCCAGCACAGAGGCAAGATTGCGACTTTTTTGTTAGTTATTTAAACCGACACAGAAACTCTGGTTGTCACAACAATTCTAACACTAAAATCAAATCAGTAGTGCTAACACTACACTGTGGTCCTCTGGGACTATTACTAGGTATTCCAAGATCAGAAAAACCAATGGCAACATGGTTGCGTGTTAATCTGTGCATGTGTTTTCTAGAAATGCTGATGTACTTTTAATGAATGTATAAAGAGATCACTAAGGTATAATTGTAATTCTGGTAGATTAGTAGATAGAAAGAGATACAAGAACATAGATCGATTTCCTATATATTTTATCCATATATCGTAACCAACTGTAGTAACTATACGATTTGCATTCTACGAATTCCTATCAATCCGAATTCCACTTTTTTTTTTTTGTCACATCAATTGTTTGTCGCTTGGTAGTAATATTAGGAAAATGTTGTTTTGTTTTGTTTTGTTGTTGTGTTTGAGTTTACCGTTTACAGTATTTCAGTCCTTTAGCTACGCCCAGCACACAGCGGCACCTGGTGGAACCACCGGCCGGGAAATCCGAGAGACCAGACCTGGCTATGAGCTAAATGATACTTAACCAGCAGCTATGACTTCACGGTAATGGAGGCGTCGAGTAATAAAGCTAACCACCAGAGAGGTCACACTCGTATTGTGGTATGGCAGTAGGCGTGAAACATGTTGTTGGTATTTCAAATACTTTAGGGGCGCCGTACTGAAGTGGAAACATAAATGATTGCGAGTCCGAAGGTTATGAGCTCTAATCCCGTAACAGTCAATGACTTTACATGACTTTTCTAAGACCAATCCGGGCACCGTCCAGGAGGATTAGTGTAAATTGTAAAAAAAACACTTATATAATAGATAATTTTGAACAAAACAAAATGATTTTTATTTTACACTGATATAAATACACAAGTCGTATAAACCGCTTTAATATCAATATCGAGAAAGTTCAATGAACAATTCCACTACGTTACAGTTCGTTCATTCACAAAAATATCCAATCACAAGAGCATGCTCTGTTGCAGACGACATTTTTGCTACGCGTGGCCAAGTGTTGCTTCCGCGAACAGCATCACATGACTGCTTTGAAAGTCACGTGATTGCTTTGTCAATAAGAACTGCAGCGGGTGAAGGAGGATGGCATAAAACTTCAGCACTACCATCAAACACTGAACCAAAGATACGTAACAAGTCTGCTCGCACTAATTTCACACAAGGATCTACTTTTATAATAAAACGCCGGTAACAGAAACAAGTAAGTTTTTTTTTTTTACAGAAAATAGTTCTAGCTTTAGTTGTTAATATGTTATTAAAATTGCAAGTGAATTTTCTTTGGTTTGAAGCCTTCACAGTCTATATTAAGTTATATTAAACTTAATCTAAGATGATTTAAATAATATTTGATAAATATTGTAATACTCTTTACGCGATCAATTTATCTTTTAGATTTAGGAAAAGTGTATGATTATAAGATGTTCATTGCAGCAAAATAACCAACTATACTGAGTCGTATTTAGACCTGGGTTTTTAAATATCACATATAAACAGAAGTTATTAAGAAGTCCCATTTATATTTATAATTTAACTTTTTTTTTAAACAAATCTTCAGGTGAAGAATGTAAGTGCAAAAATTACGTCGCTATGCATTTGCAGAGAAAATTCAAATTGTTTAATAACTGTAATTTTCTTGGCAGATTTTCCGCACTTACTCCACTGTTACGCTAAACTTCCTTAGCAAACATGCAAATTATATTTATCATAATTCTTACAAGACATGTCTTTCGTCAAACCACAATCAAATATTTTTTTTTTAATTAATCAAAAATGAAACCTCCCGGAGATCCGGAAATGAACCAAAATGAGCTTATGGGTTTTGAATAGCTCGGCAAGAGACTTTCATTTTTAGTATTGAAAACTCACAGTGACATGTCTTTTCTCCAACAGATCTAGATTTCATCTTTGCTAGAAGAAAGTGTGTATACCTTAATACAGAGATTAAAGAAAAAGTGAGGCTAATTAATTTAACAGTTGAATAAGGTTGAGTCGGATACAATACTATTACATAAGACTAATGAACATCTGGTTTGTTCATGAGTTAATACACGTTTCTGCAAAAGTAATGTATTTTGACAAGCAATACAAATAAACAATTGTTTTAATGAACAGAAAATTATTACATTTTTTTATTAATCCAAACTCCCTTTTATTGTCTTCATAGTTTGCTCTCTCTCTCTCTCTCTCTCTCTCTCTCTCGTTTAGTTTAAATGAATTTTTCTTCCTTTCTCTTCCTCATTTTGTTAATGCTTATGCAAATGAATGCTATACATATATTTCATGATTTATTCATTTATGCATTGTGGTACGTTTTTCCCACAGTTCAAAATACCTATAATACCTACACATTAGCATTCAAATATAAAAGCCAAAGTGGTAAAATTTTAAAATTCCCATATTCGCTAAAATATTGAATTCTAAATCAGTGCAGACAAAATTAAGGGAATGCATATTTAACGGTGAATGCTTAATTATTAATTAATTTAATAGTAAATCAATACCAATACCTAAAGTCAATAGATATGCGACAAAAATAAGCCTATGAAGGAAATCTCGAACAGGCCGTTAAAGTCTATCATGATATGTATTTATTTGCCATTTAAACGGCATTTAATTCCAGCTATACATTCATTCAGAACATAACAGTGTAATAAGCTTTCCTAAACTCAGTAATCATGGCAAAACTGAGTGAAAGCAAAAAAGCACACAGACCTAACCTCATTGAAGACCTAGTATATTTTAGGATTGAATAATTACTTTCGTTCTATGAGACCTCGCGCCGAGAAGTCACGATATCTCGCCGAGTAACGCTTATTTTTAATTTAAGATACTTCGTATCCATGGCACGTATTTGAAAACGTAAAAATCTATTTAATAAAAAAAAGAATAACGTTATGTTTTATCTAGATAAAAGCTCTTTTTTTTTTATAAAGGAGCAATTTCAGTGCCCTAATAACATTTCTTCGTTTTAGATTGACTTAAAAATAAAACAGATATTACATCATAATTATGACGTCACCGATATAAATGTAGGCCTATGACCTTATTGACCTATGCATTTCCTCTATTAGAACTTAACTTTTGCATAATTTAACCATTCTCTACGCGAAATCCTTATGAAAAAGTCCACGAAACTTGTGTATGTATCTTTTTATATCTATTTAATAATAATAATAATAATAATAGTAATAATCCCTTCGAACAACTGTAGTAAAATGCTCAGAGTGTTGCCCATATTATTTCCAGATACTGATATTGATATTATAGAACAGAATATTAACAGTTATAACTGATATTATACTTTTTTGTTTTATTATATCACATCTGCCGCCTAAAAGGTCAAATGACAAAGCAAAAAAGAAAAACAAAATAACACCAAAACGATTCGTCTTTTCGGGCACTTTTGTCAAAAAGACGGCAACTCATAAAAATCTACTTCGTTTCTTTGTTTTATCACAGATAGCCAGGAGTTTGGTGTCAGATTGTGCAAAGACTGTTATTTTTCTCTGATGCATATCCATCAGACTTTTTTCCAACTAATGGTGTGTAGTTGGAATTAAGATATCATTCTGACGCGACCTATGGATGTGATTGATTAGATGAAATCCTTATAACCAAATTTATGAAGAAGCAAGAGCAATAAACAGTGAAGAAATGTTTTCAAACGGAACAGATGATTATGTTCCAGGTCTAGCAAAGATCCGCCGATGTGTTTTTAGCACATTTGATTGTTTGTATAAAAAACACATGCGGAAGGAAAAGGGGGAATTCAATAGATCGAAAAAGTAGATCGAAAGAGTTGATTTCAAGGGCGCTTCTTAGCATGAATAGATAGTTTTCTTCAAATGTTCGGTACATTTGATTGACTAGTTAAATATCTATAAGTAAATCTTGAGACAAGCGAGCAGTACCGGGGATAATGAAGCCCTGCTTCAAGCTTAAGGTATTATAAATTAAAAAGTTTCCAGATAATAATGTATTGTGTTCTCTATTTAATTAATGTTTAACCCTTTCCCTCATATAGACACATTTTGACGCACTCAATAGGTACCACATAAAGCCTGATCTGCAGAAAACCACAGTTCAACCGTACCAAATTTAATTACAAAATCCTCATTTCCAGACCACTGAGGAGCAGCGAACAGCATAAAACCTGATCAGCCTGCGAGTTACTCGCAGGCTGATCTGGTTTTATGCTGTTCGCATAGGTCTTTTCATGGTGTCCTCTATGAGGGAAAGGGTTAATAGATCCCTAAAAACATGACTGGCTAAGATTATGTGATATGGAACAGTACATTACAGTAAATTTTACTTATATAGAGTTATACAGAGTTATAGCGATATCTCGGTTTTATCGAACATCTTTTTAGGTCCCGATTTATCCCGTTTACATTACTTTGGATAAATGATTTAAGGTATTGGGATTTGTCGTTTATCGACATAAATCTCTTTATGGAAGTGGAGATACATCGTTTTCGGCACCCCTGTTCCCCTGCAGGTGACAGTTATTATTTTAGTCGTGTTAATCTAACGCTGCATCTTTTTCTGCCTTTCCGGCTCTCGGGACATCTTTCTGTGGCTTATTGGTAAATCGGGGACCTGAAATCTGTTTATTTTCTTTTAATTCAGAATCTTGCGCGCACAGCAGTGTTGACATAATTTACATCATAATTTGAGCCATACATATGAGACAATTTGATCTATTACTTGACTAGTGAACTTCTGTTCCTAGACTTCACTGTTTTTGTTTGTTTGTTGTTGTTTTTTCGGCCGTTAGGCCGTTTATTTTCACCCTAACTTCCTGTGAAAAACACAGTTATGAAGCGGAATAAAATTAGGCTTTTCAATGGTTACTATATACTTTGCTAAATTCCAATTGGTCATTGCAAAATTAGTCAAAAGAAAAGAAACGAGTTCTTAGATCTCTATTTGTTTTAAAAGTTGAAGTTTTCTTCCCCTGCGAACGATTTGTCCCGAATAGTAAGACACTGCACCTTTTTAAGATAAACTGAAAGAGTAGAACGCTAAAAAATAGGAAACACATAGATTTCGGAATTGATTGTTCGACCCTGACAGATCCTATATTCAACAAAAACATAACATCCAGTTTCGTTTTGTCGTCCGCGAAACGAAGTCAAATGCGCAAATGTTTTATGGTTGTAAGTGTCTACCAAGATTGTACAAATTATTTGGATCCGTGGTATTTCAAAGAACTGCACAGACAGAGAAATTACACAACTATTAAACTAACAACTATATCTATTACATGTTAAACCATTAGGACACAAATCGTCAAGCTGGTTACTACAGCCAAGTATCTTTTTTAAAGATATTTCTTGTTTCAAATGCCTTTATTTTGTTCTTTGATGTGTAAATTGAAGCCATGGCCAAAATTATGCCTCTAAAAATATAATATTAATAATAATAATTAACTGAGTTCAAGTTTTGTTTTTATTTATCCCATCTGCAATAATTACAACAAATTCGGTTATAGAGAATTATGGGCTATAGCGTATTCTTTGTCAGGTAGGTTACAACAACTGGGAGAACCCCTCCACACCTTACCGCAACTATTTCCTTTTTCTTTGTTGTACGTCACAAGCGATTTTAGTTGAAGTTTCATCAATTATTGAAGAATAATTATATTGTCATCAGTTGTATTAGTACTGGTTTGTTGTAGTTGTTTACATGTAGGTATATAAGGTGTGGTTATAGTATCTTCTTGGAGTGTAGATCTCATCATTATTGTAAAAAGTATCACTTCCTCGACTACTTTCGTTTCCGGAAAAAGTCAAGGACTTTCTCTCTCTCTCTCTCTCTCTCTCTCTCTCTGTAATATTTTTATTGTTATCTCAAAGCGCAACTTGAGACGAGATCATCATGGTTGCACCTTAATCAAAAGGAGAGTTAATATCTCCCCATGATATACAATCGTATTTCTGAATGCCATGTATCATATTGTGTAACAAAGTTCCCTCCACCACAGCCGCACTCCACACTATAGTCGAAATTTCTTATATCAGTATATGGAACTTATTCCGTATATACGAAAAGTGTAATTCAAACTCATATTGTATAACCCTTTCCCTCATAGAGGACATCATGAAAAGACCTATGCGAACAGCATAAAACCAGATCAGCCTGCGAGTAACTCGCAGGCTGATCAGGTTTTATGCTGTTCGCTGCTCCTCAGTGGTCTGGAAATGAGGATTTTGTAATTAAATTTAGTAAGGTTTAACTGTGGTTTTCTGCAGATCAGGCTTTATGTGGTACCTATTGAGGGCGTCAAAAGGAGTATATATGAGGGAAAGGGATAACGAACAGTTATAAAATACGCTTCAAATGGCATACATATCAGTATTTACGACTTTTCCTATACATTATCATGTAGGGCCTATATAGATAGATGTATTCAAATATCACCTTTAACAGTTAAAATTGTTAAACAACCCCATGAAGATTTGCCAGGTACGGGTGTCCACAACAAGTGACTTGCGACATTAACGCCCGTATCACGATGATGATTTTCACACGTAAAGAAATGCAATTATTTTTACATTTCTGTATATGATGATGTATAAGTCATTTGAAACGTATTTTAAAAGTGCTTTTTTTTTTTTTTTCACTATACAAACTTCGTATTTAAGGAATTAGTTCCTTATACGGATGTAAGAAACCCCGGTTTATGCGAACATGAAATAATTGCAATGCTGAGTTCGGCATAAGCGGTGTTTACTGTAGAAAGTATTTCATATCTCCGTCAAATCATTTTCATGCTGTATTTCTTGCTTTTCGGTATATTCATCTTTATTTTTTTAACAGGTAAATAAAAAAATAAAGATTTAATTTTAATTTTTAAGATAATTCAGAAATTACTGATAAGAAAAGTGAAAAAAATGGATCACGTGCTTTTTATGGCGCATCACAAAAGTATTCTTGGAAAATCTCATACTGCTAGGGAACATGTGCGCTCGGGTTTTTCATTTATGCAGTACATTTGCGATGTTATGGTGATCGATAAACCTATCAAAGTTCGCAATTCGATGTAAATTCCATGTTCCGGTGTAGACAAACAGCAGAAAATATTTTCGGGATATCGAGGTTTTCGATGAATCGAGTCCCTCAATTGTCCCATCAGTCCTCAGCCTATCCAAAGTTTTTTGTTGTTTTTTTCTCCTAAGGCTTATTATGTTCGATACCGAAACTTTTGAGACGATATATATGATATGCATGGTTAATTTCAAAATTGCGCTCTTGTTATATGGGAGGATTGGTTGCAACCACAAGTTAACAAAATTTCATTTTAATGGTAAATTAACGAAAACAAGAGAAAATATTTTGTTTTGTTACTGAGTAGCTTTCCTTTTGCAACTGAGTATATTTTACGAAGAATAAAAGGTATGGGACATTTCTTTACAAAAAGTTTTTTTTAATTGTTTGTTCATCATGTAAGACGTAAGTATTTCACGCATAGTACAATAGCCATAACATAAAAAAGTGGGAAATCTCAGAAATTAGTTTTATGTAACTAGAAAAGATATATTTAGACTTGCAATGTTCATTATTCATACTAATAACTAAAAAATCATTACTCTGTGATTGCGATTGGTATTTTTAAGCTGCCGGTTAGGTCAGTCCCTATTTTTTTTTTAAATATTTATACAAAATGTATTTGTATATACTATGGCAAATCATTAATTTATCCCCAGTAGGGACAAGAGACTTCAAGATCTTTCCATGCGTAAAGTACTGGTACAAGCCACGAGCCCTCAAGGTAGTATATATAACGTCCTGATAATCATAGATAATTTTCAGGAAGGAACAGACATCCTTTAAAGCAGCTGTTTCACATTTTTTAAACTTTATTTAAAGTCTGTTCCTGGGGGGAAAAACTCGGCAAGTGTAGGCCACATTGCACAGGAAAACGCTATTTTTCGTTAAAGCACTTCGAGGAATTCCGGTTAAATATAGAATAAGGTATCCGTGAAGCAGGTGCTCGCTGTACCACGTGACACACTCCGTAGCGTATTTTCC
The DNA here is from genome assembly GCA_021229015.1 of Solen grandis. NCBI lineage: Eukaryota > Metazoa > Mollusca > Bivalvia > Adapedonta > Solenidae > Solen > Solen grandis. The sequence goes on from CM037794.1 coordinate 32,755,320, forward strand.
AGTACTTGGTAGTGAATTCTTCTCAAATAGTTCAGCATGTGCGAAAAGTGAATGTAATCAGTCATGTGGCGGCACAATGAAATAAAATTCTAAATATGTATTTTATTATTTTAAATATAAGTTCAATGCCGTTCGTAACGCTATTAACTGAGACAGAGATACCACTTATTTCTTATAATCAGGGAAAGTTGCTTACGGTGACCATGAGTCCGTAGATGGGTATTGATATAGGTAATACAAATACATAGTTTTAAATCAATTTCTGAGTCAATAACCATCCGTGAACGCGGTGCTTTAAGGCGTAAACTCTTTTCTTTTTCTGTATTTTGAATTTTAAAACAAAACGATACTTTCACTACATAACTCTTGAATTGAAAGAATCATGACACTATACAAATATTTCCGAATCATTGCCATTGTCTTTGTCATATTGGTGTTACTGGTAGTTTTCATTCGATTTTCCTTTCCATTTGTTTCCGTTCGTTAGCCTATATTTATATAAAAGGTGTGTTTTCACTTTCCTAACCTTTAATTGTTCTCAACTCTATTGTTATGGGAACAATAAGGCCCAAGTGGTGTAAAGTGGGGAAACAGTATACTGTAGCAAAGAATAATGTCACATAATACTTATATTTCAACGTGCTAAATGTACATTGTCAAGCATACAATAAAGAACAGCTTGCGGTAGGTCGGTGGTTCTACCCGGGTACCTCTGTGTACTCGGGGTCTTCCCCCACCTGTCAGTAAGTAAGTAAATATTTCATTATTGTGACATGTGCATTAAATACAATATCAAACAAGTAATATAATATACATATTTTAAATATAGCACCCGGCCCAGTGGACCTATATGTCACCAAAAAAGGTAAATTCGTAAATTATAAAGTTCAACTTTAGATTGCCATAAAAATGTGAAATGGCATATTAAATGTTGTTATGTTAAGATCAGTTATACATTAATGATCGTCTATATAAATAAGATCTTACAATAAGTTTGGCCGATTTCCTGGGATAATTTGTAAGAATGGTTTTCATTTGCTCATTAGCTGCTAATGGTAATACTGGTGTAAAATTAATGTCTGTTAATATTCCTCTCCTTATATCATCATATCTATCACATTCTATAAAGAAGTGCACTTCGTAATTAGCTGGACGTCTCTATATGATTGAAATACTATCGCAGCGACGGTAAACCCCAATACAACAACAACAATAAAGAACCATATATAATGTTGGTCACATTTTTTTTTTTTTTTTTTTTTTTTATTTAAATGACCGATTATGACTAGCCAGAAATTAAACATTTATTATTTATTTTTACTTAATTATATGTAACAAAAAATAATAAAAATTTCATAAAAACGCTGTATAAGAAAATATTTTGACTCTAGAACCATAACTGTTTGCTCTGTACGCTATACCATATCAAAATATTCTGTAATTTACTTGTCAACTTTTCTTTGGTATACAGTATAGAAAATCCAGGTAAAGTAAAGGTGTGAAACACTATTTGTATAATAGGCCTATTAATGGCTGGGGCCATATAAAAACATTGTCAGTGGATGCAATATGTTTCGGCGCCAGCCATTGTACGCCACTTGAAGACAACACAAATACCGCTACTTCTAATGTCTCCAAATACGACAAATTAATGTTTTTACCCCCATCCCCTCACATATTCTCTTAAATAGAAGCAATAATTGGAATTCGATAAATGAAAGTACTTAAACATGGTCTGGTTTAGGGAACTATTCAATTACGTTAGATATGTTGTAGATATGTTTTTTTCAGTGGCTATATTTTTGTCATATAGAGAGCGCCACTTATGTAATCCTTGCTATAGCCAAATATGGTTTGTGCCAATGAAAAATTGACTGATTGACTGACATCTGACATGACTGTTTATAATGTTAGTCATATCATTAATAAGAAATTACTCCAGACCACGTACTTTTGACCACTTTTAAACCAATTTCAAGTTTTATACAGAACAGAACATAATTTTATTTGACGTATACTAATACAGTACATAGTCATATAATCATGCACATAAATTATATATATAAATTTAAAATCAAGTCACGTACACACACCATACAAATAAATTAAGAAAAAAGTGAAAACTACTATATTATATGAATAATAAACAAATAATATCTCGACTGATAGTGAGGATGAGCTATAATGAATATTTCCTAATCAACAATCAATGAATTCCTATAAGTTAAAGATTCTCTAAGATATTTTGCTAAATTATACAATACTTTTTTATTTTTATTTTGCAAAAGTTGAGTAAATTTGAACATGCTTGGTTTATTATAATAATACAATTTAAATATACTTTTTTTCTTATGTTACTATAATAAGGACATATTAAAACAAAATGATATTCATCTTCCAAATCATTTGAGTTACAAAAAACACAACGCCTTTCATTTCTTGGTAAATAATTTGCTCCATACAACAAACATGTTAGATGAAAAGTTTATTAATTTCACAAAAGTTATTTCAACCATATAATATTGACATAAGGCACTTTTAAGAAACACTTTAATAGTTCAACGCCACATTTATTAAAACCAGTATCTTTAAAATAACCCAAAACACAATTATTGTTAGAGTCAATTCTAAAGAAACACTACTGTTATTTCTGAAAAATGATTTATAGAAACTAATTTGTAAAATGCCAATGTTAATGAAAGTCTGATCGTATTAATAATAATTACTTAAAATGCAAATTTCTTTTATGTTTAGTAATATCACAATTCATTTAATTAAATTTCATTCAAGGCAAACAATTGGGAAAATAATAAGATAATAAAGACCGTTGTTAAAGTCCAAGATTAACTGACTAAGGATGAGCACGTGATCAATATATGCCGTTGTAGCCATGCTGTTTGTAAATTAAGAAAGAATGTTTTAGTGTGTTTTTTTAAACCACGAAGTCAAATCAATACTCTAGGAAAAAATTGATAAGAATCAGTTTCAATAGACAGCTTGGTTTCTAGGGAGACGTATACTAGGAACGTCACGACCAATGTAACATTAAAGATAAAGCAAAACTATATTTTGACAGGAAAGTATATAATTTGGACACGGATACAATCGCCAGTCTGCCATTCATGGATTCCTTTCATCTACATGGATAGATTAAGTGTTAAGTATAGTACATGCCCATTGAAACTGGATTACATGCTTTTACTTTGAAGGAAATCACATTTACATGATAATACAATGTATATAGAAATCTCTTGTCTCTTTTGTAAATCTGTTATGTTACACCCCCCCTCTTTAATCGTATTAAAGCTTAGTACATGAAACAGGTTGCAGTGGTTGAGATGAAAAGCGCTTGCCCGTTAACCTGGAGGCCGTCGGCTGCAAGATCCAAAACACGTCATGTTTTTACTCTTTAAAAAGGTTAGTTCCAGGACTGGTTCAGCTAGTGTCATGGACGTGATATCGTATTGAGGCAGCACTATCTGTCTCATATTTAAAATGTCCTAAATTACTTAAATGTCAGTGGGACGTGAAACACAGCAAACAAACAATTAAGTTAAATAATTTGCACAGTCATACATTGAAATCCATTGATATTGACAATACAAAATGCACTAAAGCTTAATATTCAGATATGACGTAGACTGAGTACAAGTGTATGTCATTTTGGCCTTAAACCGTACTGAACTTGTGGCCCAGATGGGACTCGTTCGAGCCGTGAAATATCAGACATGGAAGGATCATTTCTTGATTTTCATAGCTATTAAAGCCTTTAATGACATGATTTTAGCATATCAAAAGTTCCGATGCTGTTTTATAATCGCTCACACATTCAAATGAATGAATTGTTTATCAGTTATAGTTCGAGGTTTATCTTTTAACATTTTATGATTACATTGACATATGAAATGACTCGGAGATGTCCCTCCTGCTTAGATGACGGACATTTGACAAGCAAGGCATATTATTTGATTTTTGTTGAAGTGATAATCAATATTTTTTTTCCATTGTCTCATGCATAACTAGCCTCTTCAATAATATTATAGATATCCAGGGAAAAAGATTTTGAGTGCAAATGAAGATCAAGTTTATAAGGCAGAAATGACATATATCAAGACAAGATTCATATATAACGCTGAAATTATCATTTATATTCTATAGTTTAAAAAAATGCCAGCGACTTAGGTCTTGACAATAAACAGGCGACGACGAGAATCTCAGGCGCAAGTTCATTCGGTGATTTGTTTACCTCGCTGTTTTCCAAGTTGAGTATAACCGGTCCTTGTGGCCGGATGGTAGAGAGTATAACCGGTCCTTGTGGCCGGATGGTTAGAGAGTATAACCGGTCCTTGTGGCCGGATGGTTAGAGAGTATAACCGGTCCTTGTGGCGGATGGTTAGAGAGTATAACCGGTCCTTGTGGCCGGATGGTTAGAGAGTATAACCGGTCCTTATGGCCGACTTGTTAGAGCGTGTATAACCGGTCCTTGTGGCCGGATGGTTAGAGAGTATAACCGGTCCTTGTGGCCGGATGGTTAGAGAGTATAACCGGTCCTTGTGGCCGGATGGTTAGAGAGTATAACCGGTCCTTGTGGCCGGATGGTTAGAGAGTATAACCGGTCCTTGTGGCCGGATGGTTAGAGAGTATAACCGGTCCTTGTGGCCGGATGTGTAAACCTGTGGACCGGTGTAGACCAGTTGGTCGGTGTCAGGAATTGACTTTTTCCCAAACCATTGGTCTACGGCTGTGATAATGAGGGTGGTACATGACAGCGTGTGGTAGTGGTCATCCTGAACATTGGTGAACATTGTCTCCAAATTAGTGTATTGTCAGTTGGGTAATTTAAAGAAAGCAATCAAATAAACCTCATATTAATTATTAAAATTATTTCGGATTTGATTGTCCCGAGTAATGAAAGAATGGGTGACAAACACAAAGGCATCACATTTGCAGCTTTATTTAGAATTAAGACGTCATAGTTCTAGAAATAAATAATTAACTGACTAGCGGATTCGAGGTTACTGTATAAAATACTGATAGAATGCCTCAAATAACATCAAAACTCAATGACGCAACAGGCAAAACAGACCACGATTCTCGCAATATGTCTAAAGTACACGATCTTTCAATGTAGTGTATATAGAGAGGTGACTTTAATCAGATTGTGTTTCCCCTGTCGTTGAAGCAAAATGTAATTTGATATTTTACAGCCTGTACTCTAAGGTCAATGTTCACGGCATTCTGTAAACTCTCATTTTTTCGACAGAGTTTGTGTTAAGAACGCTTTACTCTATTGTTGTGCAAATGGTCTCCCAAACTCTATAATATAATTGATCGGATCGCTTTTCATTGCCAATATACCTCCAGGTTATATTGTTACAAATGTCTTTTGTCATGATATGATAAAAACGAACAATGTCCTTCAAACATTCAGTCCTCTCAACACATATCGCTCTGACTCTTCCACAATAATCGATCAAAATCTGATACTTGCCCCGAAAGATGTGACTCAGTCTTGATACTTTTATAGATATTTGTTTGTTTGTATATAAACAGTCATTTGGAGACGATGTCTCCTTGATACAAACATGACTAGACTTGACTATTTGAGTTTACCGTCGCCTCGGCAGTATTTCAGTCACACATCGACGTCCAGCTAATTACAGGTGGAGAAAGACCCCGAATGCACGGAGGCATCCGGGTAGAACCACCGACCTACCGCAAGCCAGCTGGAAGGCTTCCTCACATGAAAATCCGACTGACCCTGCCGAGATTCGAACCGACGCGGTGAGGTGAGACAAATATAGTGCTGTCACACTCCAGTATCATGCTTTAGACATGTGGCACGATACCACACTAAGTCACATTATCCTGACACTATATGCTGAGTGGCAAGCAAGGGAACTATACCAGTCCCGTTTTTATGACTTTGGTAAGTTACGGCCGGGGATCGAACCCACAGTATCCCGATTCCGAGACGAAAGCGCTAACCACTTGGTCACCGTGAACAATTTATACAGATACAATAAAACTGCAAAAATCCGAGGACAGGGGAAATAAAATAAAATCTTCGGGGAATCGCAAGGCTCAGAAAGCAAACGTTGTTTCCATTTTACAACGTCTAGGATTAGGGGCATATCTCGAGCTATGCATGAAAGGGAGAATAATCAAACCCAGTCGATAATTTTATGTGAAGTTATTTAGAATTATTTTTTTGGAATACTAGATATTGTTGATATTGTTACAATTAACTTAATTCATCATCCTATCCTATCCAGACGTTTCCTGTGTTTGAGACACTGTCGATATCAGAGTTTCGAATCATTATGATTGAATAGCGTCAAACTTTACTTGAAAGATTTGATTACCAAAATTGCCAAAAGAAAAAAATACGTCGACAACAAATTTGCCATACGCCATTTACAATCCGATTCATTTAATATCGGTGTATTGGAGTATATAATAAATCAATTTCTGAAGAAAGAAATGTCTTTCAAAATTCAGGAGCCATATAACCTTATTACTTGTCATCTGTTCAATTCAAGAACGTTGCTATTGGTAAAATTACATATTTGTCTGTATGTTTAATATACGCCTGCGGGGGGCGTATTTAATGATACATAGAACCAACAGTTTAATGAAATCACAAGAATGAGATATGAACTGTTTGACTGCACCGTCTGGATAAATTGGTATCGTTCATCTGAGTTAATAAATAAATAAATAAATAAATAAATAAATAAATAAAATAAATAAATAAATAAATAAATAAATAAATAAATAAATAAATAAATAAATAAATAAATAAATAAAATTGAAACATAATTAGAGTAAAAGTTTGCACAGCCAGCAATTATTCAAAAGTACTATTCAGTTGCACTAGTGTTAAGGTATTTGATACATCATTTAAATGCATGGTAACCCCGTATATTTTTATATCAATTCAAATTATTTTATGAGTTGCAAATTTCTTTGTTATGGCCTTCCATATTGCAATACAGAATGAAAAAATAAAATTCCATACGTTTATCTTTATTATTTTTTTCAATTTCAGATGATCACGGACAATCCAAAATTAAGCTTGCAAAACATGGCTACATTCAAAAGTCAAAGCGCGGTAATCACGCATTTCACATATTTATCATTTTAGCTTCCTTCAAATGAAAACATCACGATTGACTTAAATGTAGATTCACTCGTATTTTAAACTTTATAAGTGCAAAGAAAAAAACATTAGGAAGGTTTATAACAGTCACAAACTATTTATCGAGGCACATACAGAAAGATCAGATATCAGGTGTATCCTACAATTTTGAATAACTAAAAAATAATATTCATCCTCAAGAAATATAATGATCTTCTCAACCCCTCTTAAATAGTGCAATGGGATATATTACAAAGAGAACGCGAACCTCTGGTAGTAGACAGGAATATAAAATATCATGAGGTTACAAGTAACAACTTTAACCCTTTCCCTCATATAGACTCATTTTGACGCACTCAGTAGGTACCACATAAAGCCTGATCTGCAGAAAGCCAAACTCAAACCTTATCAAATTTAATTGTAAAATCCTCATTACCAGACCACTGAGGAGCAGCGAACAGCATAAAACCTGATCAGCCTGCGAGTTACTCGCAGGCTGATCTGGTTTTATGCAGTTCGCATAGGTCTTTTCATGGTATCCTCTATAAGGGAAAGGGTTAAAATAATAATGATAAATTACAGACATTCCGAAAGGTTTTTAGGGATCACACGACATTTGGTCCTGTAATTGTACAAGTTTCTCAGGACCGAAATTATCTTTTACAGGACCAAACTCAAACAAAAGATTTCATTATTATTTATCATTTATTTCATTTACTTATTAACACTTTTTATCATATCCTTTATAGATATAGGATATATATAATAGATTCCTGATTTAATTAAATGAAATTTCAACAATTAGGTCAGTCATATGTTTATATAGTAAATATTGCTGTAGAAACTCTACCGGAAATTCGGCAGACTGTATTGAAATATTTACAGGACTGAAATAGATAATGTCACGAGGTTATCTGTTGAATATTTGACTATTTGAGTTTACCGTCGCTTCGACAAGTATTTCAGTCATGTAGCGACGTCCAGCTAATTACAGGTGGAGGAAGACCCCGAATGCACAGAGGCATCCGGGTAGATTAGATGTAGAAACTTTTAAATAATATTGATGAATATTACTTAAAACACGCATTCCTTAGAGTTAGTGAAATGTCTTCCAAGTGTTGGGACTGGTTATAATGCATGAAAAGCATCTTTTTCAATTCTGAGTATTCAAATTGGCAACCTTAATTTAGAAGAAGAAAATAATCCGCTTTTCATAAACAGGCAGCTTAAAAGTATATTCTTCATTTTGCTCGAAAGAAGAGTCAAACACATAACGTTATTTTGCTACTGTGACAATCACGCCGTGTATCCTTGTAGCTGATGCTACTGGAATGGATTGTCATCACATTCAGTGACAATTCAAATCGTATGAAGGTGTTTTAAAGAAAATTATGTATGTATTTACATGCTGATGATTGTTATTTTCATTACATTTTACATGATATATCGGAATGTCTCAGATCTAAAAACAGTGCCAATAGTATTAAAAAGAACAGACCCAGGAGTAAATTTCCTGCTACTGAATTTGGTGTCTACAGTGTGATGAAAGATAGCAATAAACTGCAGTATGTATATGATACACTCTCAAAAACGACATAAACTTGATTGTGTTTTATTGTTGTTTAAACGGTCTCATACCGTTGTGAAAAATCTTGCTGTGAGTCACTGCATCTGAACGGAGAAAGAAAAAAGGCTTTTGGCCGTTGTCTTGATCATAACAAACTACTAAATATCAAAAAGGGCAAATTTGAGTTTATTAAAAAAAAAATGCCACGCACGGTATATGAATGAAATTATTTTCCGACCCAATATTCCTTAAATCAGGGACCGATAAACCTCTTGTCAAAGATTGCCGGAACTAGATAGCAAGAAGATCCCGTCGTCTCCATATAATTTGAACAGAAATTTAATCGACGTAAAAATAGAAAGAAAAGAAAAGAAAATCTGCGTTAAAGCTAAATCGTTTTGGGTAAAGGGTAGTTCTCTGTCCCTTCCTTAAGTAAGACGCCAGATCTTGGTGGAAGCCCATGGCGTACATATATGACATACATCTTGCATTATCTTATTGTTTTATGTTATTAATTGATTGGCAGCCATATGTCAGTTACTTCGGTGTATTCCCCTGGAGATTTTAGGTCCTGTTCTGACAGATATATCCAATTTGCATAAAACCTATCATATAAACCTATTGCCTAGATAGAGTATAAGACACCCACACTTGACCCTCTGGTTCACCGGTTCGAACTGATTTGAGACAGTTTCTTTATCTGATGTACGCCCTCGTCTCACCGGATACAGAAGATTCCATCTGACCAGAAGAAGACAGACGTTCTACGGTCAATACATCTGTGTCACTGCTATATAATATAAACTGAGATTTCAGTTTTAATTTAACAATAGAGTTCCATGGGCTGTATTCCCAATTTTCTTCATGCAAATGTTTCACGTCTTTGCATGGCTATTTACATTTTTCTTTTCATGTTGTATAATGGTTGATTTTTTTATCATTGTTAAGTTTAAGGGTAATTCATGAATATGACCAGATCAATAAATATGTTTATATAAGTACATGTATCACGAGAATATCACGAAAACATCCAATGTGTGTAGTTAGTGATCTCAGAACAAATCAACACTGTAATATCGCGTTGTTTATACTTTGCAAATGACATCTGATTAAATAAGCACGATCCGTGATAACATGGAATAAAAAAATCCATAAACACACTATGAAATGTAAATTGTTATAAAAAAATGAAATGTTTGTTTCACTGACAAATTGATGTTCTTGTTTCACGGAAGACAAATGCCCTCGTTACATTATGGATTGGTTGGCCTGAAGCATTATTGAATCTCTCAATCACTTCGTACATAATAGAAAAACATGTTCAAAACATGCTCAACCTCAAAATTGGAATAAATCTGACAAGACATCAAACATAGCATGCTTGTATTATTTGTCTCTTACATAGTTGCATGGTTGTTTGATTGTTCTTAAAAAATAGTATTATCTAAAAAAAAATATAATAAAAAAACTCTTTAAACATTGTCGACATCTGAAAAGCCATATTTCAAGGAGAATATGACATTCTACAAATAACAATTTCCTAAACATCTGATGTTCTTTTAGAAAGTTAATTTCCATTTTTGAAGATTCTGATATTTATGACAGTTTCAAAAACAATATTTGAGTGTAGCCACATTTACGGTAGAATGTTTTCATTTGGGAAATCTTAAATGCCAATTAATTAATATGGTTTTAACATATCTATCTATCTATCTATCTATCTATCTATCTATCTGTCTATCTGTCTGTCTGTCTGTCTGTCTGTCTGTACACACATTTATCCATCCATATGTCTATCATTTCCATTTTGTATTTCCTATATAGTTTACACTTTTTAATATCAGTCGGATATTTATTGTACAATAACGAATAATGCAGCATTGAACACAAAAAGTGCTCCAGAACACGCATTGGAATAATTATATTTAATGGCTAATGATTAATGGATTCACTTTAGCTAGAAATGAAGCCGGAATAAAATGTAAGATGTCTAATGAAGCAACACTATTTCAATTATAAAATCATTTAACATGTAATCAATCTCCCCGCTCGAAGTTAACATATATCTATTGAATTAAAAACACTTCTTTTAACGCACAATTCATGATAAACATTATGTTATATCATTTTCATATATTATCATAGTGAAAACAGCTTCTACTGAACATTAAATGGGCAAAGATCTTTCTTAAATTAAAAGTTTCCAAATAATAAAAAAAACGTTGCTTTTTTTTTTCAGAACAGACAATAGAATATTAGCGTGCCTTTTCTAGTTAAAAAAAAAAATTATGTCATATCGTACACCATTAGATATCAAATGTTATAATTTCCCTTGTGAATATATGTTGCCCTGCTTGTATGTTTTAAATGAATGTCACGTTCATAAAGCATGGTTCTATGATAAATGTCGTCAAATAGATAAAAAAAAAATGTGACGTCTTAAAATCGATGCTTTTCCTGTGTACAAATTCAAAGACAAGAGATGGAAAGCAAGATTAATGACTGTTTAAAAATGCTTTATAATTGCAAAAATCACAACGAACATTTATTGATTTGTACATGATCGTATTGTCTGTTACTTGTTGGAGTCATATAAATCAGAAGACTTTTAAATTGCGTGCTAAATACACATGTAAAGCCGCATTTTGAATTTTAAAAATGCAGTCAAATGTAAATGTAATTCAAATTTTGGCAGACATGTGATCTTATAATTATTTATTAGAGAAAATGCATAAACTTAATTAATTAACTCAACTATAAGCATATTTGATTCTATCACGTATCAATTAGCACAATTATATTAGATTGGCATATATATTCTGTTAAATGATCGTACAGGTATGTAGTCATAGACAACGCACGTGCGTGCGCCAGGTGGCAGTGAGTGACCTTGTTAAAACATATGTAAAAATTAATTATAATGTCCATCTTTACGAAATTTAATTCATAACGCTCAGGAAACATCAAAGTTATTAGTTAAGTGATAATTGAATCTCTAAATTAAAAAAAATCTTTTGAGTTATAAACAAAGTCCACGAACTTTTGGAACAGCCCTCGTATTTTCACTCGTGAGTCCGCCACTCGCTAGAGTAACAAGTTTTCTTTCAAATACATGTTTTATTCTAAAATGAATATCATTGAACAACACTTACAACATGCTAACAGCCTGTATGAGTCCTCTCTTTTTACGGGTCACGCAGACGTAGTATATGACAAATTAAAAAGCAGTGAATATTTATGACTCCAATAAATATACAGAAAAAATATCAGATCTATACAGTTATACAGGGAGAAATATCTGACAAAATTATAATCTAAAATTTTCTCGGGTATTGATGAAATCACTCGATACAAAATATTCTTATATATTTTTACTCCTATATGTACTACTTGTATATGTATACATATGCAACCATACACATATGCGTCCATTTATATATACATGTTGCCCAAGCACATGCATATAAATGCATATATAATACATGTATATAAGTACTCTTTATCATATACATCATAAAATATCATTTTTACAATGATACGAGATTTCTATAAAAACATTTAAAGTTAAGTCGAGTTGATTAAATGCAAACAAATAAAGAGTACAGAAGCACAATGGTATGAGAAATTAACATATCTTTAACCATCTAAAGTAAGGAAAATGTTTTTCTCCTCAGGGACATGGGGATGAGAAGTCAAGTCAAATCAAATGGGCGGGTCTGATACCAATCCGGTGTAAACCAGACTGCCTTATCTTTAACTCTTTAACTTCCAAAGTCCCTTATGATCGGTTAAGTAGTAAAAAGCTGCCTGTCGACTGCTAATATCAGTTAAGAGACGAGACGAATCATGGACATTCATCACGAACGAAAAAAAAAACATTAGTCATACAGAATAATACCTTATATACCCTCAGTGCAAGTCTTTAAAATGTGAATTAAGCAACATATGAAGCACACTGTTATACTGCATTCGCTCGAACTCTTTAACATAGTTCGAGTTAATTGTTCGATAGATGAATGTGCACGAAACACATAGGCCAAATTCGGCATGCCTCTGAATCGTTCTTCGCCATTGTTTGACAGCTTTACATTGTAGCTACCAGAAGACCGCCGCCTATTGCTCTTGAACTCGACAGGGACATCAATCCCGTTAGACAATTGAATCGGAACTAAAAGTCGTTAGAGACATTGACTTTATTGAGCGTCATAGACACCTATTTCATAACTAAACTGTATATCACAAAGTGACACTTATGATAACAAAAGTCATCCTTTTCTTTTTAATCTCAAAATCAATTTTTGTCTGGGAATTCACGTAGTGCTGGCGTCATGCCGAGCATTAGCAACGGTAAATTGTAAACATGTTGCGATTGAAGTCATACGTCTTCGGAGTCAGATAGTGTTAATTATTGCTTCCTTGTGACATGTTTAATGCACCGTGATGATATCTGGTCGATTGACACGTGTTTGATGAAGTGTGGGTCGCTGAAGTATAATTGCTTTACGTTAGCAGCAATATAAATCTGTTATATTTATTTTGATGCATGAGAATGCTGAGTGGATCTACAGTTACCGTAACTGCATGTAAAATCAAAATTGAAATGAATACGTGGGAATATATAAAATATTATATGTGCATGAATGCATAAAAATAAAAATTATAGAGGTTTGCTAAGTGATATCTTTCCTGTTTATTTAAAACGTAAATGTTTATGAGAGAGAGAGATCGTAAGTCTCGTTCGTTAGTATACATACATTTATCTGTTTTCTCTTTTGTAATGAGTGAATAAAGCGATTTTGACTAGACTTGCCTTGGGTGGAAAATCGCTTATATATGTTACAGGTCGGTAATACTGTTCGATGTATAAGAATACAAACAGATTGTATTGTACAAATCAAACACACATACACACACACACACACATTCTGTCAGGGGTGTAAAAAGCTTTTTCAACTTGTAGGCCCATAGAAGCCGGTAAAAAGCGGAGATTAAAAGGAGCAAAATGCGCGTTCTACGATATTTTCTTCTAGGAAAAATAAAAAAAATCGAAACAAACATTTAAAACCAATTTGATTCGCTGTAAAAAAAATAACTGAGCACTGTATACATACTGTAAATCACACTTAAGGCTTGAACCCTCTCCCCTTTCAGTTTTTAATGCATTTTTGGAACTTTTGAAAATGTCATTTTCATGACCAACATGAAGGCCCGGGCCTACAGGGCTATGTCAATGCTGGTGACAACGTAATGGTGCCCCTTACTTCTGATCACAATATAACTTGACTTGACTATTTAAGCTCACCGTCGCTTCGACGGTATTTCAGTCATATAGCGACGTCCAGCTAATTACAGGTGAAGGAAGACCCCAAATGCACGGAGGCGTCCGGGTAGAACCACCGACCTACCGCAAGTCAGCTGGAAGGCTTCCTCACATGAAAATCCGAATGTCCCTGCCGGGTTTCGAACCCACGCGGTGAGGGGCTGATTGAGACAATATAATTTACCCACAACTATGTGGACTATTCTTATAAATCCTTGTTTGTGGTAAAACATTACTGTAATCCTTTGTAAGATCATACAAATGAGAAAGGTCACGGATATGTCCGTTGAACCCATTTGACCGTGTGTTTTTCTAAGTACATTACTGCATTGTAGTGATATCATAGAGAACTGATGTACGGACCTTCAATATTTAGCCAATATATTCGTCAGTGTTTTCTCTCTCCTGGTGCATAATAAATTATATCTCGTATGTGGATATAATTCTTTATATTCAGTAATTCCTGTTCTAAACCTTCTGAAAATGAGCGCAATATAAGCACAAAATAAATAAATAATAGACTCATTAATTTCAAGTCAATGAACTGAAAGCTAATGGCATTGGTGTCGTTTACGAGTTAATCATAAAATGGATTTATTTTCAAGCATTTTTATTTATTTTCAATCTTTTTTCATTTTTTTAAACAAAAACCCTGAAATTAGCTGTCAGTAATTTACAAATAAGCTACACAATTATGTTTTGGAAATTATCGACAGCTTAAGGTAATTAAGGTTATAGGTTTATAACACGCCTAACTGGTAGATTTTAGCACAATTACGTTGTAATTACGGTAGAAGGTAAAGAGTTTTATAGTTAATTTTAAATCAAGACCTATGCGAACAGCATAAAACCAGCGCAGGCTGATCAGGTTTTATGCTGTTCGCTGCTCCTCAGTGGTCTGGAAAAGAGGATTTTATAATTAGATTTGGTAAGGTTTAACTGTGGTTTTCTGCAGATCGGGCTTTATATGGTACCTATTGAGTGCGTCAAAATGAGTCTATATGAGGGAAAGGGGTAAAGGGTAAACCAAAAGATACGGCGCAGAGTTATGTGCCTTGCCTAACAATGGACGGCAAGCAAGGATCTAGCGGCATTGTCATGAACTTCAAAGTTTAAGCACCATCTAATTTTATCAAAGGCATAAGTATTAACCATTCCATCGTATGTTTATGAAAACATTCTTTTCCTATTACATTTTGATAGCAGTTCAGCTGAGCTCGATTTTGCGCACAATAGTCAAAACATTGTGTCAGTCCATTTCGCCGGGGAGTAAATTGAAATGTAATTTATCACTGATAAATTTATATCCATTTCGAAACAAAAAGTTTCAAGTTATGATTACGCCCGGACAGCGTCTTAGTCACGGTGTACAGCATAAAAAAAATTTAATTAACGAAGCATTTGTACAAGACACGGGGATCCCTGTGATATTCTGTTTGCCAACCTATTCATCATGATTACTATTGGAGAAATACCAGTATGATCATTACACATGCATGATAACATATACAATGCAACAATGATGCTCTTTACTGTTCAGTACCAGAATAACTATCCACAATTTAAAAAAAATGATATAAATTAACTGTCAAGCAGATGATTAACGCAAGTGACATTTTAATTTGGAAACAATAGACAAAAGCTTTCGACCACCATGAGAACAATGGTGAAAGAATTGCGGCGGTTAAACTTGTCATTTTAAATATTTGACAAAGAATTACATATAATGGCATTATAATATTACTATATATTAAAAAAGTAGATATGTCAGATGAAACACCTTTTCTAGATTACAGAAGTTACAGCCGTTTAATCCAATTTTGTTTGCTTATTGGATTCGGTGTAATGTTCTACTGACAATAATTCAGTCGTTATCAAGTTACAATCTGATTTTATATCATGTTTGTATGTTATCATGTAATGCCATTGAAATATGTTTAAACTGGTCATTTTGAGAATGTTGCCTTAATGAAGCAGACGGTAACTGCGATATCACGCCGTAGACAAGTGACTTAACCCTTTCCCTCATAGAGGAAACCATGAAAAGACCTATGCGAACAACATAAAACCAGATCAGTCTGCGAGTAACTCGCAGGCTGATCAGGTTTTATGCTGTTCGCTGCTCCTCAGTGGTCTGGAAATGAGGATTTTGTAATTAAATTTGGTAAGGTTTAACTGTGGTTTCTGCAGATCAGGCTTTATGTGGTACCTATTGAGTGCGTCAAAATGAGTCTATATGAGAGAAAGGGTTAATTCTAATTTAGTCTGTTTATCACGTCAACGGACCAAACAGCCTTGGAACTATCCTCACGTGCGTCAATCAAAAGGAGATAAGCCTGTACCATTTTGAGGAACTTAGAATGTCGCGGCCAGGAATCGAACCACGAACCACTTATATGGTTACGGATGAACGCTCCAAATATCGCCACAGCTAACCAATCTTGAATCCTTTACATATTTTTAGCTCTAACCATGACATTCAAACTGCTCCTATATTCTGGAATAAGCGATGCCTTAAACAATCAGACCTTCTATTGTTATATCTGAAAATCTTGTCATGAAAATGTTCAAATTAAAACAATATATACCGTAAAACAATATCCTTCTACAGAAAATTTGTTAATAATGTATATTTCATCATGATATTCATGGCCAAAATTGATTTAAAAATGTCATTTCCAGAACAATAAAATATTGCTATTGTTTTTGTTTTTTTGCTGTTTTTATGTTTTTCTAGTGTCATTTATTTTTTTACTTTAGCTTACATCTTTTAAACAAATAATGATTACAATTTAAAGCATAACGGATCTATACAAAACAAGAGACAGATTGGAGAAGTAGCCTATTTTTGACATTCATGATAATATTTTTAAATAAAACATATCGAAATTTGAGCACGTTTTATCTTAGAATGTCTTTCCAACCTTGTACTTACGCTTATTAAGGCGTTTTTCGACTTGTTAGAATCTATTTCGACTGTTAGAATCTATTTCGACAGTTAGAATCCCTTGGACTGTGTAAGTAGATCTTGAATTCATCTTCTAGCCAATTAAACCAAGAGAAATGCTTGTTTATGAAACATTGTGTTGAGACTTTCTTCAGATTTCTCATTATCTTCGCAAATACTAGCAGGACTAATTCAAACTTTTCAATGTTTCAATACAGAAGTATCTCTTTCGTAAAATCTTGTTAAATATGCGTATCTAGCCCTAAACCTGGTAGTGGTATTAAAGGTAGTATCTCTAACAATGTCAAGAAAAAGCTTGTGACGAACAATGTGCAAAATCATGAAATTAACTAGATGCTTCCCATTTTTTTTAAATGAGCTGTATTTAAAGGTTATAAGCCCTAAATATAAACACAAATTTCACGCAATTAATTTGATTGCTCTTATTTTTTTTTATTACTAATTTGGTAAAATGTTATGAGCGCCAATTTTAGCCAGTCTTCCCTGCTAATTAAAATTGGAACACTTCGGTCTTACTAATGAATAAAGAATCCAAGGTCTCCCAATTGTTGTAATTGAATAGAAAAAGAAATTTCAAACTGATTTGAGGCCACTTTTGAAGTCGCTTGCTGGCTATAATTTAGTCCATCACCGCGCTGTGTTCGAGTCCTGGGCAGGTTGGTCAGATGTTTCAGTGGTTCTGTGGTGGTTGATACCGTGTACTGCGGATCTTCCACCACATACAACAGACCATTTCACTCCGAAATGTGACGTAAACCTACGTAAATCAACGAGATCACATGCTGGTGTAACAGTTCACACTTTGCTCAATTGAAAATTAAACGTCACTTACTGGTCAATTTAAATTTGCGAAATATATCGAGTATTGCTGATTCTATTCTAAAATAAACGTCGCTAGCTAGGGTCACCGTGGCTGATTTCTGCTCCATCGCGTCCTCAGGATGTCGCACATAATATGGACGCCGTTAGGGCAGCACAATTGCATACGCGCACTATTTTTTTTCTCGATGGTGCGTCGATGAGACGGTGCCCTTCGAACGTTCGCGATAAAATAAGGACGAAGACACGACAAAGTAATGAAAACACAGCGACCGAGACATCCAGAACAGCAGCAAGGAGTAGAACAGTTTCTATCTAGAATCCAATTATTCCTAAATACTTATTTATATAATAACTACTTTGAATTGGGTAGTTGATTTGTTTCTGTTCATAATAAATATACTGCGAACATTCCACAGTATTCCGTGATGCTGATGTAGATATCTTTAGAGATTAATTAACAATAGCTGAAAATTACGAATTTAATCAAAAATAATTGTAAGTTTTCAATCTATATCACTACATTTGAAGAGAATTATTTGCAATATTTATTTACAGTATAATTTACTGAACTTTGTTAAATCGTATATTCGTGTATCAAATGAAACGTATTGCGCATTTGCTATGACTAAGTTAATAAATAAATATATATTCAATTAAAATAGACGCAACAGCATTCGGTAAACAAACAAAAGAAATGGGCATTTTAAAGCACATATTTTGAAAATCCCGAAAGGTGCATTGCCCGACAGGAGAGAAATAAGGAAACTATCCAGCTATCGAACCTCTATGGGGTCTTTTGAAATGGAAACAAAATTCCCAATTTAGCCTGTCTTATTTGTCTTTATGAGACAAATGTCTCTTAAATACCGGAGTCTGTTTTGGAGAAAAAGCCAGAGTTGAGCGATAAATAAGAGATGCATGTAACATTTTCTAGGATGAGTCGAATGCTGTATGCATTTACATTAATCTGGTTTTTCTCAGTTGTTTAAATGCAGACATTTCCTGAGCCTGTACTTGAACACATTCTTTATTAAGATAATGTATTGTATGCGTCCAATCGGATTAATTTACTTATGTTGATCTAGACCAAAAATACTATTTTAACTATACAGTTCATAACATAGTTGCTATCACGAGACAATGTCGTCACACGTGAAACATGTTCAGATTAATTGAAACGTTTAGAATTGAAACAGGTTTATTTAATTTCCCAAATGAGTGCTCCAATAAATAAAACATTACGTATGATAATTGGGAAGTATATCAAGGAATGTTCATCGTATCTGCAACACATTGCAGATTTAACTATCATCAGATTATGGACAACTATTAACATTAATTCACACACTGACAGGTTAGGATTCAAATCAATTATTAAAGAAATTTTCTAATCTTTAAAGTTTTTGAGATAATCATACTTGTACAAATGTGTTGGAAACTGTCAATTCCATTCTTTAGACCGCTTTGATCTGCGTTAAGACTAGCTTTAAACCATTTTGATCCAGTTCTGAACTCATTTAGATACGTTTTAAACACAAGAAATTAAAATGGAAATGGAATTACGTGAATGGTTTAATACAGTGATTTTTTTTTCTGTCACTTTTTTCTGATTTTAATTGTCATGAATTTTAAAGTAATTCGTGGATAAAAAATCCATTGAACATCATGATAACAAGATGTGCCCCACAGAAAGGAAGAAAAAAAACTGTAATCTGCTCTAGACGGAATGTCGCTGCTTAGATTTCAATTAAAAGTGTTCTGTCAGACTTAAATATTTGTATTACGTTGGTAGTAAGGTGCTTAAACTGATATCATCTTAAAACGATCAATGAAACAAAATAACACCTTGCAAGTATTCTGCCCGCAATATTTAACGTGTTCCAATACGATGATACATAATTCTCAAATAAAGTATGAACGCACTCAATTATTCTCATTTTCGAAATATTCAAGTAAATGATTAAGATTACATAAAGAATATAACCTGTTGACTGACAATTATTGTCTAGCAATGAAATACTTGGCTACACTTTGTTCAAGAAACGAGAACATGATGAAATTCGTCCCTTAGTATTTTAGTACTACTTGGCAAGGAGTTAGGTTTGTGTAACCGGCATACATTTGATGCATATGTTTGTAATAAACGCATTTGATTATTCAGGTCAAACAATAACAAAAGCTTTATCTAATCTGTCCTTTTAAATAGTAGTCGTAATGTGTTAATGGTGGGGTCAAGGTCATCCACAGGTATTAAAACTATACTGAAGACAAAAAAAAAAAGGCAGGGTTAAGTTTCGTGTTGGTCAGAAGAGAGGTAGTGGTCATTGCTGATACAGGTCTTAAGACACACAGAAATGCTAAAACAAGGACGACCCTCTTACAATTAGACTCCCTGGAACTGGTCCTAAGTTGTCTAAAAAAAAAAGGAAAAAAGACACACAAGATAGGCAATCTGAACCTGGGTACGGGAAGTACACTGTTACAGTTATGATGCCCTGCGATTCTTTTCACGATGAGTATACATTATGACATGATTGAATGGCCAACTACAGCCAGGTCTCGGTTTTTATATTTTATTTTATTTGAGTGGATGTTAAGTACATTTTTGAGCTTTAATAAATCCCGCCTTTCAAATTATCGAAAACAGATTCATCAAAATTGTTTAATGAGTAGCATCTATCTTAAATTTCAAAGAGCACGTAAAACTTAAGTCTATTAATTAGAGCGCTGATAATCGGATGTTTGAAATAATCGGGTTATTTTGAGAATCTTATTAGAAGATAACTGATCCTCGTTTACTGATAGTTAAATGTTGAAGTCAATAGCTATTCCCAAATGGAGCTTAACAAGCTAAGTGTATGCTTTTGTTTCTATCTTCAATACATCGACAGACAGGAGGCGATTCAATGCCGCCAACTGATCTTCTATATCAGTATTGTAAAATGTCATGTTGTCTCCTATAATTAATATCATATAAAATGTACATAATGTATGTATCGACATTGCAGCTTACAATTGCATTTGTATTGACCGGAGAGAGGAATGTGGCAATAACTTATCTACAATCAAGTTTCAAGGTTTATATCCTGGCTGTTGGGCGGAATATAATTCTATCATCTATAGATTTCCATATATCTGTACTTTTCATTCCTTATTTGAACATTCTCAAGATTCCAGCATTAAATCATAACCATGGTTCTTCAAAAGCTTAAAATACTTCAATACAGATACAAACATCCGTTGACTTGGAAGTATAGGCACTTTTGTTCAGTTTTAACTATAAAATTCCCTTGTTCACTTGATGGACTGTTTCACAGTTTTATGATAGATGAGTTTTGACCAGACTGATTTAAAATCCATTCTACTGGAAAAGGTTCAGTTATATTTTACCGTTTATCTGCATTCATAATCGACTTAATTCATACATGGAAATCAAACATTCTACATAATAAAGTTTTGATTAGATCTGGTATAGCTATATGCACTTTGTTAAGAAACTGATTGACGTGACTCTTTGCAAATTGTCCTGGGTCCTTTATCAAAACTCTGCACCAACTCTTCTTTACTGCGTAATTTAGATTCGAGACTTGGTCTGGTATGCCATAAATGGCAGTCTCAGTAATAAGTGGTGTAACTGATCACCTGCTGTTTTGTTGTTGTCATGGCAATCTTTTATCCTTACAAATCGCATGTATAATCTGTCATAGACATGCTTAGTGCTAACAAAAGCCATGTAGCGCCACAGGCATGTCTCAAGACGTTATATTCAGACCAATTCAATTCAATTCAATTCTTCATTAGGCAAAAACATGTACATTGTTCATCGCCTTACAAACATATGAATATAAATAAATAGGCAGTATTACAATCATGTATTTACAATTACTCTGAATTAGAAGAGCATGGAAAAATATATCATATTTATATGTTTCAATAATAAAATACACTGTAACTTCAAAACTTTAACCCTTTCCTCTCATATAGACTCATTTTGACGCACTCATAGGTACCACATAAAGCCTGATCTGCAGAAAACCACAGTTAAACCTTACCAAATTTAATTGTAAAATCCTATTTTCAGACCCTGAGGATCAGCGAACAGCATAAAACCTGATCAGCCTGCGAGTTACTCGCAGGCTGATCTGGTTTTATGTTGTTCGCATAGGTCTTTCATGGTTTCCTCTATAAGGGAAAGGGTTAAAACAGAGAGATAACTTGGACACATACGGTGCTAAGAGAAATATGCCAGTACATTCTTTGACAGGAGAAACTACTGTTTTTCAATTAATCTATCGTAAAGTACAAACTGCACAAAATTTAATAGCCAATCAAATAACTGAATGTCTACCAGACCATTAAGTAGGTCGATCTCAGGACACTGTATAAACATAAACAAGATTTACATTGGTCAAGGCAAAAAAATTAATACTGTTTTGTTATATTTGTTAAATGTTGTGATGTTCTGTTCGTAGATATACTAGTATGTAAGTAAAATGTTTTGTTGCTTCTTTACCTAAATTAATATCCAATAATTTGGCACATGCCGGATCAAATGTTATACACTGACATACCTTATCAATTAACTAATTATCAAGACAGTGACAGAATATGCTGGGTAATGATTTCAAATCCTGCCAGTGAAAGTGTCTTCTTTTTTATTTCAACCAATTAAATTGCAAGCCAATTTTTTTCTTTGCTTTGATGACGTCACAGTATTCGACTTCAACAAAAAGGTTTATCTCATTAACTGTGGGTACTTTATGAAAGCAGGAACCCTGGAGCAAATAGAACATCTGAACAGAGGCTGGTGTCAACAGACTTGTAATTGAACCAAGCTCATCTTTAGAAAGCTATTTTTGTTACTGGATTTTGTTTTGATCCGCATTGAATTTTTCTTCTCTCTCCCCCCTCCCCCCGCCTCTAAAAGAGATATTAACCTTTTAGAAAATGTTGTTCTTTTATAAAAGAAGTGTTGTGATTTTCTTTTTCTTTTAAACAAACGTTTGCATTAATGACCACAATATATTTCACTCTTAAAAAGGCTCTAATTACCTTTAGCATAATTCAAAATAAGCACATGCATGTTTTTAGAAAGAAATTCCACTCTTTGAATTCAATTTCACTTCTGACTTTACCAGAGATATTTCTAATAAAAAAATCCCGAGAGAAAAAAAAATCTCTTTTTATCCAAAAATTAGTGAAAGTTTGTCCATTTAAGTCCTATATTAGATTATATGGCTTTTTTCTCAACGGGCTTCTTAATTTAGTATATTTCAATGAAATTTTAAGCAAAAACGTACCCGTTTTACGTCTCTTTCAAAACAATTATATGTACACTGATCAGTTTATTTTATGTAAAGGTATGACATTTTTAGATAAATAAAGTACTTAAGACGTCAGATATATGCAAAATGCATTGTAGTTCCCTATCATTCACAAAGATTTATTATATTGCATTTAAACTAAACGACTTTGTGAGTAGAGAGAATACTGACAACTGCGTTAAGATGGTTTCCATATTTTATAATAAATAGATGAAGAATCATGGACTGGGTGCAGTTAGGTCAATCATTGAGTGATTGTGGCATTTCTAGGATTATCAAAGCGGTGGACTCCATAAATAGCTATGCAAATGCTTGCCAATAAATGTATCTGGCCTGGCGCTTATTCTTGTTCAAATTCAATATGTGTAGCAAAATTCATCATTTTAAATCCTTATAAATCATTGTTTAATTAAGCAAGTTTCCGGCTTTTGTAATAAATGCCCATATTACATTTGTTTAAGTTAGTTACATAGCCCTGACAATTTTCAGAGCCAAAATTGATATACTAAATATTGCAATACGCTTGACATTTATTCTGGGTAAAATGTCAGTATTATGGCTCAGATCGAGCGAGTTCACGTAACATTGCTGATTTAGTATAACCTAGATGTTGTATTATGAGGACAAGCCCTTCTGGGAGCATTACTTTCCACTGAAATCATTCCGGTATTCCGTAAAGATGTGCTCAGAGACTCCTACTTTCCGCGTGTAATGTAACATCTCATTTTTGTCAGCAATTGTCG
>CM037794.1:32779304-32829304 GCA_021229015.1 Solen grandis
CGGGTTACAACTATTTCTGGATTTATTGGCGTATATATAATGAAACACTTGGAAATCACATTGTGCGCGTGGTAATTTATAATAGTATGATTCTGTTATATTTCATCAAAAGGTGCTTGTTCATCCATAAGTGTTTGAGCAAATACCTAAGGGCATCCTTTGAGGGCCTTCTCTGCTGACGTACTAAGACTATGGATATTAGGATGATCATATAAAAAGCGAATAGTTTAAACCAGTATTAAATTGTATGAGAAAGATTGTCATATTTCATTAATTACAAATGTATTAAGAAATTCTACTCGAGTCTCATAATTAAAATACATTAGATTGTGAAAGCTGTTTTATTCTGAAGATACAAATTGCTTTTTATTGATAAAGAATAAAGTGTTTGTATTCAAGAGTGACAATTCAAGAATTTCAGTTCGTATCTACAATATGTCCTGTAAAATACTCTGCTGAAATACATTTTAAACATAAGTATCGATATCTTGTTTATAATCTCATTCAATAATCTTAATTAGATACAAACAAGTCTATACATTATATTACATGCTAAGTGTTATTTGTACCGACCAAAACGTTGATTTAAGATTGCGTTGGCTACATATTTAATTTTAAGGTACAATACACTGATTTCATGTAGTATGTCATTTTTTGAAAGAAACAACCAACGATATATAATGCAAGAATGGCATAATTAACTGTTCGACGAACTTGTTAAAAATATCTATAAATCTAAGAAATACAAGAACGGAGAATATACAAGTATATTTGAAGTAATACTAATATTTACGTTTAATGAAGGTTGCAAATGAATGCACGTTAATGTCCTTCTCTGTATGCTATCTGAATATGGATTCAGAGACGGGGAAATGTGTGTTTCTTTTATTCATTCCAGGATATGCAATTAATTCTGTAATTCATTTGCTAGGAGATAAAAAAGCTAGATCTTATTCCACGACTATCTATACTTTTGCCTTGTTTTGTATGAAAATTTCTCTCTGTTATTTTTAAAACGGTCGTATCTTTTATCTTGTGATTGATTAATGGGTTGTCGTTTTGTAAATGAATTAATCCAAGTCTGATACCACATATATCGCCACAGGCTTTACGCATCAGAGTCTATTGTATATTAGTTCAGCTGTTAATTGGTTTGTCTAAGGAAGCGAATACCATTTGATATAATGCAGGTTTGAATTAGTTTCTTGTAAAGATTGTTTACTGGAAACACTTGTTTATTGTTAAATGCCATTGGTGAACGGTCGGTGCTTTTTCTCTGTTGAATAGGAATATCCAGTATTCTGTCTTATCAAATGTATTCGTTCTGGAAACCAGACATCAATTATTTGTTTTGTTGCTCATCCACATGGACAATGTTCATGCTTTCGTATAAAGAAATAGTAATCGGGAAATCCGTATGTTCTGAACAATAAAGCAGATTATACACAGATGGCCATTGGCTATGAATTTCATTTTAACCATATGTGTGGGTAACGTCTATTAATACCCGACTGAAGACGCATGGTCACCAAATACAACCAGGGGCCTCCCTGGCCGAGAGGGTAAAGTCGCTGACTCTAACACTCACTCAGCACCTCACCGCGTGGGTTCGAATCCCGGCAGTGTCATTCGGATTTTCATGTAAGGAAGTCTTCCAGCTGTCTTGCGGTAGGTCGGTGGTTCTACCCGGATGCCTCCGTGCATTCGGGTTCTTCCTCCACCTGTAATTGCTGGACGTCGCTATATGACTGAAATACTGTCGAAGCGACGGTAAACTCAAATAGTCTAGTCAAGTCAAATGCAATCATCAATGATTAAAAATAAACTGGATGGGTTCTTCATCATAGGGAATAGCGACATGGAAACTATATTTAGAATTTTAAAATCAATATTTAAATGTTCTACTTTCATTTGTATTCACTTGACTGAGAACAATTCACTCTTTGCGCATGCGCTCTTTTCACAGGCTGTACTTATAATTCGCTACCCGGAAATGGTGAAGATGCCATCGGAAGGTATCACGTAGTACCTCAAGCATCTGCTCCGGTGATACGGTGTTCGGTGATACGATGTTCGTTGATACGGTGTTCGGTGATATGGTGTTCGGTGATACGTTGCTCTATATCTAGACTACTCGCCGAAGTGGCGTTCACGAAAATAGTGTTTTCACGTGCAATGTAATAAAATCATGTCGAGTTTATTTGTCAAGTAACAAAGACTTCATCAATATTAACGAGGGAAAGTTATAATAAAAACTTTTTTTCCATTTCTACCGGGTGAACGAGATGCTTTATTTTGTTCTCTGACAATTCTTTGTTTAGCCGAACGAGTAAAGCGATAGGTTATTCTTTCATATGACCTTGCAAAACCGTAAGGGCAGCAGATCGAATCCTGCTGGCGGACTGTTTCCCTACGTTTTATCTTTTCTTATTTTGTGAATGTGTGCGTTTTTATCTTAACATTAGTATGATATTAAAATCATTTCAAAATTCAAATCGTCAATGTGCCAATAAAACAATCATTTCTCACGCCTTCTAATGGAAGCGCAAATATCTCTGAAATTCACGTCGGGTTTTCCTTCACATTTATGAAACTAAAACTATATTATAAGGTAGACAGAAATAATTTCTCATTGTCACCACAGTGTTTAAGAAACGGCGATATTTTCCAAAATTGAGCAGAATTTAATTTGATTTTGGAACCCACATACGGTGAAGATTAAACATTGACTTTAAAAATCTACTTGTTCCTGGTTGAAGCACTCTTGTATTTTGTTAGAAAAAATAGCGGTATGATTAGATTTTTATGAGAACAGAAAAAATAATTTTTGGTAACGGATTCTATTATATAGCATGGTATCAATGTAAAAACACATGAAATGCATAACAAACATTTTTAACAAATATATCATTGAACTATTGGAACTCCAAACCAATCAAAGTGGCTAGTCAACGTATATTGACATATTATTACCATTTCGTTAAATATAAAATTTTCTTTTTTGTGTTATAAATGATTTTTGATCAAATAAATGCGCCTAAGTGCTAAGAAGCTGTAAATTTTGTACCAGGTTTTTCTACGAGGTGTCCTCAAAAGGATGTCCATGACAAGCACAAGTTTGTACTATTTTAGCAGCTTAGAGCGTGTTTTGATTTATAAAATTTCAGATAAAGGAAAAGGAAACAACAAAATAATTTTACTTTTTTGAGATATTAAACACCATATACCGCCTTATTCATTTCGATGTTTGTAAAGTTTCATCCGACTGAGGAATCAAACATTCCTTACATTATTTTTACGGAAATACAGATGAAATAACGTGTTAATGTTAGGATCTCCAGAATAAATATTGGGGACAATCACAAATTTATCCTCATGTACATTTCATAATATTTAGAGGGACAATCAACCAAATATTACATAACAGATACAGGATCATCTACTCCTTGCTGGGGATTTATTAGATGGAACTAAAGAACATTATTTTATCAAACCTCCTGCTTGTCAAAAGACGAAGCAAGCAACAAAACATTCATACGTTTTGCAAGAATATAACCTTTATTTGCCGTTTGTGCCGTCAACTACATTCCCTGAATTGATTCGCACACCATGCAATGTGATTATAAGACACCCGGATGAAATAAACGTTTTAGCAATTCTGAATAATCTTTTTTATGTTATTTGTCGAGAAAACAACGTATTTCGAAAGTATGTTTAGATTTTTAATGACTTAAGATTTTTCACCATTATGAGAGAGAGAAAAAAAAGAACGTATGCCGATTTTTTGTTTGGATGATTACATTTATCTAATCGCAGCGGTGCTATAACATGTTCCTTAGGGCACCATGAGTGGCATTAATAGGACAATAAATGCAATCCTAGAAAAAAAAGAACAATTCATAAGGAATGCACCATAATTCTTGAATAAGAATTAATTCCCACACTGTAAGCAAGTGTCTGTTACGGCAAGTGTCTGCTACGGCAAGTATCTGCTACGGGGTATTATCTATGTTTATAATTTCGTTTGTTAGCACCTTTTACAGAACTTACCTAAAAAGAATCTTAACTTGTATTTAAAGAAAGCTGAAATTGATCAAAATGAAATTTAAATATCTTAGTTTTACTTGACAAAGATTTTCTGTAAAATTGGTCTCAAATAGACCATACCTTTCTGTAAAAATTTTAATATGGATTCAAAAAAGCATAACAATCTTAACTTTGTCTCACAGAACAGCCGTGCAGCAGCTGTGACCCTGTCCAATACGGCGTTGTCTGTATACGAACCCAATAACTCTTTTAATGATTAATTGATGAAAACCTGGGGTCAAATGACGGTAATGGGTGAACAGAAGCCAAATTAAAAAAATGCTGATGAATGTCTTCTTCGTCTCTGTCATTTATCAAGAAAACTTCTTTCTTTGCTCCTACAAGTGGTGACTAATAAATAAATAAGAAGGTAACGGTATATGTAAAATGCCTTTTTAGTGTGAAATATAATTTTCCCATGTACACCTTATCGATTCACTTATCACACATAAATTTGAATCATAATATGTTTTGGTGCCTTATTTAAATATAATACATAAGAGTTTTGAAAAATATTCACACGTGGTAAAACATGAATGTTACGAGAAATGCATTAAGAGAAAAAAATGTGTAGAGATAAAAAGACACGTATTCGTATCATAGCTAGTTGCATTATATTATACCACGATTATATACATCTTTGCAAGTACTCAAAAGAATACATCTTCAGCCTATCGTATTACTCTTTGGACGATGTAAATCTGATTTATCTTTAATTCGTAGAATATGTTACAGTTAAATATATCAGGTATGCAGAAATCTTAAAAATTGTATTCAATTTACATTTTGGGATACATAAAAGATGGTGCAAACGAATGCTTGCTTAGTGCCGTTTTAACAGCGAAAACACGTTACAAAGTGTGAATATAAACTTCTGGTACAAGCCCTTTGCCCTCAAATTATTTCCCTTACATCGTTGTCTCAATCATTTGTTACTTGGCAAAGTTAAATGGCATTTAAAACGGGAGTCGCTTTTAAGACCTGATTTTAAATCTTGAGACACAAGTGGTATTACATTTATTTGATTAGAAACTCCTTTAAAGCTTTACATAACTCAAGAATTTCAAGGGTTATATAAATGTCGGGAGTAGGAACACATTTAAATGCTCCAGTTTAAGAATATCTAAATTATTTATGTAATACTGAACAGTTTACAACACGACATACGAGAAAGAGAAATAAGAATGTAGTGTTAAGTTATTTGATCTCCAACAATGCGATTATTTATCGAATGTTTAATTTTAAGATACATTTATACGATATATTTTCTGCTTTGATCACCAATAAAACACATTCCTTCCACAACAAACCAAAATGT
This sequence comes from Solen grandis, assembly GCA_021229015.1. NCBI lineage: Eukaryota > Metazoa > Mollusca > Bivalvia > Adapedonta > Solenidae > Solen > Solen grandis. The sequence continues at coordinate 32,784,709 of CM037794.1, forward strand.
GAATTAACAAATAAGTATTTGACAGGTATGTCACAATGCGCCCACTTGAATAAGTATTTTCTGTTTAGATCATTAAACAAGTCCATGGATAAAATAAACGTGATTACGGTTAATAAGTAGGGAAGTTACTTATTTGCTTACGGTAAAACATTATCTAGGTATCAAAACTACACAGTCATAGTTTAATACTAGATATTTGTTTGGATACTTGAGGCATGAGGCATGAGACAGTTAAAGTTTAATACTAGATATTTGTTTGGATACTTGAGGCATGAGGCATGATACAGTTAAAGTTTAATACTAGATATTTGTTTTGGATACTTGAAGCATGAGGCATGAGACAGTTAAAGTTTAATACTAGATATTTGTTTTGGATACTTGAAGCATGAGGCATGAGACAGTTAAAGTTTAATACTAGATATTTGTTTCGGATACTTGAGGCATGAGGCATGAGACAGTTAAAGTTTAATACTAGATATTTGTTTTGGATACTTGAGGCATGAGGCATGAAACAGTTAAAGTTTAATACTAGATATTTGTTTTGGATACTTAAAGCATGAGGCATGAGACAGTTAAAGTTTAATACTAGATATTTGTTTTGGATACTCGAAGCATGAGGCATGAGACAGTTAAAGTTTAATACTAGATATTTGTTTTGGATACTTGAGGCATGAGGCATGAGACAGTTAAAGTTTGATACTAGATGTTTGTTTGGATACTTGAAGCATGAGGCATGAGACAGTTAAAGCAAGACAGAGGAACGATCTCAATATTATTACAATCTAATTATTGTAAAAGCTTACCTAATGACTTCCGTTTTTTCAGTTTATTTTGTTTGTCAGAATTAGCCATTTTTTAATTCCCATCTGGAATATTGTTGGGAATAGAATAGCATTTAAATTTGCGAGTATATTTACAATTCTTATCTTTCTTAATGTTTTATAACAACCTGAATAGAAATGCTTATATAATCCTTTCATCTGGAATTGTCTGTAGTAGAAGGTCCTAATTCAAATAGCAAATACCATGTTTTTCACAAAGTCTAGCGCTATGTTTACATTGCACAGCATGGAAGTAATCTCTCAGCCCCTCACCGCTGTGGGTTCGAATCCCGGTAGGGACTTCGGATTTTTCATGATAGGAAGCCTTCCAGCTGGCTTACGGTAGGCCGGTGGTTCTACCCGGGTACCTCCGTGCATTCGGGGTCTTCCTCCACTTGTAATGAGCTGGACGTCGATATATGATTGAAATACTATCGCAGCGACGGTAAACCCCAATACAACAACAACAGCATGGAAATATAATTTGAATCCAGATTATAAAGTAAGATAGAAAATGTGTATATTTTGAACCTCACAAGGTCATGGAACTCAAGTTATTTTTTATTTCTCTACCCTACTCATTAAAATATAACGAAAACAAAATGCTTTATATTTATATATATATTAGTATATTTCGAATTCTAATTCACACTGGCAAAACCCCGTTCATGTCAGTGTGAAATTCTTCCGTTATAATTTGTTCGCAATGGATTAGGTCAGGAAGTTTGGTATTTTTAAGTAGTCGCTAGGTTTTATAAACTACCTACTCAAGGTTTTAAAATTTCAGTGCAAATGTTGTTACTTTATCACCATAATACCTTAAAAAACTTCGAAATATATTCTCTATGTGACTTATAGAAAAAGGTATCTACATTTTAGAGTTGTTCAAATATCAGAAGTATCCAGTGCATGAATGCCTATAGAGTATCAACTCGACACGATATAGTCATGTCTTTCATTACAAAGGTGCCATGAGTCGAAGTCTCATCCAATATACATTGTACTCTACAAACATCTGTTTTGCTCAGATTATGTGCCGCCTTTGAACTGATCAGTTAACTTCTTGTGCTAAATACTACACACATTGAATTGATGATTTTGCAAAGATTTTAAGGACTTCAATGTTTATCCCCTGTTTTCTCTTCTGCGGAATAATTTTACAAGTCTTTTAAATAATGTAATGCATCAATATGAAATTTTTAAGTATTACATACTACTTTTTAATGTTTTGGTTTGTATAACGGCCTTACTATTTAAAACAGTTCATTCACAGCTGATCGGTAGAAATAATAATAATAATAATAACAATAATAATAAAAGCAACAACAACAACAATAAAAACGTTTTCTACATCTGGCAAGCGAAGGTCACATTGCATAAAAAACCACCACCACCACCAACAACAACAAAAACAACAACAAAAAAGAAACAATAACAACAATAACATAAAGCAGCAGCAGCAACAACAACAACAACAACAAAAAACAACAACAACAAAAAAAAAAAAAAAAGAAAAAAGCACGCTTATACTTCGTATACGCACTTCAGGGAATTCCAGTTAAATAGTTAAATATAGAATACGTTTGCTCCGAAGCAGGTGCTTGCTATACCATGTGACACAATACGTTCGGCTCTTCGCCAATCCTGGCTAGCGAATTCGAAAGCATTGTTAAAATATTCAGAAATATGAAATTAGCGTATGCACGTAAACTGAATGTGATCGGTCATGTGATGGTACACTGAAAATTCTAAACATAGGTTTATTATTCTAATTATAGGTTTTATACCGTTCATTTTGTTATTGTTATGGCTATTTGATACCACGAGATGACTTTTGCCTTTTATTGTTGTACAGAAAACACCAATGTTCATATGGAAATACATATTTCCATGGTGTTTATGAAGGTTTTATCATTGTTAAAAAGTTTTATCATAACTAATAAACATTTTTGAGAGAAATGAATTCATACAATCTTTTTCAAATATGACCCTGTAAATTTTAAAGTAATGCAACAAGAAACACAACATCCATTCGTTTGCGCCAACATTAAAGTTGGTCTTATACATTTTAATCCTGTAACTCTAGGTTTTATTTATTTAATTTTATAATTATATATATCAACACTTTAAGGGAGTGTTCAGAAAGGCCCCCCCATGGCCTGGTAAGCACCAGCATGCACTGTTGTTTTATATGTTGGTAAAATGTGTTTTAAGCGACACAGGCATATCAATTATAACACGACAAATATATAATTTAAATGTGGATGCAGTACTTTTACAAGTACAAAAAGATATATTGTGTGATAAAACTGACCTAATCACGAAACCATTAACGAAGATCATCTAGTATTCTGAAGATACTGGCTGAAAGGAAGGTATTTTTGGACAGACGGCGACGCGACTGTTGCGTAATTATTGACTTAAGATGTCATTTACGCGATTTCCTGTATAATTCGCAGAAGATCTATTTTCCTATAAGAACAGTATTTACTTAGTCACTTGATGTGCTCAGCGGAGATGACTGCGATACAAACAACAGCAACACAACCATATCATCGACTAACAACAACAAAAGCAACAGCAACAACAATAACAAAGGCTGTGTACTAAACGAGTAATATACATGCTTGATAGGTGAGAAGTGTATATCATCGCTACATACCAGTCTAATAAATTGTATAGTTTGCAAATCTATTTGATTAAAAAGGTGAGTTGTGTATATATTGGATTTAATTTGAATCTGAAACCTTTGGGACCAAGTTTTCTTCAATGCTTTTAGGATGTCACATAAATGTAAAGTAGGAGCAACTGGGTGTGTGAATTATGCGTTTGTTTGTTTAATTCCATTCAATGCAGACATGCCCCCTTTCAAACCAAACAAAAAAACAACAACTATTTTTTCGCATAGTTTCATTAGAGTGATTTGTGATTAACATCTTTTGCACAGCGTTGTAGCGTTCTACATATTCGTTATGAATTGGTTCTTGTTTATATGTACTTAATTCTGTTTTACTGCAACTCTTATCAAATAATTCTCATGGTAATATATGGCATTGCTAGAATCATCTGAAGGATTTTATTCAAATCCATTTAATATGCAAAGTGTCTATTATTTGCACTCGGAGACACACCGATATGCATGTACTTCAATTTTCTTGTATATAACAGTTACTGCTTTTGCCTGATACATTAAATACGAAATAAATTGTTTTGACTGAAATACTTGCATTGATTTGCTCATGAAATTCTCAAAGTTTCTATCAGTAAAGTTTACTGCATTAATTTGTTTTAAAGTAAGCACCAGGGATTAATAGATAATGTTATGACATTATGTTATAATTAACCTATCAAGATGTTGTTTAAACATTGTAATTAAACAAACTGTGCTCAGTGGTTCAGATAATATTCCTTAAAATATACATACTTTGAAATGACGATGTTTTATATAGTTGTGCGATATCAATAAGGGACTGTTTTAAAACCTCACCGTTTGCAGTATTAAAAGTTTCAATAATTCACAGAAATACAGATTTTGAAATTAGATAACAGCATTATACTATCAGATTTTCTCAATATTTCCATTATATTTTAAGCTAGACCATTCCTCATTCCTTCAAAATAAACAGGAAATGAACGAAGTAATACAAAATCAAGTTTTGTTCTAATAAAAAAATGTGGGATATTGTCTTCAGATCAACGTCAAAAATAGGTTCAAGTTTCACGGCGGTTTAAAGTCGATCGCGGCAGTTTAATCATTTTTAAAATGTCCAGAATATCAGAATTCTTTGTATATTGATTAGAAACAATCTGATGTCCTAAAAATGAAATAAAAACAGGGGGTCACTAGCCTTGGAAAATATATGAGTATTTCTATCAGTATAATTTTTTTCTCTTCAAATAAATTATTAGTTATTAGCTAATGTTATGTCATTATACTGGTAAAACATCAAATGTAATGAAACAAAATGGCTATGTACACATCTATTATTAAATGCATATTTATTACATATGGCAAAACACGCCATTTTATAAAAGTACAAACCAACAGTATTTGTTTTAACCTTTATTTTTTTCTAATATTAAACAATTCAGATTTTTTTTTTCAATGAATACTTTTAAGAATTCTGAGGAGAGAAAAACTTAAAATCTATAGGTCACTAGGCTTATTTTTCAAGAATAGACATTTTAAGTTTGTGTGTGAGGAATCTACTAAGAGGAAATCTAACTTTGGAGTAGATAAATAATTATTCATATATTTATATGCCTGTAGACTTTCTTTCGAAATCCCGTATATGTATCAAACACGAAAAGACGACTAAGATTAATAACTTCTTATCATTGGATGAGGTGCCTAACCATGTACATGTCGGTGTTTTATCATCTCAAAAAAATAATAACACACGAACATCTGTGTTAGTTTTCGTGCAAAAATGCAAGTTTTAAACCTAATCCGACATTATGGTAACATCGTGTATAAAGCCAACAAGGCTTTCCGATTTTGAATTTTATTTAATAGGGCATTTAAACAATTCAATCCAATCAGGCAAAAAGTGACCTACTCATAAAAATGATTCAATAACCCATTCAGATATTTAAACCTTTTGCCATGTTCAGTGCTCTAAATGTCTAGACCCTATGCATGTCCCCATTCTGATCATGCGATTATTTGATCGAGTAAATCGACTGGGCAGTAGTATGTGAATCATATCAATATATACGACAGCTGACTCCAGAGAAACATCATTGTAAAATATTGATGAAATATGTTCGGGGTTAATAATTATTTTATAACAAACATTAAAACGGAACATATGTTTCTTAAAATATTGTTACTCCTTTGAAGACCAGCGTAAATGTAGCTTTGTGATTGCCAGTGTGGAGGCAATTCTCATTTTACAAAAAAGCTTTTAGGCTCAATTTTTAAAGAAAACATTAAATTTTACGATATTTGTCATTACTTTTTAAAGCTTGTTCTATTAAATATTTTCACCCTATAATTGCATTAACTGTTGCGAAAGAAGAGTTCAAATAGGTGGCATTTTAATCGTGGTGTTTTTCTATGGCTTTAAAATGTGAATTGCTTGTTAAATATATTGTTTATAAATCCAAACAATAGAAATCGGTTTTCAAAAGGTGAAGTTCGAGTATTTCCCAACATGCTCGATTAAAATCCTATCTGGTTTGCCATATGCGCCGGCCGTTATTGTGTTAAATTCATCTCTGTGCCATTAAACACATACCTATGATCGTCTCAATGTTGACCTAATCTTTCTTTGTTTATCATTTACACTCTGTCTAAGCTTCAATATATTTTAATATTCAACATATTCTAAAAAGAATTCACAGAATAAGTTCTGCCAAATCCGATAATATTGCACAATTTCGCAAATACGGCGTCTACGACTTCAAGCTCGATAACACAGTCTGTATGGCCCATAAAAATTGGACATAGGTTTGTGCGGGAAACATTTTGTTACCGATTGTTTCGCTGCATCTAATGTAGGATCCTTCGTTCATCGTCCTTTATTTCATTTTTTGATAACATTATACACAACCTACCTTGATTGTTATATCTATTGACACACTGCCATATATTTATTGACTGTACCAAACCATTATACTAAAAGATGTAATGTGTGTAACTGTGTGCGCTTGCGAGTGTGTCTTGTCTGTGTTAAAAGAGTGTGGCCAAATGTATATGTTTCTACTATTGTTCAACAAATTACCTATGTACATGTTGAAAATGAAAAGAAAGGTTTTATTGTGTTCTGTTTAATGGAGTTGCATGTTCCCAAAATGATTTTCGTTCGCTAATACTTGGATTATAAATACAAAACTATCTCTAGTAATATGAACTAAAACAATTTTTATCGAGATGAATCGGTCTACCGGTCCCGGTGACCGAGTGGTTACAGTGTCCGCATCGGAATCGGTAGGTTATGGATTAGATCCAAGGTCAAATGTTCAGATTAATGATACTAAAGTGGTAAAAAATAACCAAAATCCCTTGGTACTGATATAGTTTCCTTGGTACTGGTATAGCTCCCTTGGTACTGATATAGCTCCATTGGTACTGGCATAGCTCCGTTGGTACTGGAATAGCTCCCTTTGTACTGTTATAGCTCCTTTGGTACTGGAATAACTCCCCTTGGTACTGGTATAGCTCCCTTTGTACTGGTATAGCTCCCTTGGTACTGGTATAGCTCCCTTTGTACTGGTATAGCTCCCTTGGTACTGGTATAGCTCCCTTGGTACTGGTATAGCTCCCTTTGTACTGGAATAGCTCCCTTGCTACTGGTATAATTCCTCTTGTACTGGTATAGCTCCCTTGGTACCGGTATAGCACCCTTTGTACCGGTATAGCTCCCTTAGTACCGGTATAGCTCCCTTGGTACTGGTATAGCTCTCTTGGTACTGGTATAGCTCCCTTGGTACTGATATAGCTCACTTGGTACTGGTATAACCCCCTTGGTACCGGTATAGCTCCTTTGTATGATACTTCGGTATGGATCCCTTGGTACCGGTATAGCTCCTTGGTACCGGTATAGCTTCCTTGGTACTGGTATAGTTCCCTTGGTACCGGTATAGCTTCCTTGGTACCGGTATAGCTTCCTTGGTACTGGTATAGCTTCCTTGGTACCGGTATAGCTTCCTTGGTACTGGTATAGCTTCCTTGGTACTGGTATAGTTCCCTTGTTACCGGTATAGCTTCCTTGGTACTGACATAGCTTCCTTGGTACTGATATAGCTCTCTTGGTACCGGTATAGCTCCCTTGGTACTGGTATAGTTCCCTTGGTACCGGTATAGCTTCCTTGGTACTGGTATAGCTCCTTGGTACGGTATAGCTCCTTGGTACCGGTATAGCTTCCTTGTACTGGTATAGTCCCTTGGTACGAATAGCTCCTTGGTACGGTATAGCTCCTTGTACTGGTATAGCTCCTTGGTACGGTATACTCCTTGGTACGGTATAAGCTCTTGGTACTGTATAGTCCTTGGTACTGTATAGTTTCCTTGTACTGTATAGCTCCTTGTACTGTATAGCTCCTTGGTACTGGTATAGCTCTTGTACTGGTATAGCTCCTTGGTACTGTTAGCTCCTTGGTACTGATAGCTCCCTTGTACGGTATAGCTCCTTGGTACTATATAGCCCTTGGTACTGTATAGCTCCCTTGTACTGGTATAGCTCCCTTGGTACTGTATAGCTCCCTTGTACTGGTATAGCTCCTTGTACTGTATACTCCCTTGTACTGATAGCTCCTGTACGGTATACCCTTGTACTGTATAGTCCCTTGTACCGGTAAGCCCTTGTACGTATAGCTCCTTGGTACTGGTATAGCTCCTTGGTACTGGATAGTCCTTGGACGTTAGCTTGGTACCGGTATAGCTCCTTGTACTGTATAGCTCCCTGGTACTGTATAGCTCCTTGTACTGGATAGCTCTTGTACGATAGCTCCTTTGTACTGATAGCTCCTTGGTACTGTAACCCCTTGTACGTATAGCCCTTGTACGGTATACTCCCTTGTACTGGTATAGCCCCTTGTACCTGTAGTATAGCTCCCTTGTACTGTATAGCTCCCTTGTACTGGTATAGCTCCTTGTACTGGTATAGCTCCCTTGTACGGTATAGCTCCCTTGGTACTGGTATAGCTCCCTTTGTACTGATATAGCTTCCTTGGTACTGGTATAACCCCCTTGGTACCGGTATAGCTTCCTTGGTACCGGTATAGCTTCCTTGGTACTGGTATAGTTCCCTTGGTACCGGTATAGCTTCCTTGGTACCGGTATAGCTTCCTTGGTACTGGTATAGCTCCTTGGTACTGGTATAGCTCCCTTGGTACTGGTATAGCTCCTTGGTACGGTATAGCTCCCCTTGTACTGGTATAACTCCCTTGGTACTGGTATAGCTCCCCATGTACTGGTATAACTTCCTTGATACTGGTATAGCTCCCTTGGTACTGGTATAGCTTCCTTGGTACTGGTATAGCTTTCTTTGTACTGGTATAGCTCCCTTGGTACTGATATAGCTCCCTTGGTACTGGTATAGCTCCCCTTGTACTGGTTGTACTGGTATAGCTCCCTAGGTACTGGTATAACTCCCCTTGTACTGGTATAGCTCCCTTGGTACTGGTATAGCTTCCTTGGTACTGGTATAGTTCCCTTGGTACCGGTATAGCTCCTTGGTACCGGTATAGCCCCCTTGGTACCGGTATAGCTCCCTTAGTACCGGTATAGCTTCCTTGGTACTGGTATGTTGTCCTTGGTACTGTATAGCTCCCTTGTGTACTTGATGTATAGCTCCTTGGTACTGATAAGCTCCTTGGTACTGATATAGCTCCATGTACTGGTATAGCTCCCTTGGTACTGGTATAGCTCCCTTGGTACTGATATAGCTCCCTTGGACTGGTAACTTCCTGGTACTGGTATAGTCCCTTGGTACGGTATAGCTCCTTGTACTGTATAGCCCCTTGGTACCGGTATAGCTCCCTTAGTACGTATAGCTTCCTTGTACGTATAGCTCCCTTGGTACTGTAAGCTCCCTTGGTACTGTATAGCTCCCTTGGTATGTATAGCTCCCTTGTACTGGTATAGCTCCTTGGTACTGTATAGCTCCCTTGGTACTGATATGCTCCCTGGTACTGATATAGCTCCCTTGGTACTGTATAGCTCCCTTGTACGTATAGCTCCCTTGGTACTGGTATAGCTCCATGTACTGGTATAGCTCCCTTGGTACTGGTATAGCTCCCCTGTACTGTATAGCTCCCTTGGTACTGGTATAGCTCCCTTGTACTGTATAGCTCCTTGTACGGTAACTCCCTTGTACTGGTATAGCTCCCTTGGTACTGTATAGCTCCCTTGGTATGGTAAGCCCCTTGTACGGTATAGCTCCTTGGTACTGGTATAGCTCCCTTGTATGGTATAGCTCCCTTGTACTGTAACTCCCTTGGTATGGTATAGCCCCCTTGTACTGGATAGCTCCCTTGTACTGGATAGCCCTTGTACTGGTATACTCCCTTGTACGTATAGCTCCCTTGGTACGGTATAGCTCCTTGGTACTGTATAGCTCCCTTGGTACGTATAGCTCCTTGGTACGGTATAGCTCCCTTGTCGTATACTCCTTGTCGTATAGCTCCTTGGTATGTAAGTCCTTGGTACTGAATATCCTTGGTCGATACTCCGGTACGATATCCTTACTTAATAGCTCCTTGTACGAATAGCTCCTTGTACGGTTACTCCCTGGTACTGATATAGCCCTTTGTACTGTATACTCTTGTATGTATAGCTCCCTGACTATAGCCTTTAGTTGCTGTAAGCTCTGTTATATACTCCTTGTATGTATATCCTTTATAATTTACTGTTGCTCCGTTTATATCCTTGGTCAATACTCCTTGTACTTGCTTGGCGATATCCGAATGTCCCGATAATTTGATGAAACCGAGGAAACCTTGTACTATCCTTTTATGAAAGCTACGGAATCTGAAACTCGTACTGATATCTACGGTTTTTGACAATCTTTATTTAGCTGGCTCGTCGACCTGTCTATCCCTTATACACAATTTTCTGTAATCCCTTACGTATTCCTTTAAGATTCTTGCTATATGGTATGTATGTCCCTTGTACGTACTCCTTGGACGTAAGCTCCCTTGTACGGTATAGCTCCTGGTATGTATAGCTCCCCTTGTACTGGTATAGCTCCCTTGGTACTGGTATAGCTCCCTTGGTACTGGTATAGCTCCCTTGGTACTGGTATAGCTCCCTTGGTACGGTATAGCTCCCTTTGTACTGGTATAGCTCCCTTGGTACTGATATAGCTCCCTTGTACTGGTATAGCTCCCTTGGTACGTGATATATAGCTCCCTTGGTACTGATATAGCTCCCTTGGTACTGGTATAGCTCCTTGGTACTGGTATAGCTCCCTTTGTACTGGTATAGCTCCCTTGGTACTGGTATAGCTCCCTTGGTACTGGTATAGCTCCCTTGGTACTGGTATAGCTCCCTTGGTACTGACTGGTATAGCTCCCTTGGTACTGGTATAGCTCCCTTGGTACTGATATAGCTCCCCTTGTACTGGTATAGCTCCTTGGTACTATATAGCTCCCTTGGTACTGGTATAGCTTCCCTTGGTACTGGTATAGCTCCCTTGGTACTGGATATAGCTCCCTTTACTGGTATAGCTCCCTTGGTACTGGTATAGCCCCTTGGTACTGGTATAGCTCTCCTTGGTACTGGTATAGCTCCCTTGGTACTGGTATAGCTCCCTTGGTACTGGTATAGCTCCCTTGGTACTGGTATACTCCCTTTGGTACTGGTATAGCTCCCTAGGTACTGGTATAGCTCCCTTGGTACTGGTATAGCTTCCTTGGTACTGGTATAGCTCCCTTGGTACCGGTATAGCTCCTTGGTACTGGTATAGCTTCCTTGGTACCGGTATAGCTCCCTTGGTACTGATATAGCTCCCTTGGTACTGGTATAGCTCCCTTGGTACTGATATAGCTCCCTTTGTACTGGTATAGCTCCCTTGGTACTGATATAGCTTCCTTGGTACTGATATAGCTCCCTTTGTACTGGTATAGCTCCCTTGGTACTGATATAGCTCCCTTTGTACTTGTATAGCTCCCTTGGTACTGATATAGCTCCCTTTGTACTGGTATAGCTCCCTTGGTACTGATATAGCTCCCTTGTACTGGTATAGCTCCCTTGGTACTGATATAGCTCCCTTGGTACTGATATAGCTCCCTTTGTACTGGTATAGCTCCCTTGGTACTGATATAGCTCCCTTGGTACTGGTATAGCTCCCTTGGTACTGATATAGCTCCCTTGGTACTGGTATAGCTCCCTTGGTACTGATATAGCTCCCTTTGTACTGGTATAGCTCCCTTGGTACCGGTATAGCCTTCTTGGTACTGGTATAGCTCCCTTCTTCGAAATTTATAATCACTGGCCAAATTCGTTCGTTACAGTCCCTTTATACCTGTCTTTAATGTTTCTTTAGATTTGCGTTACTTTAGATTTTATCCGCTACGTGACAAAAAATACATTCCATAGCAGAAAATATTGCAGAATTACTTTAAATATGATAAATGTAAGCAAACAAAAAACTGTCTGATATGGTGCCTTATTAGCTTCAGCTATAAGCTATATCAGCAAAGAATAAGCTGCCAATCTCAGTTAATACGTTTCTGATTATGTGCAAAAATATCTGCAGTATAATAAAAATTATACACACTGAAAATGTTGATCAAATATCGCAGTTTAGTATTCTATATGGATGCAAAAATACTCCAGTTGTTTACATTTTGCATTGGCGAGTATTCTCGAAAAAATGTCGTAAACAGAAATATTGAATTTGAAAAACCGCCAACGAAACACAATTGTTTACCTTCTACGTCATCATTATTATTGAACGGAGACATACGGAAGATGCATGAAAAACGTCAGAAAATTGACTAGAATATGCGAAATATGCAAATCAGGTGTTTTAGTTAACAATTGAATGATATTCTTATAATTTATGCATTGAAGTATCGCTGCCGTCGACGAGCATGTACAGTTTGCACCTCTTCACAATTATGTTACACAAATTTTGCTTTTCTGTCCGAAGATTAAACACTTCTTTCGGACGAATTATTGGCCTTAATTAATGTAATAAAAAAACACAACAAAAAAACAAAACAAAAGCCAGTACAAAAAAGAAGGGAAAAAATATAACAAAACAATAGCACGAAAATATTGGCAAGCTATTATGGCATGGCTTCTGATGAATAAATATGAAATTAATATGAAATATTGAAAGGAAAAACTACTTTTCCTTAAACGTACAATTTAATATATCCAAATATGTCGAACTACATATTCATTTTACCTCTCAGGATGAACATATTTTTAATTGTTTAGATGCACATCAACCTACGAATTCGCTACACGGGATTGATGGAGACGCAGTGTTCAGAACGTTTACCGTAAGCACTTGCTTCGGGGATTCCGTTTCTATTTAACCAATTTCCCTGAAATGGGTATTGACGAAATTAGCATTTTCCCGTGCAATGTGGCATACACTTTCCAAGTTTATTTCTCAGGAGACAAAGTCTTCACCAACATTAACGACAGAGAATAGAAAAATATTTCTACCGATCATGAGTGAACGAGCTTCTTTGATTATATCTAAAATATACGATCTAAAGACTTCTTAACCTCGTTATCATCATCTAAAAGAATTAGTATATTTAATCAGATCATACAGAAACCGTATGGGTTCCTATGTAAACCGCCAAAGTCTTAGAATACAGAAGAACCTTCCTTGAAAGTCTTATTGATCTTAACTCTTTGTTGACCTTAATACTTTAAAGTCCACCAACAAATACTTTTTGTGACGTCAATTTAACCATGCAGTGTCGTTGACCTCAACAAAACCCGAATTCCATGCATAATTAAATTTAGAGACCAATATGCGGTGATGGAATACGGAATTGCTTTAAGTGAGAAAACACATTTTGACTGATTATTTCATGATGGATAAGAGTTGAAAAAGAATTCAAAGAAAAGCGTTGAGCTGTTCTCCTTATTGCATGGTATTTTTCATCTAGAATGTAGGTCAAATATCATGAGAGGGCACAACATGTTTAATGTACTCTGGGGGAAAATGGCAACAATTTAGTTTGTCCATTCATAATTAATATCAAACTAAAGAATTGCCATTTACGTTCAAGGAAATGTTTGAGAAAGCTTGAATGTCAAGATCAACGCCCTCAAATAGATTTTGTATGGAAATAAACGAACTCATAAAACTGAGTCATTGAATAATACATCAGGCTTGTCATGATAATTTCAATCGACTTTCACAAAGGATAATGTAGCTGCGTCAACTATTGGAACCAAAAGGTCACTAACCTGTCCATTTTTACACTGAGACGGCGAGCACGAAAAAAGAATCACTTATAACTGAGTTTTACATCAATCATCTCTCCCCGAGAGGAGTAAAACTGGATATGTGTGAATTACATTGTCAGAACTGCTAAGGTATACTTATGAAGAGCAGTTATGTACGTTATTTTCTTAAATTGCATTATATACTAGTTATCAAATTTCTTAGAAACTATTTGTTACAGGTTTTAAACCATTTGGTTCATTGATATTCAGGTATTCGTAATCATACTGCAGACCATCTATAGCAATTTGTATTGATTTCCTATTTATATATCGTGTTACGTAAGAATAGTTAAATATTGGTTGAAATTATTTGGTACCAAAAGTGAGAATGCTTTATTAAATACCATTGTACATCTCCATAGACGAGAAATAGAGCAAACGGAAGTAATTGGTCATCAAGAATTAGGGATATTTTACAAGACGTGGGTTTTAACGATGTATAGATGTATCCAGAATCTGTCAACCTTAACATGTTCAGCCTTAACATGTTCGTTCGAATACTAACAACTAGATTAAAAGATATGTATTACAGTCAGTGGGAAATTGGTGTAAGAAGCTGTACATCGTTGTGTTTATTTAAAGAATTAAAAACAACTATAGAACGGTCATCCTATTTGTTACTGTTAGAAAATATTAAACTTAGAAATATTATCGCAAAACTTAGACTTTCATCACACGATCTAGCAATTGAAAAGGGTAGACACTTAAATGTTCCAAGGGCTGATAGGAAATGTTTACACTATAACAAAAATGATATTGAAGATGAGTTTCATTTCGTTTGAATTTGTCCGTTTTATGTTAATTTAAGATTGAGATATTTTCCAAAGTATTTTTCCAATAGACCCAACATGTATAAATTCATTGAACGACTTAACGAAAATTATAGTTTTTTTATATATCTTTACATATCTTAAAACCTTGTGTATGTCACTCTCACTTACACAAAAAAGTAATTTGATTTTGAAACATATCCTATTTATCAGATTACCATCATCATGTTTGCTTGCATTGTATATGTTTTGTTTATGTGACGATGAGCTTATATGCTTATTAAAATAAACATATGTTCTGTTCTGTAAGTACAGAAGATATCGTTATCTGTCATTATAATGATCATGATAGATCAGTTGCCTACTCTGTTTAATAATAGGCAATTTAATGGTGATTTTAAATTCATCAATACCTAAAACACCAAAAAAGCATCGAAATTAAAAAAAACACGAACATGTGAAGTTTCATTACAGTACTATCATATATGATTGAAAACTATCAGTATATTTTTCACACTTATCCATTTACTGACAACTGCTTTGACAGAGATTTACATAAAATAGAAGTATATTTATTTTCATCTTATCATTGTTCATACATGATAGCAATTGCGGTGCAAAAGAAAGATATTTCGATATCGAAGGACTGTATTTTACGGTCTTTCAAACAATACTAGGATGATCATTCCTGATTTCCAAAAGAATGTATTCATACCCAATGTTACCAATGTTTTCTTAAGTGGCAAATGTATTTTAAGCAAGTTTATCCATGAGCTTTTACTAGTAAACTGGTACATATACAAGATTGTACCTTTTTAGCCTGTAGATTTCTGATACAAAAAACAACAACAACAACAAAAACAACAACAACAACAACAAAACAACAACAACAACAACAGAGGAGAACCATACAAAGTTTTGTCAAAACAACACTAGATAACATATTTTCCTTTGAGGAGAAATTAACTGAGTGTTTCGCACAATTTAGTTGCGGCAGCCAAAACTAATTGGTTCGTGGACATGACATTGTCGCACACTTGTCGCAGGTGTGGTTACATACCAACCTCCTCTATCACCCCAGGTCCTTGATCTTAACCATCGTTTGCATGACTTTCCATTGAACACAATAGATGCACATTTTGATGTATCATACTCGATAAAAAAAACCTACAATAGCTTTTATGACAAATTTATAAAATACATGAAAAGCCGTTAACTTTGAACTATTTAGTCAATTTCGTATGTGGATGATTAAATACAGAAATAAAAAGAAATCTGTAAAAAAGCGCATACATTTTTTTTTTTTAAGTAAGTCAAAAGCGTCCGTTATATATAACACATAGTTGTTTCATTGAATATATATATACCTACATGTCAACTGATAGTTTTTATGTATATTGTTTGTAACATATGCTAACATTGTACAATGTATTTAAATTTTTATATGTTTTGGTGAATGGACTTATTTTTGCAGATATGCCAAATGAAATGAGTTTCAGTTTTTGAAGACCTTGTATAGATATATTTTGGATTATACACCAAACATGATAAATGTTTCTTACTTCAATGTTAAGTTCATGAATATTGTATTGTACTAAGGTCTGGCAGTCGTCGTTGCTTCCTAAAACAATATAGATTTTCCTTAATTGCTTGGCAAGTGTATAAAGGAAAGTTTGTTTCTTGGAAATCGATCTCTTTTAACCTTTCATTGTGTTAAATAATTTAAAACCCCTTGAGATTCTTGTATGCGTTTTCGTTAACACCGACACTATGTCAATGTCAGTATATCCCATTATCATCTAATGTATTACAAGAGTAACATCATTGAATTCTTGTAAAAAGGAAGGGATTAATTTTAACTCACATAGTCGTTTTCCTCGTGTAACTAGGGTAGTATTTCTTCCGATCTAGTACGAGAAATAGAGGTTTGTAATATGAATTAGGTGCAAAAAATACACTCGTCGGAAAACTGTTCATATGCATATATATATCATGTCATTATGTTAAAATACTAACAGCAATATCTTAAGTCTTTTTATATTTTTTAACTTTTAACTATTGTCTTATATACCTTTAAAAATCTACAATATTTCTTTGATATTGAATTTGTCCCCCCCTCCCCCCCCACAAAAGAATTATCATGAATTGCTTTAGATCGAAATATTTCATTGTCACCTCACTACACTGTTATTGTAGGCCCATTATGTATCACAACGATTTATGAAAAAAAAAATACTATTAAATTATAGACGGACACAAATGGTACATAATGTGTAAATATCTGTTGTAAATTAAGAGTTTAAAGCATTGTAAGTGTTGATCAAATTACGCAATTTAGTGCTTTATATGGATGTCATAATACTCTCATTGCTTACATTTTACAATGGCGTGAATTCACGAAGACGGTCTGTAATCGGAAATAATTTTGTATCCGGGTACAGGTATTTGGTGATAAATCAATAGGCAAGAAGACATGTGACTTGATAGCTCAGTCGGTAGAGTGCAGGGACGGTATTCCTGAGGCCCTGGGTTCGAGTCCCGGTCGAGCCATTATATTTTCACAACTTGTTGCATTTGGCGCCCAATATAAATGACCTACTGATATGGCTACTTTTCATGATGTTCTTTGTCTCTAAGAGTTCGTGACGAATTCTCAGTTTGGAAGGGGTATATGTAGACGGGTACAGGTACTGGTGATAAATCAATAGGCAAGAACACATGTGGCTTGGTAGAGTGCAGAAATGATTTTTTCACCACCTGTTACAATTTGAATTTGAAAAACTGTCGTCGAATCGCATATTATCTGCTACGTAATAAGTTTATGTACTCATGATTCGTTTACGGAGACACATGGAAGATCTATGGAAACAATCAGAAAATTGTTGAAGATATCCGGAATATGCAAATTAGTTATTTTTGTAAACAATTGACTGAACTGAAGTAAAAGATTATTTCTTTTTATGCTTTGTAATAACGTTGTCGTCACCGAGTATCCACATGTTGTATCTCGGAACAAGTATGTAGCACACTTTGCTTTTCTGTTGGAGTATAAACAATACTTTGGAAGAATAATGAGCCTTTAAATCGTGTATATAACATCTGACATGAATTTATGAAAATAGATAAATATATGAAATAGTAACATTTTCATGATCTAGTTAAGTTAAAATTGATATAAAATGATAACTTATGTCAGATTCCTTTTATGAATGGCCGTGGGGGATCGGACTGTCAAAGACTCATGGCTATTTCTAATTTGGTATTATGTAAATAGTTCCAAACAAAAGCTGACAATAACCATTAATGTGTATATTTCTCATAAATGATCAACATAACAATCAAAGTTTGTTGCACTGAAAACATTAAATCCAACTATTTGGGTTCATTACAATGCGTATTATTATGCCTATTGATTATACGCGCGTAACGCGGAGTGATAAAGTAGTTCGGCCAATAAGTTTTATATGAAATACGTGATAATCATACGCAACCGGACACATTTGTTTCAGCATATTGTCATATGATGCAAATGCATATATTGGAAATCTAGAGCATGAAATGACCTTGCACGTTTAATTACGCTCCCTTCAGGCGCGGATTCAACGGGGGGGGGGGGACGCCCAGCTGGCCTGATATACAATTTTCTAGGTGACTGGAATTGCCTTGAATTGGTAAATGTTTGTGGTCAGTAGTGGAAATCCACATTGTGAGCGTTTGTGGTCAGTAGTGGAAATAGTGAACTCCTTACTGAAATAAAGTTATCAAAATGACCAGTCTCCCAGCCCGACCCCTACTGAGAGAGCATCCGCTGTCACCTGTCTCCGCTGTCATCTTGCACTAAAAATGTCTGACGTTTCTAATGCATTTCATGAATCAGATTACAGGTAATGCACACTATCTATCTTGAAAAGACGACTGTGTATAATAACTTTTGAGCTCTGGATGAAAAGTCTAACCATTTACATGTCGGTATATTATCACTTTGGAAACGAACTATCCATTTTTGTAAGTCTCTATGCAAAAAATGCAAACCTTAAACTAACTCCGACTTTATGCTTGCATTGCTCAGCAGAACCAAGCATTTTATAATTTGATTTTTTATGTAAAGTAAATAAGTCTGTAAAAGAATTCATTTAGACAAAAAAAAATATTTCAAATTCCATAAAACTGATTCAATAACCCTTCAACATATACACGTCTAGATCCTGAACATGTCACCATGATTGTTATGCCATACATTTCTCTCGTCTTGGATTTAATATTAGTTGATCGAGTAAATCTATAAAACAGTCTGTGAATCATGTAATACATGATCGCTTGTTCTAAAGAGACAGTTTAACTGTCAATAGATGTAACAGGCCAGGGATAAATAAGCATGCCATGAACATTAAAGGTTAAATGCTCATTTTGTTTAAGAATGACATTTAGATTTAGATATGCTATTATTTACTGACTTTTATTTTTTTAATATGTTCGATCTATGTTACATAATCTAGATAAAAAAGGATATACAGCATTTTTAAAATATCGTCTACTATTTTGTGTGGTTTAAAGGTGTAATTGGTGGTGCCTTTTGTCTAAGTATTTACAAATAAGCTCAATTAAAGTTTTGTCTGGTCTGCTATATGCGCAGGTCATAATTCTATTTAATTCTTCCCTGTGCCATTCAAAATAGACCTGATTCTAAGTGCTTCCCTAACCTTTCTTTGTTAATTATTCAAACTCTGTCTGAGCTCCAATATATCTAACTTATTCAATATATTCTTAAAACAGTTCACAGACTCAGTTCTGTATATTTTATCTATTTTACAGCCGTTATTGAATTCTAAATCGGTTAATACTGCACAATTTCGCAAATTTGACCATAGTGATGTATGGGATATATTTTGTTACTTATCTGTTCGCTACGTCTAATGTAGGACCAATATCTTTCTGTATTGAGGGGTAGGTCGGCGGTTCTACCCGGATGCCTCCGTGAATTCGGGGTCTTCCTCCACCTGTAATTAGCTGGGCGTTGCTATATGACTGAAATACTGTTGACGCGACGGTAAACTCAAATAGTCAAGTCAAGTCTGTATTAAGGTCCAAAAGTTCCTTTTCTTATTCATGTTACACAACCTACAGTGATTGTTTTATGTATTGCCACACTGACATATATTGTTCTTTACTTATTAATTGAATATACAATAATACAGTTATGTTTTCTAAATGCTTTTTAATTCAAACTTATCATTGGAATATGAACATATAACTATCTCTTGCAGTACATACCGAAATGAGTCTTTTTTTTTTTATCGTTTTCGATCTTATCATTAGAATAAGTCTGGGATCGTTTGTTTGTTGGGTTTAACGTCCCACCGACAGTATTTCAGTCATTTGGAGACGATGTCTACTTGAAACAGATATAACGCTGCCACACTGCAATATCACGCCGTAGACATGTGGAATGATACTACACCGGTCACATTATCCTGACACCGAGCCAACCCGTCCTGCAACTATCCTTATATGCTGAGCGTAAAGCAAGGGAGCTATAACACTACCATTTTTACGACTTTGGTATGTCGCCGCCGGGGATCGAACCAACGACCTCCCGCTCCCGAGGCGGACGCTCTAACCACTCTCTGGGATCGTAAATGTCCATTGAATTCTACTGGACGATTTAAAGACACAATGCATAGACACAAGAAAATATGTTCAATGTATTACGAAGCGTTAAGTTTTGAAAAATACGGGCTTCTGGTCAATCTAATTACGTAAGGTTCTATTTGCTCACAAAAGCCTCGTGGCTTCCTCAAGCAAGATTTCCTGCATTTGCTTGCGGCTTTTAAACTGAGCACCGGGATGAATCAATAATGTTTTGAATGTCTTTGTCCTAATCTAATAAATATGAGCAAGAATGGAAACGGTTTGTTTCAGCTACTTCACCCTGTAGCCAATTAAGAAAAGAGACACAAGTAAGCAAACGTATTGTGATAAAACCCTTTTCTCATTACATGAGTCGTGAGCCGTTATGGGATCTGATCTGTTGCAAAAGCACAGCTATATGATTTGACCAAACTTAAACGAATCTAGGTTCCAATAATTCTGTGAACGACCAAATGAAAAATTGAATCACTCAAACTTCAAAGGTGTTTTCTTGGGTATGAAATCGCATCGATTCCTGATCACCGACGTGAGAGGGTACAGTAGTCGCCCGTCCAGACACGTGGGTTTTCTCCAGGGTCTCGCCAGGTTTCGTCCCACAAAAACCACAAACGCCGCCACCAGAGCCATCGTGGGTGATTAATATATCTTGTTTTGTAATCGATGTAAAATATTAAATTTTTATTAATATGTATATAATAAAAGCAACAAGAATAATTGATTTAAATAATGAATGTATTTTGTACTGCTGTACCGATAATTCCTATTGAGTTAATTTCTGCAGTGGTTAAAGTAGCGTAGGGTAAGGATACCATTGGTATTCGATAACGTCAGATGTAATAAATATGGACAAATAATATATTACATATGGTTTCCTATTATTTTGAGTAAACTTAGATTCATTTTCCAGAAGTTCGAAAAACATTTTGTCTGTATTACTCTTATCTAAATAGATATGCCTGTTTTGAGTTTGAAAGTAGGAATGTAAACCTTTTATATCTTACTGTTAATGTCCTATTTACTCGAAGTTTCATTATACTCGCGATAGTACTGTTTCTCCAAGGTGTTATCTATTATAAAATATAAGACACACCGACCCGGTGGCCAAGTGGTTAGAGATTCCGCATCGGAAGCAGGAGGTCATGGGGTTCATCCCTTGCTGCGACATACCAAAGTCGTAAAAAAATGGTAGTTAAGCACCTTGCTTGGTGCTCAGCATATAAGGGTTGACTGGTTGGCCCGGTGTCAGGATAATGTGACTGAGTGTGGTATCATGCCACATGTCTAAGGCGTGATACAAATGACTGTAATGAAATACTGTCGGTGGGAAGTTAACCCCCCCCCACACACCAACAACAACAACAAATAACAACAACAAAAAGGTTTTTACCAACTGTCCTGGCTTATATGCAAACAGTCAATGTATGAGAATAAATTGTACCTTAACCGTTTTAAATAGCTCCTGGAAAGTGTATCATCTGAGATTCTATCGATCGAAACACTTTGTTACGCTTAATACTTTGGCCCTTTCCCTCATATAGACTCATTTTAACCCTTTCCCTCATATAGACTCATTTTAACCCTTTCCCCTTATATAGACTCATTTTAACCCTTTCCCTCATATAGACTCATTTTAACCCTTTCCCTCATATAAACTCATTTTAACCCTTTCTCTCATATAGACTCATTTTGACCCTTTCCCTCATATAAACTCATTTTAACCCTTTCTCTCATATAGACTCATTTTGACCCTTTCTCTCATATAGACTCATTTTGACCCTTTCCCTCATATAAACTCATTTTAACCCTTTCTCTCATATAGACTCATTTTGACCCTTTCCCTCATATAGACTCATTTTAACCCTTTTCCTCATATAGACTCATTTTTACCCTTTCTCTCATATAGACTCATTTTGACCCTTTCTCTCATATAGACTCATTTTGACCCTTTCTCTCATATAAACTCATTTTAACCCTTTCTCTCATATAGACTCATTTTGACCCTTTCCCTCATATAGACTCATTTTAACCCTTTCCCTCATATAGACTCATTTTAACCCTTTCCCTCATATAGACTCAATTTAACCCTTTCCCTCATATAGACTCATTTAACCCTTTCCCTCATATAGACTCATTTAACCCTTTCCCTCATATAGACTCATTTAACCCTTTCCCTCATATAGACTCATTTAACAATTTCCCTCATATAGACTCATTTTAACCCTTTCCCTGATATAGACTCATTTTAAACCTTTCCCTCATAAAGACTCATTTTAACCCTTTTCCCTAATATAGACTCATTTTGACCCTTGCCCTCATATAGACTCATTTTAACCCTTTCCCTCATATAGACTCATTTTGACCCTTTCCCTCATATAGACTCATTTTAACCCTTTCCCTCATATAGACTCATTTTGACCCTTTCCCTCATATAGACTCATTTTAACCCTTTTCCTCATATAGACTCATTTTGACCCTTTCCCTCATATAGACTCAATTTCACCCTTTCCCTCATATAGACTCATTTAACCCTTTCCCTCATATAGACTCATTTACCCTTTCCCTCATATAGACTCATTTAACCCTTTCTCTCATATAGACTCATTTTGACCCTTTCCCTCATATAGACTCAATTTCACCCTTTCCCTCATATAGACTCATTTAACCCTTTCCCTCATATAGACTCATTTTAACCCTTTCCCTCATATAGACTCATTTTAACCCTTTCCCTCATATAGACTCGCAGGTTGATCTGGTTTTATGTTGTTCGTACAGGTCTTTTCATGGTTTCCTCTATGAGGGAAAGGGTTAAAGTCAATTAGGAAATACTTGTTTGCGTCTTCGATATAACCATGCGGTTTCATTTTTCTCTAAAAAAATGCGAATGTTATGCATATCTTAATGTAAAGACTGTTAAATTAGGATGGAATACGAAAATACTTTTTTGACTTATTATTCCATGATGGATAGATTTGTCAACAGTATTCATGAAAAAGTGTCGTGCTGTTTCCCCGTATTGCCTGGTGTTTTTCTATTCGAATGTAGGTCAAATTTTATGAGAAACAGTATAGAATGTAGAACGACCTCTTCACACCCGTTGAGAATAAAAGTGACAAAAATTAGTTGCTCATTTATAATTAACATCAAATTAAAGGATTTGCCTTTACATATATGAACATTTTTGAGAAAGCTCGAATGTCAAGGTCATTGCTGTATGAAAAAAAAACCTTGTTCCATCATAAAACTGAATCATTGAAAAATACACCAGTCTGGTCATGATGATTCCAACCGACTTTTATTGAAAAATAATGTAGCTGTTCCCCCTACGAGACACCGAAGGTCACTAACATGTCGTATTGAGCACTATACCGTCGTGAACGATAAAAATAATTTCACCTATAATTGAGATTCAAATCAATCATCTAATCCTAAGAGGAATATATTGGGGGGTTAGACGAATTACATTTCCAGAAAACGCCGTTGTAAAGATAAGTAAGCAGCGGGCTTTAAGTCACCATAATATCGTGGGAGCGTCAAATTATTAGGCTCCGTAGTCATTTGGACAAAGGTCTGTGTACTTGTCAAACCCAGTAATCGCCAAAAAAGAAATTAGTAATGTATTTTCCAACTGTCGTAAAAAGAAATAAGTATACATGTAGATATAACATTTCTAGAGTCATCTTATTAAAACAAGTTTATATACCTATATTAGACCACGAACTAGAATTGGTCAAATTTCTCAATTGATTTTAAGATGAGAGCTTTCTAATTTCAGCTGTTTAAAGAATTTTACTGACAACATTATGCCCGTTTGGTCCTACAGAGAATTCCCCCAAAACACATGATCATTTTATTATCAGATATATTTTGACAAGACTACATCTATTTTTTACTGTATGATGTAATTGAAATATACGATTGCACCTGTTGACATGTCTCTTACACCTGAGTAAACGAGTCAAACATAATTACAGGATATCGGCATTTATTTTTGCTGTATAAAATGTAAAATAATAAACACAGTCCTGATAAAGTCACTGTCAGGACTTTGAACCCGACCCTACGTTATAAACTGATCGGAGCGTCAATTGTGCTGGGGTTAACGCTAGAAATTACGTCATAAATAACGTCACGCACGCGAGGTTATCTCGCAAATTTTATCTTTTGTGAACAACACAGCTAATTTCTGGCCTTTAAAGCATTAAATAAAAAGAAAAAAAATGTTTAATTTATTTTGGTGAAAGATCGATCTATAATTTCATTCGTGAACATAAAAAGATGCACTTTTTCTCGCCATTATTGAAAATATCACTTTTTATGTTCACTCTGTGAAATTATTAATCGATCTTACACCAAAACAAGCAATAAGCCTCTATATCGCTGACTTTCTATCACCTAGTCCATCGCCTCTCTTATTATTCATGTCAACAAGCCGCCCAGTTTTGTGTCCCTTGTCAACTTGCGTCATCCTCAAACTGCAAGTAAACGTTTTCTACGCTCCACTGTAAGACAAATAACACTAACAACGGGAAGTAGTGAATTTATAGCTAATTTTTTTCGGAAAGTACTTGCACTTGGTTAGAGCTAGAACAAATGTTACCATTTTTGTCATTACTGACTCTATATTCTTTTACTGCAACATTTAATGATGTTTCCGTATGAGAACATGGATTCCTAAGGTACAGCATACGAAGGAATATATACGAATCGGATGGCGTAGTTAGACAATACAATAAACAACAAAACAACAAACTTGTTCTCTGCAATTTGATGAATAAATGAAAAAAATCAAAAAATCAAGCATTGCCTTTTGATGGTCCGACATGTGCCCTTGTCCACACACTTCCGGTTATACTGAGTATTCTAGATTTCATTATTTTGATTTTGACATATTACGAAATATCAAATTAATTGCCTCGACACATGTCCCGCTGGTTTTTATAATGAAGTTAATAATGAAATCACTCCATGGAAAACATGACCCCTAATAAAGATTGACATTTTAATGTATAATTATTGGATCGTGAAAAGATTCCAGGATGCCGTTGCAATTGTAAAGCATTTACGTTGATTTTCTTTCTATTTAAATACAATAAATTACAGAACGCTGTATGTGTTAGTGTTTTTATTTCTATCAAAGCACGCAACAGCGGTCGTAAATAAGACCCCTGTAGGATGCAGTAATTATTACTAATAACATACATATAGATAGTTCAGTAAGGCACGTATGAATTATTTAGTTAAAATTTAGGTGTATTAAATCCTTACAGCAGAGGTTGAAAATTACATATGTAATGCCCAAATAATTGCATCTCATCCGTAATATCCATATATCAGTAAAGTATTGCAATTAAAAAGGAAAATAATACTTATTGATTATTTACTTAACGCACATCATGTACTCTCGCTACTTGTACATTTCGTGTATTATGCATACATTGTAATTTTAAAATGTAATTATAAAGTGCATGTTACATTTTGTCATTTTCAATGCACGCACAGCTAGGAATAAAATAGGATGGTAAAATATCCATGGTGATTATCTTGTATGAAGGGAAATATTAGCGAGAAAGGATATCTTTGATTTAAAACTTTTAAAAACATAATGTGTCCAAGGAAATAATGTTTTTTTTTCAATATTGAGAAATACATCGGGTTTTGTTCGTGAAACAGGAGTTATTTTTTTGTATAAATGATGTATTGTAAAACAGTTGAAACACATAATTACCTTGGAACAGAATATCAGAGGAAAACGCAGTTAGAGTGTGTGTTTTAGGATTCCGATGTAAAGGGTACAGATTTATTATTGTACCGCAATATTAGAAAATGAGAAGAGCCTCGATTTTTAAAAATAAGACAGATCCGAAAATAAACCACTGATACCTTTGCTGGCTTGTTAAATGCATATTGCCTTATCATTCATAATCTTTAATAATTAATTTGTTTTGTTATTTTTCACATTTCCATGGACAGAAAATGTTTCATTCATAGTTTAAAAATAATGATAAGCATATGTATATGAGTATATCAATTTCTTTCAAAAACTGATTATCTTACCGATATACAGGATCTTATTTTATAGAAAAGCATGATTTAATTGTGTAACAGTAAAAATATTGAATTATTTTTTAAACATGATAAACCAAAAAAATGATTTGAAAATAACCAAGAAAGAAAATCGGCAAAGTACGATCATATTTGATATTTAGTCATTTGAAACAGATAATAGTACCCAAAATCAAACGAATTTATAATTTATTTATTAATTTAATGAATAGTAAAAACGAAGCGGGTAAGAAAATACTACGCGCAATGATTTGATCTTTGGAGGCACATGGTCATATTTGAAAAAGAGATGAGACGGAAGGATCAAACGTAATCACCGTCTCAGTATTTTGTTTATTTGGTACTTTTTATCAATAACACATTCCATGGATTGTGTTTGCGCGTATCGTTAACCCGAGGTTGGTTATGTCCATCGGAGCGTTAGCAACCATGGACAATGATATCTATTTTATTATATCGAAAACCGCAATAAAGAAAATCAATCAGAAAGATTCATTAACTGTTTGACATTGTCGTTTTGGAAAGTATAGAGACAACACTTCATATGAAAATGCGTCACATTTTAATATATTTCTATGTAATTGTACAATATGAAAAAGCGCATATACAGTTCACTTTCTATATATCTTATTTTTTCAATGTTAAAAAGCATTCTAAGAAGTTGCTTGCACATGACGGCAACACACCGAGTATCAGTCAAAGTTTGCCAAAATAAAATGTCCGTCATCTGCTCTTAGTTGTGATGATAATCAATGCTACGTATCATCATCTCGATTGATTTTTCAGTATTGCTTGGCTGTCAACATGACGTAATGAACAACACTAGTAAACACACAATGGCGTATTTAATGAGACTTCTGAAAACCAAAAGGAAATTAATAATTTAAGCTAATTTTTTAGAATGTACCTCACGCTTCCTTGGCTTACAATTTGCCCTATTGCCCTTTCAATTTAAGTCATTTAAGTGTTAAAAGTGTTAAAATTTTACATTCTAAGTGTCACGCCGCGGGTACGTTCACGGACTTCACAGCTTTTGACACTGGTCATCGGGTGACTAGTATACATATATCAATCTTCCTGTGAGAATCATTCACTCCGTTTATATTAACTCAAATTATTTAATTCAGACACTTTTTCACATTTCATAAGTTTCTTTAAATTTATAGACTTCGAAATCTTAATAAACATGGCAGATACAAATAAAACGAAATTCATCCTCAATATCTCTAAAATCACATAAAACACAGTATCTTTTATTACGCGATATTGGACTTATCGACCAGTCTCAGTTCTAAGCTCATGAAAGGATAATCTTAATTTTGTAAATGCATTTCTATATAAAAATGGTAATTTTTCAAAAGAAAATGTTTGACGTGTTTATAAATTGATTTACGTCTATTACTAATGAAAAATCCCAATTTTGCTAACTTGATATATAATACGTCTGCTTAAATAAAGGAACATATTTCCAAATCTTCACTGCAAGGATAATCTCATACTTGTGAAAATTTTTTTATTTAGAATACACATCGTGCATTATATTCAATAACTTATCCCGAACCCCTAGCTTCCTTCACCTGTAATTAGCTGGACTTCGCTATATGACTGAAATACTGTCGAAGCGACGGTAAACTCAAATAGTCAAGTCAAGTCAAGTCAGCCTAGCTTATACAGCTTTAACTATAACCCACCCCGATATGTATAAAATCAACATGTGCGCTGGCTTAATGACCATTTTCAGATATAAGTTTTCTGACGAAAAGCATCTAAAAAAAAACACAACACCTTATGTTTATCTATATTTCATAACCCTGTCCCTCATATAGACTCATTTTGACACACTAAATAGGTACCACATAAAGCCTGATCTGCAGAAAACCACAGTTAAACCTTACCAAATTTAATTAGGAAGTCCTCATTTCCAGACCACTGAGGAGCAGCGAACAGCATAAAACCTGATCAGCCTGCGAGTTGCGCGTCACTGATAATGTTATTAGGTTCTGCCAAGTTTACTTACTTTTCATTTATGAAATTAATTTGACTGGGATCATTCTTTGAACTTTTGTGAAGTGAAAGAATGCGGGGTTAATTTCTGGCTCAAGGAAATTAGCTGTGTCCCTGACGGGACTTGAACCTGTTGATTCTATCATTGGACAACAAACTGCTCCCAAAGTGTTGTTTTTATTTCACACACAATCTACTAAACATCATTTTGTTATGTAGCTTTTCGTATTGGCATTACACAGGTCTGGTTATTGTTAACATCCTTGTTTGTTGTAAAAAAACACAAAACAAAAAAAACGTTCACGTAGCTTTTAAATATACGTTGTCTTTTTTTACAACCATGTTTCCAAAGTAAACCAAAATTAAAAGAATAAAAAAAAAAAGATAAATGTTCTCCTTTAACACATCATCATTTGGTTACTAGTTCGAAACAGATTTCAAAGATAAATGTTCCGGTGACATTTTTGGAGAGCACAGCTGGGCAAGCTCCAACATAAAGAGGTGTCATAATTTGTGATTTTCATAGACATTTGTATTTGATTTCCTTCAGTGTAGTCGTGATGAAAGTACAATTTGACTATTCAGGCTAGAATTGAAACCCACGCTCTTTATTGTCACGATAAATTCCAAGGATATATTGTGATGAATGTTCGTGTTTTGCGTCTCTTTGTTTTTGTATTGAAGGAACGGTCTGCGGTTTGATTGTTTCCATTAAGTTTAATGTACTGCCAATTACTATGGCGAGGGCATGGTGCACGCTTTTGTCATAGAACTATATTTAACTTTGTGGAAATAATAGCAGATGAAACTGGTTGCCGTCTAGCCGGATTAATATTACTGGCGCTGTGGCCTTTGGATAGCACGTCTCATATAAAGAGGTTTGCATAGAAAATGATTATGTTAGTAGCTTATGACATTATATAGGGGCGATTTACCTCATTACAAAAATAAGTTTAGCAATCCTCACTCATGATTTTGATTTTAATCGAGAGGTTGTATTATTGTGAAAGTCAAAGTCTGGTTTTGAATATATTTACCTGCTTGACAACAAAATAAATGCCACTTTTCTAAAACAATAATACGAAGAAGCACGCGTCCTTGGAAACATTAGTTACCTTAGGTGTAAAAGACGGATAAATGGGACAATGGGATAAATATCGCCGTGATATGTATTTTATAATAGATAACGGTTTGAAATGACTTTCATCCGGTTTAAAATTCTGACAAGGAATAAATGATAAAGATTTATCGAACTCTTCTGACAAAGTAACATATATACCAGACCATTTGACAAATACACAACTCTTTCCACGAGCGATTGTCATATAGTGATGGTTGGCCCGTTGCTCTTAGCAACCCACGGTACAATGTGCCATTATTTACTTAACCAAATATATATTCAGAGTCATATTTTCAGAAGACATTTGGCAGGAGGGTTTTTATTTGTAAAAAGATTTGCTGTGCATGGTAGGAAAGGCTCATGAATGTATCACATTAGAGAAATTATTATTATTATCTCATGCATATTCAGGAAGGTAACCAGAACGAGGCTTAGACGGGTCAGTTGCAAACAAATTCATCTGCTTACACTGAAAGAGACATCAGTGGTGTACATTTTTACAAACTTAAGCTTTGTTGAGGCCTAGAAAATTATTAATCAACTTTAATTTTCATCTAAGAAGAAGTCTTTGAACAAATGATTCAAGTTTAACAGTGAAGACTTCATACAATCAAAAGTAGACTGTTTTATTTTATGGAACACAAAATCATTGATTAGCCCAGCCATGCATATGTCACAAATACACAGCCTGCTGACCAGATGTAAACACAGGGTTAATCCAGTTCTCAACACCTACAACAAAGTTATTAACGTTGCATTCCACTTCAGATTAGACGATGACATTTAATACCTGACCCAGCTTCTTTTGGATACCTTGCTAACAGTATCCCAAATGTATGTTTCAGTTTATGATACGAATAATGCCGATATATGCAGTGCTTAGTCACAAGCATATGCCACAAATCTCAAAGAAAGAATGAAATGCCACATTATTTAGTAGTGAAGTCATTTTAATCAAGCATTAATTACACATTTTTTGTTATCATATTTATTTTTGTGTGACAACTTTTTCCATAGAAATTTTTATTTACACTATATATTTACAATAGATAATGGGGTGAAATCATTTTTTGTAAGATATATTTTTCAATAGAAGCATAACTATTCAATTAAGTTGCTTGTACTTTTTTCTCTTCAGACTGCTTATGTTAAAGATTTGTCAAGTCTAAAAAATCAACTTAAGTTCTAACTTATCTGCATAAATGTAAAATAAATACATTATTTTCATTTCAGATAATACTAGATGCAAAATGCGACTGCCCAATAGGCAACTCTGAATGTTGTAGACACATTACGGGCTTACTTTATCAGATTACTGGGTTAAAATGGGTTTGAAATATCTACCTATATAACAATAGTTTTACCCTAGACATGGCGTATTTCAAAAGGCAAGGAATCTCAGGATTTGAAGTTTCCAGCTGTAACCAAGCCAAAAAATCCAGATCTAGTCAGTTCGACTTACATACTAGTTCGTAACCCAGTGAGAGATCAACCCTTACATCAGATCCAGTATCATAAAACAAAGGCACGAATGACACTTGCACTAGGCTTTCTATCTCTATGCCTGTAAGAAATAACATGATTAACAAGTATAAGTCGGTTTTATTTCGGAGATTAAATGTCAATCAGATCATATCGGCAGTCTTAATATTTCTGAGATAAAGACATTTGAAGAAAAGAATTAGATCTCTGACATGTGGTCAGGAAGCACAGACTTACAGCATATAATGTGGGTAAAATAGCAAATTGTAGATAAGACTATGCTTGTCTCTACCTGCAACTTTAGAATAAAAGACGTGGCCAACTGATGCTAATTAACGGGGAATAGTCTCTGAACCTAATGTACTTTAGCAGGAAATTTTTATATATGTATCCTTGTGGAATTGTTAGCTGTTTCTAGTGCCCCCACATTGCTTAAAGCCGTATCTATAAGGCATATAACCCATCAAGAAATTACTCATTTGGACTTTTTAAATTAAATGTCCAAATATTTCAAGTGCCCTGGGAGAATCTGTTGAGAATTGTTCCTTGAAAAATAGAAGAAACACTAATTACTTACCTATTAGGTCTTAATATGTTGCTTTCAAAGGCTTGCATTGTATAATTTTAGTATGATGTGGACATTATTCTTATCCGGAAACAAATTTCATTAATACAGTGTTTGGAAACTTTTAAAATACTAGTACAAATACAAGTCATATTTTTTTATACAACGTTTATTTAACTATAATTCTGGTCTTTTTGTCAGTGTGTTTACCGGATAATTTTGTTATTTCAACATCTGACATACATCCACAAAAAGATGATATGATCTTTATACTTGTAACTCTAATTGTGTGGAATAATGCCTTATGATGATTTACATATACATGCACATTTGTAATTTAAATATATAATTGAGAACATATTCTAAGAATAAAGAAGGTGTGTTTTGTGATTTTATTTCTACATAATCAATTAATACCCTTGTTTTGTAATGATTTGAACTCAGTTTCAGTGTCTCTGGATAGCCAGATAGAATGTTATGACAACTTATATTTGCATCATATCTTCCATTAGAGTTACAATCTGGATTACTGCAATCAAAATAAGGAATTTGTTTTACCGGTTTACTTGTGGATATACTTCTACCAGTGGTCGCCGTAACTATCCGAGTGATTATCACCTGCACTGGTGTATACACCTGACCCATCTAAACCTCGTTCCGAGAAAATAACCCCTGGTATGCATAATATTGTAGAACTGCTGAAAAAGAAAACCCACTGAATTCATGTCTTTGTAAAAAAGAAACAGTAGGCATCCTATAAACTTACTAATGAGGCTTGCGTTTATTGATTTCGAAACAAATGCTGGAAAATCAAAAGTAAAAAAAATGCGTAGCGATTATTGTCAAAATGCTATATTAGATTATTAAATTGTAGATTTGAGTAGATCTGCATCTTTACAGTCTTTATGCATATGTTTGAATTTGTTCGTAACCATTTTTCCAGCGCTGTATATCGACCCATAATTACTCTTCCTGTTTATCTTGCGTTTCGTGTATTCTCGAACATTTACAGCATGGTCGGCGAGGCATCCATGCTTTCATAAGAGTATTATTATTCATCTGATTCAGAGAGTGCTTGTTTATCCCTTTATAGTTTCGATGAGAGAGGAAGTATTTTCTCTGATTTACCAAGCTACTGAATGATATGACTCATATTTTAATCCCATGCAGACTCAATATCAATTTGATATTGCTCGAGAAAATTGTTCGATTTAGATAAAACAACAAACTCTCTCCTCTATCACAAATAAAAATGTTAATGATGAGAATAAAGCAAAGATTGACGCAAAGAAAACATTTTGAGGCATCAGAAATCAAGAAAGATCTCAATGATAATAATTATGTATGGAATCCAAAAGTTGAAACCAAGTTTTATCATCAATTCATTTTTGACAATAATTCGATGAAGCTGGCATGTTTTCTAAATTCTAATGATTTTTTATTTTTCAAAATTAACTGATACGAGTATAAATTCTTCATGCCTTGCAAATGCTTCGTAATTGTTTTTTTTTTTTTTTTTTTTTTGTTGAGGAAGGAAGAAACAAACAAATTTGAATAAAACGTCTTTAGAATGAGTGTATTAAAATATCCCGACGTTTTCACTTTTGCACCATGTAAAGGAAAGTTGACATTAATTGAAAATCAAGCCATATGGAAAACGTTTTTACATGATAAATACAAGTTGCCTGTCCGTTACTCGAATCCACAGCAATAAGCTAAATGATAATAAGTCAAACAGAAAAAAATATAGCGCCATGTTACTACCGCCAGCATTTGATGCTTGGATTAACGAAATGATTTATCGATTTAAAAACAGAGTGACGTGTAACTTAAGAAAATTTCTGTGCAAATACATGTATATGTAATTCATGATTGTATTACTTGCAGTTTGTAATATTTTCATAGATTAGAGTATTGCATTTAGTTTTAAAACAATTTTTATTACAAAACTAATTGACCATTGAATTAGATTTAAGAATGAGAAGTCAACTCTCGGGTACCCCGTTCAAGTAGGAATCTCTCAAGGACTTGTTTTCAAATATTTATCGCACAGTTTGGACTTGAGTCCCATTGTTCGATCCACTTTCGAGTTCGAGATCAATCCCGTCGATAAATTAAATAAATTAATCTACATCTGTTGGTATATTTTCTGCAGATGGGGGATATTCGCTTGCCTCTGATTTTTTAAGAAGGAATTTTCGTATCAGTTTATCAAGGGTCAGAGATATGCCTGATTCCCAAAATATTTTATTCCTACAATCTGAAACCCAACGCCTCATCAGTGTAACCATATCTTACTTATATACCCCTATCTTTTATATCGGTAATTCTGTGTTTTTAGATAAACATTTGGATCGTGCGATGGAGGCAATTTTCATTTTGTTATGATGAGAATTATAATATGTGTAACAGGAATAAGACAGGGTTTTAAGATAATATATCTCCAAGTAAACCTTAGCCATATGAAAATTGCCCCCAGACCTTGAGTGAAAGCCCTTTACATTAATGTACTTGACAATATCTGAAGATCTTCTAAAACCGGAAGAATTTGCGCATCAAACTTGTTTTACGAAATGACAAAAGCCTTTTACAGCTTGATTCAATAACATCTGACAATCTCAAGAAACTTCAAACAGCATATAATAACATACATATTTGTACTTGTCTTCTTTTTTAATGACAGGTAACTTACCGACATACTCTATATCATTTGTCAGCATTTTCAACTGGGTAGTAATAGTTCAGTCGTTATGAACTTTGTCGTTGTCGCCCAAATCACGCTGCATCATGCCTTTATATGATTTCGAATTAAACGTTATTTATGCTTTAAACTATACTTATGATCATTGTGATGAAGATTAAGTTTTAAGACTTTGCAGAATATAACTTCAAAAGTTTTAAAATAGTAATATTATCAATGGATGCTGCATTCAGAACTGCACTGCTGCTTCAAATTATCATGTGAAAACTTGTTGAGGTAAAATGCCACTTTTACACGGCTTGGACGGCGAATGACAGAACACTGACGACCTTTAAAACAATGTCAGCAATTTTAAATGTTACCGGCAAGTTTATATAATTGTGTATATGTTTACTTCAGACTTTTTAATTAACACAACAAAAAATGTTTATATATCTTGACATTTACTCTCACACCTGTTATACTCAAATAATATTTAATATTGCATGGCACGCACAATAAACACAGGTTTTGTAATATTTCTATTTAAAACTCTAGTTCACAGAAGTAAATGTGATTACACTGGAATGCAGTATTGGCACGGATTTGATTTGATTTGCTAATTACATTATACAAATAACACCAGCTGTATAGTTGGCACTGGCAGGCGGTGACATTTAGCACTCGTAAACCATTGTAAACATTTATAATACCAGAATGTCCAATTTATTGACATCTCTAATTAAAAAGGAAAGACACAGTTTAAAGGCTACTTGAGATTACCACCAGGCTAGATGTATTTGTTTAATAAAGAATTCGACCGAACGGAATTCAGGCACGTTGCTATCAAATGCACTAGTGGCAGCTACGGATGACGTAGACATGGATTTAAGAACTTAGTAAATATACGAGAACTTTATCTGCATTGTAATAGAGTATTGTGAGGACAAGAGATACGGTCCAAAAAAATTTATTGAACTGGGAAAAGATACTCATAAAATAAGGACACGTATAATTATTCAAAGTCGTGTATTTTATATGAATCAGGAGTGAATACACGTTTTAAATTAATATTATGCGTATAACCTATTTATTTCTGTAGCATTTTGTCGTTTTTTTAAGAAGCATTGCCAGTATATACTCAAAGGAAAAAGAAACGCAGGATAAACTTTTGTATCAATTTTAAATAAGAAGTTTTCGACAGTATTACAGTTTAAATTATTTTGATAAAGATTTTTTTTTTCAAACAAATTAAATGTTTTAGAATGAGATGGGGTCTATCATATAAGGTTTATTGCAAGGTTAGGAGGTAACAACTTGAGTCTGACTACAACAGATTCTAATTACCCTGCGTTTCTTTTTCCTTTGAATATATGTTGTGTGTTTTGATGATTTTACAGGAGAGCTATTGTATCTGAAATTAATAATATAATAATAAAACCTAAAGAAGAAGACATTTTTCTAAATGAATCCAGAAATTAGAAAGAAATCAGCGTTTATATAAATTAAATTAAGATGGTAGAACGGTTATAGAAATAAATGCAATGCGTCCGAAACGGTGAAATAGGCTATACTATACCGAGGATACTATGCAATGCGTCCGAAACGGTGAAATAGGCTATACTATACTGAGGATACTATGCAATGCGTCCGAAACGGTGAAATAGGCTATACTATACCGAGGATACTATGCAATGCGTCCGAAACGGTGAAATAGGCTATACTATACTGAGGATACTATGCAATGCGTCCGAAACGGTGAAATAGGCTATACTATACCGAGGATACTATGCAATGCGTCCGAAACGGTGAAATAGGCTATACTATACTGAGGATGCTAAGAACGCTTGACCTGAGATAGGCCTCAATGTGCATCTAAAGGGATATTTCTTTATGAAACAAGTATTTATACATCAAAGAAACTGAAATTTAGTCCGAATGCTTCGTCAATATATCAGGAATACGAGGTATATATTTCAGCTCGTTCTACATAATCTCAATAAATAATGGTGCGTAGCATTTTTCTGTAAGTATAGGAATAGCTATTTTTAGCTATTGCAATAAATATTATTCATTGAAAGAGAAAAAAAAAGACCAATAAAGCGGAATATACCTGTGAATGCGAATGAAAATGAACTCACAAATGGGCCGTTCTTATACATTAAAATCATTTTTAAAATTGTTAATAATTTTTTTTGTGCCTTGATTTTTAATGTTTTCTACCATTACGCAATTTTTTTTTTTGTACATTTAGCATGCTATATAAAACTGGATATTTAGATAGCATAACATTATATAACGACATGACAATCGAATAGAAGAGAGCATATCTTTATTTCAGAAAACAATCACATATAACATATAATCAATATAACCATAAGAGTCATGTATAATCAGAATATATTTTTGTTTTCCTTTTTATATTTAGATATAGCAATGTATGATATTGAGCGAAATCTTAAAACCTAGAAAAGATTTCAGCGGAAATGGGTGGACGTTAATACTGATCAAATGACTAATAATGAATAATGGAACAGAGAAAGAGAGAGAGTGCCCTAAACAGCTGTGATGCTATAAAATTTAAGTCTTAGCGAGGTATAGCATTTTACAATATTGTGTGGGATTGCATTATTTTCGAATTCTCTATTTTATATTATGCATTTTTTTAAATTTGATTATGGGAATTTCTCCCACCTACTCTTAAGTAAATCATGTTTTACCAAAAATATTTGTATATGAATATTCAAGGTGACAGATTGGTCACTGTGTAATCACCGAAACCCGGAAGTCATGTGTTTGATCCCTGTCGCGACATACCAAAGTCGTAAAAACTGTATATCTCCTTTACTTTGGCTCAGCGTATACTTGTAATTCTAAGACTGGTTTTCAAATTATCAGAATAAAGTGCCTAGAAGTTACCACACGTTCGTATGACGTACTGATATTGCACTCTTATATATATTTCGAAACTAATTGAAACATTGTCGATGGGACGTTAAGACCAAATGTTTACCTTTTAGCAACTTTTCATTATCTAGTCACATTATCCTGACACTGAGCTTACTAGTCCTTGAGCAACTCTGTATAAAATTCATAAATGCTGAACTCAATACAAACTTTGTATGTTGCGGTCGGCAACCACGCTCTTTAGACGGACGCTCCAACCCTCGACCTCTGAGACGGTATATAGATTAAAGCTTGTCGTTCCAGCACAAATTATGTGTGTCTGATTTTTTTTATCATTTTCTTCCAAAAAGATTTCTCCGGGAGACCCAGACGACACACTCAAAACATCTGGTAACTAGGCAACATATAATAACAGATGAGATGAATAAACCACTATATGCACGTGACTGCAAAACCTTGTAGTAATACTCTGATAAAGTACAAGGACCCTCAAGGGATGATAACTGCAATCACGGTCCAGACAATGCTTTTAAGACCGATCCCTTGGCTGCTATAAATGTAGTCATGGTATCTGGTGGCATTTAATGACATAATTAATCATATGTGCTCAATTTCATTTTGCTTTATATAGAATTTGGCTTAATTAACATCTCGAATCGTTATTTTCTTTCTTTTTTTTTTTTTTTTTTTTGTGAAACTTTATAAAACCCGATTAAGTTTATAGAGATTTATTTAGAATATGTGAACCGTGTGTTTTTATTTTAATGTGATTATTAAAATAATTATAGGACACGCTAATTGAAGTATCAAAGTAAATAATAAAATGTATTTTCAAATGGTTTTACGTAAATGGAATCAAAGTTAAGAAGAAAGTGCACAGGGATTTATATCGTATACCTTAACCTTAGATAATGTTAATATTAACGATATCTCTATCTCCCTCTTTTTCTTTACGTATATATATATTTATAATTTGTTATCTTAGAGTTTGTAGATATACGTCTATTAATATCTCGTTAAGCCCAGATGTAAATTATGTTCAATAAACAGTTCAAAGACGTAAATGGAAAGAGTTTTTGTTCATGTAAAGAAATAAGATTTTGCTCTACGTAAAAGCTATGTACAATATAAGCATATATACTCCCTAATAACCACTAAAGGCGTACTTGGAAACATATTTATCTCTCACTGAACAAATATTTGCTTAAACTAATAAAACTTTTCTTAAATAGTTTACGAACATTTTGTTCAAGTTTAGAATGGTTGATTTCCATTCTTATTCTTATTAAACTTTCTTCTGTCTTTGATTTGCATAAACATAATCAACTTGTTGCGCCAAAGTCCTTGTTTTTCTTAATCTAGCCACCATGTATATCGAACATATTTTCAAACCAAAAGATCATAATACAAATATAATATGCATCCTATATTTCCCACCAACAAATAAGTCGAATATTTTATTCTTCGTAACGAAACTTTGTTTGGATTAAATAAATGAGCACCTTGATAAGTTGTACGAGGTTTACATGTCGATACATTATTTTTACCGTGCAGGTCAGTTAATCAAATAATTGCAAACGGAACTCTTCTCTTTATTTCTGAGAAAAGTCATAAAAAATTCATCTTCCATAAATGAAATCTGGCGTACATTTACTACATGTAAATCTTGTTTATTTGCAACAGTGAAAACCATTTTACTTTATACTAAATGGTTCCGCTACATTTCGGACCTCTTGGCCTTTCACGGAGATAATCAGGGTTTCCTAATGTTTCATTAGGGTATCTTGGTTATCTTGGTAGAGGTTAAGTGGTCCAAGACGTAGCGTAACTATTACAGGGACTTTATCTTAAGTCTATAAATCAGCAAAACACTCAAAGCGCCCTTACTAATATTTAGACTGAACGTGGATGTCTTACAGCCGACCTTTATATCTGCATCGTTTAGTCATGGCCAAGGGGGACTACTCGCTGGATAAATATAAAGCTTCGTTGCGATATCACAACCTTATTAACAAGGGGATTTCCAGTTGCGTTAATGATGTGATGCAGATTCAGATGGCTACATTTTCTTCAAATATTCATTGCAATGTACGAATACAAATCCATCTTTAACAAAATTATTATCCCCAAATGCAGCTTTTTAATTTATCTTTGGAAGAATCCTTTTTAAAATTGAAAAAGGAGGGTTCTTAAATGAGTTAGTGTTTCACATTAAAACACGTGTGACCTGGAAGATCGGTGTTTTGAACATTACTTAAGGTTTTATTATCTCCCTATAATAAATAAATCTTATGCTTATAATTAGCTGTATAATACAGTTTATGCCAAAATAAATATTTAATATCTAGTTAGGCCTGTGGAAAACACAATTAAGCCAATTAATGCATCGCAGTAGCCCGTACCACATGATTAAATACTAACCCAGGAATTTAATGATACAATAATCACAATATTAGTATTTTACAAATCTCTATAACACGCTTGCGTCCTCTAGCGATTTTACACTGGGCAAAGTTAGAAACGAGAGATGGATTAAGAATGCATAATCAAATAATATAATGCACATGCGACTCAAATATGCAGTACGAAAACACGCATATTCGATTGGTAAGAAGGAGCTTCAAGTTAAAAATACATTTGTTCAGTTCCTTATATATATATATTCACGAAAGTGTACACAAAAATTCTGTATCAGTTATTACATAATTATCACTCTGAACGTTTAAATCAGCTTGATTACATAGGGTCCATATCACGTCTATCACTATCCATCTACAGACACGTGGTCACCCAGTGCTGCATTCCATGACGTAAACAAGTGATTCTCCATCACAGGCAATAGAACTAAGAATGGTACTGAATATTGATTAGATCGGTAGGTAAAGAAAATTAATGTACCGATTTAAGAGACGGATACTACTGTGTTTTGACATGTCCATTGTTTGGTGCTATAAGAAGGAAGACACTTTACGAATGCAAATATTCCAAAATTGTTGAATAATACAAATATACTGTATATTTTATTATTTTTTAAATTCTTTTAGATTTAAAGATATATATTTTTTGGATATATTGTCGACCAGTTAATCATTTTTGAAATGTTTTAAATATAATGCTCGTCAATAATGACATAATAAATATTGCAGTTACTTTACATTTTTTAATTAAAATGTTTATCGTTTATATCATATTACTTATTTTCTTCTGACGAGCACTCTCTTTATTTAAATTAAGGTAAAATCCCTGTAATTGGTTTCGCTATGTTTTGGACCACTTAACCTCTACCAATATAACCAAGGTATCCTAATGGTTATCTCCGTGAAAGGCCACGAGATCCGAAATGTAACAGAACCATTACAGGGACTTTACCATAACTATGAACGAACAACTACATTTTCTATCACTCTTTATTCCTGATTTGATTATTTCCCACGTATTTCCGTTAATATACCATATCACCTGTCATGATATCTAAACAATTTAAAAATAAATCTTGTAATAATGGGGAAATACATCAACACAACTTTAGTGTCAATAATTTTCATAATTTCATCAGCCATGGAATAATCGGTTTTAAATGTAATTTTGAATTGAAATAATTGCGTCATTTACCGGTCTCGACATAAAAAAGGACTGCATATTGCATGTCTCACGAGGACAATGACACTGCTTCAAAGCTGAATTGTTAATGGATTTTAAAGTATTGAGCACAACAAGATGTCAAAATCGATTTTTCAGATAGTGTACATTCTAAATTTTTTTGTGAGCTGGAATAACGGTTAAGATACGAAATACAATAAGGCATACAAACCGTAACATGGTTAAGCTATGAACCCCTGAACGCATATGATATGTACCTTTTAAACATGATCTCATATTGTTTTTTTTTAAACCGACAATAAATCTGTAGGTCAGGGTACCTTAAATACATTTCATATTTTGTAGCAAGGTATATGGGGGACTTTTATCTCTATTTTGAAAGAAATATAAATTGCATAATCTATTTGCTATTGATGAATAAAACTGACTTCTGAAAAAAGGTTTAAGAAATTAAAATGTTATCACCTTAAGGAAAATATCACTATGTGATTGCAATGACATTCCGATAAAAATAATTTTAATTAG
Source organism: Solen grandis (assembly GCA_021229015.1). Classification (NCBI taxonomy): domain Eukaryota; kingdom Metazoa; phylum Mollusca; class Bivalvia; order Adapedonta; family Solenidae; genus Solen; species Solen grandis. The sequence goes on from CM037794.1 coordinate 32,825,820, forward strand.
ATAATTTTAGTTGGTATTACTTCCTTCAAACTTGAAACATAATTATCAATCGATTTAGAAAATGCATTCTTCTAGGGATAAGTGTATCTAAATTAACTCAGCATATACTAAACCATACACTACATTAGGTAGTGACTTGCGAATACCGCAAGTAATTTTTAATTCACAATTTGAAATTTTGTGCAAAGGATAAACTAAGAGTGTATCTTTTCAGCTTTAAATTGTCTTCGGAAGAACTGTATCTCCCACTCTCGGAAAAGACCAATATCGTCAAATTAATTGAATCCGTCACCAGCAGCCATCGAGTCTTTAAGCTTATTGTTTCAATATTGTTAAAGACAAATACTGAGAATTTAAAAGTAATTCCAAATTGAGTCGCTAAGAACAACAATCGCTGGTTGCTTTGACGTCCGCATGCAAGTTTAGATTGCATATACTATAAAGTTCACTTTCAGCCAGTAAACCCAAATTAGAATACGGATGAGAAATTACCAATTAAACCAATCAATTTTGCTGATAACAAATGATCTTGAACTTTATGAAAATATGAAGTGACAAAAAATCAATAAAACACAAGAATTATATTTAAAAAATGTTAAAATAAAAGCTTAAAATTTGAACATTTTTCATTTTTATCTTCAATATTATTAAAGAAGGTATTCATGATAACATATATATGGGTCATATTTGAAGACGCATCCTTTTACAATTATGCAGAAAATAGACAAATTACAAGAAAATTATCCTCAATATTTAATTCCTTACATTATTTTATCGATTGTATATTATTTTCTTTTTCAAAAGTTTGTTACCATTAGAAACGCCTTGAAACCTCTGACAATTTACTTGCTTCATATTTGAATTTATCTTTTACAGATTTAGAAATAGAGACAGTTAAACCTTGAGAAAACAGCAAAAGCTCTCTCACTCTATGAATATATGTTTGTGTGTGCGTGTGTCATTCATTCTCTTTAACGGAAAGCCGTAATATTCAAATTTCTGACATTGGTATACACATCCTAAAATGCAGGTTATTCACTGAAATACGCATCGCAATACACCATACAATACGGGCAGTCATTCCTGCGTAAGAAAATCCAGATCTTGCTCAACCAGCCCAATGATCGCTTTAAATTCTTTCTTCAAATTGTATAGATTTTCACGTATAATCCCTTATCCTAAAAACACGAATATGTTTTGTGACGCAATCACATGAATTATTTGGATTTTTTGCGCGCCTTAAGGTACAGCATGCTTTCTAATTTAAACTTACAAATCTGAACATAGATTCAATAGTCTGTTTTATGTGAATTTTTAATAATTATTGCTAGATATCAATGTTGTCATAACCACGTGACTCAACATAAATTCTTTGAAGTATATACCACTTAAATCGATATTCTATTCATGCCGAAAATTTAAGTAAGATTGCATTAAAATCAAAGCACTGAGAGCACTGTCAGAAGCGAAAGTTAAAATGTGTGAATTATTAAGTCAATCCCTTTATTTTTTTGTGGAATGCATGTAAGAAATTAAGTAATTTAAATCTTATTAAAACAGCAGGTAAGATTATTTTATTTATTGGTCTCTGTCAAATTAATCAAAAATTGATAAGGAATAGTGGTTCTTGGTATTAATCCTCTCAATACCTTTAATACTACATGAATTTGCTGCAGACAGAAATAATTTTAATTGAAAAGTAAGAAAATGGGACAACATAAAGTTATTGATCTATGTCACTTTACATCCTTCCCATGTGTAAAGAATGATATCCATGCCTTCAATAGTTTTTTAAAATATGTTCTAGAAAAAACATAATTTCACCACACAAGTAAGTAATAGAGATGAAGCAAGTTAGAGTTATTGTTATTGGTTGGTAAATTTTGACCATTGTATAAAGCATAAACTCAATCCCTAAAGTACTTTCTGATTTATGACATACAGATGCGACTAGAGACACTACAGTCCTTTGAGACTCTAACAAGAAGAGATTAAAAACAAAATGTTTCAATCAACGGCTTACATTAAACATACTGCCCCCTCTCATTTCTACTGTTTTGACCTTATAACAAAACCTGTCTATGCGCAGGGCCTTCATATTAGAAAAATCGACCTCTCTATAAATAATTTATATACATACAGGTCGATTTTTTTTTACTGAATATCAGGGTCCTGTGGTCTATGATTTAAATCAAAAGGTTAACAAACGCAAAATAATGGCATCATAAAAACTAGAGTTAAAAATTCTAAATATATGACCCAAGAATATAAAAAATAAGTAATCCAAAAATTAGAAAAAAAAAAAAAAAAAGAAAAAAAAAAAGAAAAAGAAAGAAAAAGGCCTCAGCTTGACTGGAACTTAAGACCCCTTGCAAAAACAAAATACTGAACGACGCTCTTACCAATTGAGCTAATTCCGCAGCCGTAAATATGTGTTGCAAATAAGGTTATTTATAGGCAGTTTATTGAATGAAACTGCGGTTGAACACTGAATTATAAACTTGCTTCTTTTACAGTTTTATTTGCACAGAAAATGTGATTATACCCAATGATTTCAAAATCCTGCAATATATCTAGCTTTTATCAAAACTGCAATGTTGACTTTTACAACCAGTGGTACTATTTTTCATCGCGAATGTATGGATAAGTGTCGGTAATGTGATTGTAAGTAGAAAATCCACTGTCTGACTTCAGAAGCTTTCGCTTCTAAAAATCACAACGATAAAGCGCGAACACACTTTAAAATGAATGATTTTTATATTTCTAATTATGTCATAACACGTGACTTAAGAAAAATATCTTTAATAAAAGCAGATATTCAGGTAACGTTCTATTAACCCCCAAGTAAGACATATTGTTTCGAGAGTGCGAACAGTAACGCATGAATATCTGCCATGTTTGATGACGTCATCACTTGAAATTTTCAGGACTTTTGTGCATTTCAAGTACGGCATTCTAATTTGTATTTCACTGATTCAACTCGAGTACTCAATTTTAAAGTTTATTTGTCAAATTGGCGATTTTATATTTTTTTACCAATTCTTGCTTGACGTCATAACCACGTGACTAAAAGAGTATCCATGAGAAGATATAAAGTTGATCTCTGGGTCGATAAGCTATCCAATTTTTATGTTTCTAACTCACCAGGGGTTTCTTTAACATTAAAATATATTTTAAGGATCAAAGTTCGAATCTCGATTTTTGAAATCTTAATCTTTTCGAACTGAAATTTGAATGCCAAGGTACACATTGTAATATACATCTTCTGTGAAAATGTCAAGACAATCCGACCAGAATTGAAGTCTCTGAAGCATGAACAAACCTTTGAAGTTGACAGCAAATCTGACATCATTTGGCGTCATTGAAAAAAAAAGCTAATTAATTAAAAAAATATTTTCTTTTGTGTCTGCAAATTGATTTTCTTGTTGCTTTGACATTGGCAATATATTGAAATTAATTCTTGAAACAGGTTGGAAAAAATAAGA
>CM037794.1:32829404-32879404 GCA_021229015.1 Solen grandis
TTCTTTTCCGGAGAGCCTTAGTGAAAAAACAATCACGGCATTTTGTCCAAAAATAAATTCTTCGTCAAGTCTGTAATATTGCTAAAGGCCACGTGACGCCCATATTCCATTTGGAACTACTCGAGTCTCCCCGATTCCTGATTTCTCCCGGGAACGCGTGGTTTATGGAATGCACAACAACGTAGTTACAGACTAGTGTCCTTAATCAACTTTTAAACAGTTCACCCTGTTGTTACGTCTGCATCATACAGTATTACTTAACTTGAACATCCATTAACTCGGGGCCAAACAAAAAATACGTAATGCATTAATTGGCGGGAAGCAACTGTTTAACATCTTCCGATTGTTCTTTTAGCAGACCATCAGTTTTCCGGAGTGATTTACTTTAAATCAGAGACAAAAAGCATCTATTGAATGCTACCTCAGATAACATCGAAAATAACGAAAAATAATAAATGAATTGTAGTGGAAACATGACTCAGGTATTAAATAGGAACTTATCAGCATTTTCTTTTCTCTTTTCGATACTTCTTACTAACCTGAGTATTACACAATTTGATAAACAAACGAACTTTATATTGTCTTGTCATGCGCAGAAGTTAATTACGTTTGACATTCAGCAGTCAATGATATGGGCTTATTCTGTAAGGGGAGGTTACTTGTAACGAATCAAAACTCAAAAGTACCATCAGTTATCTATCAGCTCTCTTGAAAACCGATAAAGTATACAATTGCAAGTCTGTATGTATGGAAAAAAGTTTATATAAGAACATTCAATATATTTAGCGTATATTCTTAATGATATTAAAAAGCATATATATCAAAAGCTTGCAGTATAATAAACAAAAAACAAACATATATACTTTAAAGTAAGTGTAAGTCAACACAAAGGTCACAGTTAACATTTTTAAAATATCAAAATTCTCGTCTTTATTAATAGTAATGAAGGGTGTTTGTTTTCAGGTTAATCGTTTGTTTTAAAACATGTCGTGTAAAAAGAAAAGTGTAATCATCTCAAAGGCCATGGACACGGTAACCATAACATACTTAAGTGTTAAAGAATTGTCGTGTTTTGTGGCGGCGTCACGTGTGGACTCATTTTAGTAGACTATTATCGTAAAATGATTTGAAAAATGGTTGACACTAACGTCAGGATAATTGCTCACGATTACATACAGTTATTCAGGATTTGATGACAGAAATATATTTAAAAGGTAACTAGCCCATGGTGTGACCTGACAGACATCTGTATAAATGTATGGATACCGGAAAGCGTCATATGTATGTATGATGAACTGTATATATATGATAAAAATACGTATATATGATAAAATGAATATATATATATGATAAAATGCCTGCTGTATGGCATAGTTTAGCATGATATACTTTCTCGGGATATGAAATTGATTAATAACTAAGGGTTTATTTAGGTTTTTATGTTTTTCTCAATCGTAATAAGTTTTCAACATCAACACTCTCATTCCTATATCCAATTACGTCTTTCCATTTTCTTTACATCTTTTTAAATTTCTCACTCTTCAAATAAGCGGCTACCAATGCGTATATGGTTGATTATTCTGACATTTACCTTCACCCAGTATTCAATGACAGAGAGGTCTCCTGTTCTATCTTACTATTCATTTGTGTTTGAGATTGACCATTTTAACTTAATGACATGCTTTATTCGTCATGCAGCCAACATCAGAAAGCACATTGGAAATAAGAGAAATGATGTTTTGTATGTCGTGTCATTTTTTAAGGGATGGATACGTTCTGCCCATCCGGTTCCTCGAGGAAAAAAGGCTTGCCAGTTTACTTCCAGAATATTGGCGGTTCTATCTGGTTGCATTTGTACCCTCTACTGTATTTCCTTCGTCGCAATATAATTAACATGTTGTCGAAAACTGCAAGGTAATAATGACTTAACAGTATTTTCGCCTAACTTTTGAAACTGTTCCAGCCTCGTTCAAAATATCATAATTATCATGTGTGAATCTCCTCATAGTTCACACAGAGGCATCACACAAACTGTGGTTAGATTTACATATGTTCTTATTTAGTAGCATAAACAAATTATACATGTTAAGTTCGTGACACAAGAGTCAATGCCTTTTTCAATAAACATGAGTTTATGACAACTAATAACAGAGAGAGAGAGAGAGAGATGTTAAATAAATAAATCAATCAATCAATCAATCACACATTACATGAAAATAAACTAATATCTAATTTTGACAACAATGAGCAAAAGTTATTCAAAGTATTGAAAAACACAAGCACACAGATATAAAAAAATGTATATAAACATAAACAAAATAAAGTTTTTGGTTTATGATTACAACTTATTGAGGTCAGTATGATTAAAAACACCAGGTTTTACATAATATTGTATTTTCAAGTAAATTTACGAATTCCATAATCACACGACGGATCTATTCTACCGCCTACTTAAATTTTACAAGTCACTTAGTGGTTAGTAATATATTAATACTTAAGGGTGTTTACAACATTCTTGTCCCCCTAAAATACATGAATTTCTTAGCATGTTTCGTTAATTATCAAGCCAATTATTTAATATAAAATCCAGTTGTGTTCTTGAGTATTTCGTATAACAGTACGAGTAGAATGATTTCTACCTAATTTAAGAATTTAACTTATACTTAGCGTTTCGCATTGTTGGTCGAATCCGACTCCAATATTCAGATCTTACAAGATCTAACCACGCTCTTATCTATTTGTTCAGTTAGTATCTGCAATTTGATTGTTTATTTGATGGGTTTAATGTCAGACCATCAATATTTCAGTTAACTGCAGACTATGTCTATTTGAGACAGATATAATGCTTTCCCACTGCAGTATAACGCCTTAGGGATGTGGCATGATTCCACACCCAGTAATATTATCCTGAGACCGGGCCAACCAGTCCTGGAACTATCCTGATACATTTGTATGCTAAGCACCAAGCACCAAGGAGCTATACCAGTACTATTTTTAAGCCTTTGTTTATTTGGCGGCCAGGAATCGAATCAACGTGACAGACACTCTGACATTCGGAGACGTTCTCTGCAAAATGCTTTACGTGGAAAAGGTCTCAATTGTGAAAGACATATCCGTTTTTATCTTTATTTCCAGAATAATTTTCAACCAAGTGTGAAATCAGACACGTCATGCTACTTATCAAATCTGAATCAATTTCGCTGTGTTCAAATGATAGGTTTTATTATTACATCCCATAAAAAGTTATCATAATGTATTATTCCGTTTCATGTATCTGGCATCAGTAACGGTGGACAATCTTATTCAGTGTGACTGTAAATTGACATTTATTGGATGATTAAAGAGGTTTGAAAATAGGTCATACATTTTCTAAATATACAAATCCAGATGTCAGAATAACATTTTCATTCACAAAGTAAAGCTGTGGCTAAAAGCATTTACAGTAAATTATTCCTGATAATTTGTAGAATGTCAAAGTAATCAGAACATTATTATTTTATGCATAATTAAAATCCAGTAATGGGAGCCTATATAATCATACATTTAATTGACATAACTGCGAGCACGAACGTGAAATTTGCCTTTGGATTCCCATAGAGATTGTCAACGTAAATTAAACCGCTGCTCCCGGGCAAGTGTTTGTTTGTCAGGACTTGTTTCCCGTTTGGTAACGTACCATTGGGTTTGATTTAATGAACTTCGAGATTGTATTGATATGCGGAAACGTGCTATTTATTCAGACCCCGTCACGGATAGAATTAATGGACATGTGGAATGTGCGAGGGGGGACTGATTACTGTAGACTGACAGATCATAGCAGCATCGTATACTTTGTAGCGGCGTTTTGTTAAGTATATACTATGTACGCGTACATGTATTTACGTATGTTCATATGTGTGTTAACGTCCCATTGGCAGTTGTTTTTCGGTCATTTTGGGACTTTTGTTACAGATAACATGCACTCTCAGGCTACAGACAAGTACTATAACTAACTTTATATGCTAAACACAGTGCAAAGCTCATATACAAGATCCAATTCAGTAGCCTTGGTATTGCAACACACAACGATGATTGGGTCACGTGACTGAGCACTATGAGCACATAGAAATCAGACACGGTGTGTTTCCCCTTTTATCGAGTACTCCTCAGTATATATTGTTGTGATCATTACAGAACATTTTTATTGACAGTTTTATTATTCTCTCACATAGAGAACAATGTGACAAGAGCATTTTAAGGCAGAAATTTATTTGTCACGAAATGCAGATTCTAAAATTTGTGATGTAATGATTATTGAATCGGTTTGCTTTGAGGCTGGTCGGGTTATTTGTGTTTCACTTAAATTGCAGCTTTGCTGTGTGCATCATGCAACAATAAATAGAATGTTTGTACGTAACCGATTGAATCTATCTAAAGACAAGTCGAACAGAAGAGCTCTTTATAAAAATAACGTAACGATCAAACTTGTTTATAACAAAAATGTATAACTGCATATCTAATAAACACAATTATCTTCACATGTACCAACAAAGTAAATAAAATGCAGCGGTTCGATATTATAATTCTGCTTATCATTTTGAAGAAGATGAAGAAAAAAAAACATTTGTTCAAGACAGAATAAAGTTGTGCACATAAATTCGAATTTAATTTGATGTAAATATTCTGACAAAAATTACCAGTGGATGCACACTATTAATTTTATTTTTGAGAGCTTTCACTTAAGTCAATTCAGTTACGTAAGAGTCCCCATTTCAGTTCATGACATAGAGCTCAATGTGGAACAATAGTATATAATAAATGTTGTTAGGAAAACGTAAGACATGTATTACATCGATATCCTTTCAAGATATGTTTGCTAAAAACCTTCACAGAACGGTTATTGTAAAAAAAAAAAACATGGTATTATAACCCTCGCAATGCAATCAGATCAGACAGGGTAGGGAAACAAACGTGCCCAGTTGTTTCGTATCAGTCAGGGTACGAGAAGTACACGGGACGCTAAAGTGAGTGCCAAATGCTAAAAGAAATGTACGGGCGAATAAAAGGTCGTTACGAGAGAACTCATTATATGCCATTTATGATTATTGGTTGTTGAATATTTCATTAGTGTGGACCAATGAAATCGATCGTCGTTCTTACAGAGATTCTTCTATATGGCGAAATGCGTAGATTTCTTTTTTTCGGTTTACATGCGACAATTATGAAATGAGCAAACTATGATAATTGTACATTCAATTATAGGTCTGGAAACTATGACGTGGGAGAGGTGTGCTCTTATATACCCAGTTTTACGTATCCTAGCTGGAGTGTGCTCATTTGAATATCTTGGTTAAGTCGTGCCTCTTAGTAATGCCTGAAAGTGAAAATAAAAGGAATAAGTTGCTTTTCAATGCCATGGAGATAAATATTTAAGGTGTCGATGTTACGTTTGAGTGATAACGTGGTTTCTGATTTAGACCATTTCACTCCGAAATGCTACGTTAACCTACGTAAATTAACAAACACCTGCCGAACACCTAATCTACATGATTTTGTAAATGTTCATACCTTGTTCAATGTGAAAAAAACAAACAAACAAAAACATACACTTGAAATATTTCCCCAGTCACTTCATGATTTGTTAATTAAAATTAGCTAATTATACCTGGTATTACCGATCCTCTGGTGAAATGGTCTATTGAGACCGACAGTATGCCTGTATGCATTAATTTTACTAGGATGCGGATGTGGAACCTCAACCTGGTCCCTACGCGAACCTTGACAGTATATAAGCGGTGGCTAGGCAGTAGGCAGCTGTGGGTGTCCGACATTGGGCAGGAATGTCATGGTATTATATTCTAATAATGGAATTAAAAATGAAAGTTCATGTTGTAGCAACACCCGGCCTTCTTTGTTTCAATTGCTGTTTGTGCTTTTTCTGTGCTTGAACAATTTGTTTTTTACTCCTATTTGAACCTATTCAAACGTCATTCGTTATAAATGTAGTCCCTAGAATCACTGGATTGAATTATTCCAAATCATTATCTTATGACAGAGGAATAAATGAACAATATCAATAAATAATTTTACAAACACAGCTTACTGAGGTGAATGATGTTATATCCGATTCTGTGCATTATTTTCTCCCCGACAGCCTTTATCAGTCCCGTAATGCAATTCTATCACTGAGACACACCTACATTGTATCGATGACGTGCCTCTGATCATATCATTTTAAACCAGCATTATCTTGAATAAAAGGAACAATTTTCACATTTCAATAATTGATTTCAGTAAGTACTATGTGCACTACGAAATTTAAGCTTAAATCGTCCCTGGTGGCCGAGTGGTAAGAGCGTCCGCCTCGGGAGCGGAAGGTCGTGGGTTCGATTCTCGACTGCGACATACCAAAACCGTAAAAAATGGTACTGTTATAGCTTCCTTGCTTGGCGCTAAGCATATAAGGGCAGTTACAGGACTGGTTTGCTCGGTGTCAGGATAATGTAACTGGGTGTGGTATCATGCCACTTGTCTACGAAGTGATACTGCAGTGTGGCAGCACTATATCTGTCTCAAGTAGACATCGTCTTCCAATGACTGAAATACTGTTGGTGGGACGTTAAACCCAACAAACAAACAAAGCTTAAATGTACAATTTAATTGACTGGATAATTGTATCAAATAAGGGAGAAGAGCGACCTCAATATTGTATGGAAGGTCTAAATATGACGAGTGGCAATCACTAGTATTTTAACCATCTTGGAGATATTCATCTACTGTTTGTCATTAGGGACAATCCCATTTTTTCAGTAGATTTTACATTAGCAATTTAGCAAGTAAATGGTGCTATTATTTAATGCCCATAAACAATACACGCATCTGTAGGAGGAACATTCACATAAATGCCAATCGCCGCCTCCACAGTGAAATCGTTAATGTAACATTTACGAATAAATTTTACTCGTGAAAAACATGACAACCGTCCCGTAGAGGATGAACCATACTGCCTTGTCTATAATTCATAATTCTATAGAAGTATCAATAATTTCCTATAATTTCTAATGAACATTGCAAAATGTGAAGGGAAAACCACTAACAACGTTACCTGAGTATCAGTTTGAATCCCGTGTACATTTCCGTTTTATGATTAAAACTAGAAAAGTCCTAAAAATAATATCATAGGTGCATACATTATGATTTTTAGAATGTAGTGTCATTTACAAGTATACTATCCATCTATTTTTAAACTAGTTTTGGTATTATCTAAATAAAATAAAAGTTCAGATAGTCATTTACAAGGTCTCAACACCGGTCGGAATGACCTGTGTGAAAACGCTCTAAGGATCATGGGTAAACCAAGATCTCCTGCGTTGGAGATAGCACTGAAACGGAAAAAATAATAGCCACCACTAAACGTAATTGAAATGAAATGATTTTACACGCTATTAAATTATGTCAATTTCTCATGCCAGTGAAATGTATGTTTTGCAGCATATAGATTATGTCTTTACACATACACCACGGCGGTTGTCAAACATTTATGTGAAAGTATGATAGTAATTCTTTACATGCAATGATCAATCTACAATTGAACTGTTGAAATCACAATTTAATGTGCCGACATTCAGTAGTATCAAGACATACTAATGTCGACAACCTCTTGCAAAACTCATTAAATGTTTTACCATACGTGGGTCTATTTGCTCGCAAGCACATATCGCAGTTTATTGTAATTCCTACGGTCAAGTATAAAGACTAGTGTAAGCTAGTGACGTCACAGTCTCTATTTATTGATTGGGTCAATTTAAAGGGAACTAGTTTAGATAAGTAAAACAAACGTAAGAATACGTCTTAAGAAGGATCAAAACACATTGACTGCCTATCGATGACAATTTGTCCAGTAACGTATTGCTTTTGTAGTTCGTACTCTGCAAGCCACATATAATCTATATCAAATATTATTTCAGATTTAAAAAAAAATGAAATATTGTTTGATATAGAAGGAGCTTGTATTATTGAACGTGAACATAAATAATTGCAATTTTGAGATATTCTCAATACTGACAGATTTCAAATACAAGCCGTTCAAAGTAAATGTATACCAATCGGATTTGAACAAGAAAATAAAGTATGTTGACATTCAGAACAGGGCAATATCTAGGAATGTGGTGTTCTTAGACAAATGGGAGCAATATCTCTAACCGCCATATCATTCTGGTGAATTTCAGGAGGTCGGCAGCGAGGCTTCACATACGTTAATCTTTGTGTGGGAGTCCTAGCATTTATTCGAGTCTAGAAATAATAAACCGCCCTTATTCCTCTCCTGTCCACCTACCATGAAATGTAAAATACGACATGGGGTAACATTTGTCTATGTAACGAGAGATTGCTTTAGAAATTGAAATACTGTTATAAAACCAAGAGGCTTACAATGGGATACATAAAACAGCTTTTGGTTAACCGTTAGTCATCCCCGTCTAAGCACGTTCTGTTCATACTAGTTACAAGGTAAGAGTTCAAATTCCAGCATTTATTTTGTTTGCTTTCGCTACAATATTCAACTATTGTAAAAGAACCCCGATTATACCAGAAAAAAAAACAAACGGGAAGAACTGCAATTTATCGCAAATCAGCTGGAGGGTTATCTTACACAATCAGTCTGAGCGACAAGACCGAAACTTGAACCCAACGGCTGTTGGTGACTAAGTGACAGTAAAACAGCGACTATAGAGAAATCCTGTATACTTTTTATACCGCATCCTTTAAACCCATGATATTTCAAACATCTTCAGAAGAAACAAGGTTGTTTCCATAAAACAGGGATGAAAACAGGATATTTTACAAGTCACAGTGCCGTTGCTTTGCGTTACTTCATGAAAAGAAATAAGTCATTTACCAAAACCATTACCGTCCCCGGTGTCTATCTCAGGTTCTGAGGTCGGGTGTACGATCACCGGTCGTGACATATCAACGTCTTTAAAAGTAACTCTGGCAGCTGCCTGTTTGGTACTAGGCATAAATATTGGGTCGTTACAGAAATTGTTGGTTCGGTGTCAGGATAATGTGACTGGGGTTATGGAATAATACTGCAATGTCGTAACAGTTTGTCTGCCTTAAGTTGATATAGTTTCTAAATGACTGACATAATGTCGATGGAAATGTTTGCATTGATCTACTGTATACATTTTTATTCTACTGTTGTAAAGTTAACCAAGCGATAAATATTTGCTCGAAATAGTTCTATATTTCACTTAATTATATAGATCCTCTTTAAAATAAAAGTATTACTAAATCAATCTTTATGTATATCCAAACTTTAACTGACTCAGAGGTAGTATACATTTAATACAGTTGTAAATCTGTAAAGTTAAACAAAGCCATACCCCGTTTTACTTCTACAAGTATTTATATGCAACCCCGCTTTGTTTCCTGAACATGTACAATACAGAACTATTCTGATCGGCCATAGAACTGTTCTAGCGTGTTCATTGTCTTGCTTTTCGAGAAGGACAGACAAAGAAGGATTACTGCGGGGGAATCATCGGCCAAAAAATGTCGACTAGACCGCGGCTAATGCAGCCCTGATTTATTTTCTTATGTCAAAATCTTATCATAGACATACTGGGAAGGTCTAGTAACATAAACAACATCTGACGCTCAATTGTTTGTGCTCGCGATGCCCGAATAACACGCAGACGAAAGCGCTACGTTACCCTGGCTCACCTCTTTATACCATGCATTATTACTTCTAATAATTGATGACTATTAAGTATATAACTTTTCTATAAATCAAAGTCATGCCCCCATCAAATACCATTTAATAATTATCTAGATACCTAGGGGTGAATGAAATACTTTCCCGCATAAAAATACCCAAACAGCTCATTGCTTACCCAATGTTGTTAGGTTAATTATTAAGGCAACAACTGGCATGTACTTGAAATTTTCGTTAAACAGAAATAATGGAACGTCAACAATCTAATACCTGGTTGTTTTGTACTGGTTAAAGAACAGGAAGGAAAAAATAAATCTTAAGAGTCCTTCATACGAGTATTCACGTAGAAAAATGAATGTGGCAGAGATTGAATGCAAATTTTCGTTTTCTTAAAAAAAAATGTTGTTCACACTGGTCGTTAGATTTAAGTCCGTTCTTTTTTTAAATTTAGAAAGTGCGCAATATAACGTCGGAATTGGAAAATAAAAATCAATACATTTTGAGCATAACCTTTTATTTTTACTTTAACTAAAGCAGTGTTGAATACTTTATTTCCTTAATCTTCTTGTTGTCTGCTGGGCTTTACTATCCATCGCTTGTTCAATTATATGTAGACTAATTATCTAACAGTATAATCAAATTGAAGTTCAACAATTTAACAGCAATTTAATTTCCATAAAATGCACACACTATCACAAAGTGAGCATTTCTTTGTTTTTGAAGTACAAAATATTAAGTATATTCAATTGAAACAGTGTCACCGAAGTTGACAAAAAATCAAACACAAATCAATCACAGAGTATACCAAAAAAATATCGTTCGTCGCATTCCCTCGTCTTACAATATACGTTGCTATTCGAATAGCGTGTCTAAAGCGCTATTGTGGCAGAGCTACAAGTCATTTTTCTCTCGGAGACTTGTGTCTGAGAATCCATTTACGCCGTTGACTCGGGTTATTACCGAAAAGTATTTAATACTAGCTGTGAGGCCTTTGAGGTTGAAAGGAAATTAAAGCGAATGCCCTTAGCTTCCCATTTCTCTACCGACACGCTAGAAACCCTACAGAAACGTCAGAAATAACTTGGAGTCAGTATGTTTTAAATTAAGAAGCGGTGGTGTGGCCAATGAAAGGAATGCAAAAGCTCCTCATTCAGCGCTCCATGTTTTTCTTGCTGATGAGGACCTCGAACGTGTCCGTTAATATACACAGGCTTAAATAGAAGAAGAACGTTCTGTCATTGAATTGGAATGATAAAATGTGTTGTACTTGTATGTCTTTTAAGTCCCAAGCACGAAGAAATTTACGTGCAGAAAATATTTACTGCGTTTTCTTAATTTACTAATGAATGAATAAATTGAATATTTGATCAAGATAATATTTATTGCAATGAATTTGCTGTCGACAAATGAATGTTATTGTTCTGATTTCTGTTAGTAGTCCATAATATAATAATAATATACTCATTAATATTATTATGATCATTATTACTAGAAGTAGTAGTACAAGAAATATCATTATAAATAATGGTCATTTTAAAGTAAAGTTCTGCTATTTGAAGAAGTCAGTGAGCCTTACCTTTAGACTATGAATGTCTGAACCGTCCCGTTGGCCCTTCCCTGTCACACTTGTAGAACTCTGCACATGCATACCATTTGGAGTTTTATTTAAAGTCTACCCATGATATATTAGTCTGCAGTATTCGACACGCTCCGCAAGGGATGCTTCGATATTGACTTGACGCAGGCTCTTTCACACCTTTTGAATCTGCTTCAATAATTAAATGATTCAGTTTCCCGATTCGATAGAAATCAAATTCGTAGAAAGCGTTGATTATTATTTTTCTTTCTCCAAATATTTTGAGAATGATAGTGATGGTTTGATAGTCGATGATTTTCTGGCGTGTTTACTGTCATACACTGTTAATTGTAGGTGAAACTTTATTAAAAATAGGGTTCGTTATTACTTACGGATGTTCAATTGAAAACAAATTTCATTGAAATAGGTTTAACAATGAAATCAGTAGTATTCGAATAATAATATTCGGTTTTTTCTTTCTTTTACCCCTTAACGTTGTATTTGGACCGTAAAGTTAAGTCAAGGTATAGGAAAATATGGCTGGTAAAAAACTCGTGTCTAGACCCGACCATTGCAGTAAAACGAAACCAGAATACCTGAGGAAATAAACTCTAGTATTGGCGGTCGACCACGATTCGTTTACACCTACTTGATCAAGAATCGCACCCGGAACACATAAGTGAAAAGTGAAGTATATACCACTTGGTTATCAAGGCATCTATTCTGCCCGACGTTCGCGTAATACCGCTTTTGTCATTTATACCTCACCCAAGGATCTTGCTTGAATGGCTAGGACGCCCCGGACCCGAACTGGTCAGTCCTTACACCTCGCGTGGACAGCTAGTTTAAGTTTAAACATATTTTATTTCAAATTAAACATTGAAATGGGGTCGGGCCACAAGTTCTAGCAACTTTAGATACGGCCCTTCCCCTATACGTTGGACAGCTGAAGCTCCCTAAGGTGGTAGATGAAGCGACAAACTTCATATATGCATTGGAACAGATTTTAAACAGTTGGGAAATTAACCGTGTAAAAGTACCTAGAGTAACAACTATTTGCTCCAGGTGTGCGAATAGTCAGATTCCTGAAAGTATGAAACAAAAACAATGGCGATGCCATAAAAAACTGACTTTTTTTTCCGAAATATATACATCATTTAAATGTGTTTTTCCCGCGCTCTGTTACATAAGGTAGACGCAATTTATACCGGAAAGCTCCGTCTAACGGTAAATTACCTCTAATTTCACAGAAGAATTGTGGTATTCAAACTATTTCTCTATCATTATTACCAAGAATGTTTTGGATGAAAAAATGTCTCAAAGTGGTTATATCAGAAGGAAATCATAGAACACTTCTGAGAAAAAACATTCGAGTGCTTTCTGAAATTTGTATCGTCAATACTGATCAAAAAAGAGTTTGCCTTTACTTTTCAGATAAGATAAACCTGAAACAACCGCGGACAAATAAACGATGACTTTGTTATTACAAAGGAACCTTTTATAAATGTAAATTATTGACCAATAACTAATATATCTGTAAATTATGGACCAATAACTGAAATATCTGTAAATTATTGACCAATAACTGAAATATCTGTAAATTATGGACCAATAACGGAAATATCTGTAAATTATTGACCAATAACTGAAATATCTGTAAATTATGGACCAATAACTGTCTCAGTGTCACACGCGGCAAAATATTTATCTTTAAACATAGACGAAAGTAAAACATTTTAACGTTTTTGAACTTTTTGAGTTTTTAGATGATGGGTATGAACATCTTTTTCCTGGTAGTATTATAAAACATGGCGGCTAATATTATTAATCTAACTTTGGAACAGTACGCCTGATAAGTATTATTTAACTGACCAAATGTGCCTGGATAGCGTAGTGGTAACGCGCCTCGCTTCTCACCAATGCATCCCGGGTTCGATTCCTGGTCACGTACGTGAAAGGGAACAGTGGTCGCCCGTCCAGACACGTGGGTTTTCTTCGGGCTCTCCGGTTTCCTCCAACATTAATGACCGCATACGCCGCCACCAGGGCCATCGAGAGTGATTAATTTAAGTTGTGATAACTTGTTTCGTAATCGATGTAAAATAAATAAAGTTTAAACTTTTAAACCAAAGTTGACTTTTTGTTGAGCTAGTATATGCATCTTATATTATTCACTGATAATAGGTAGTCGCTGATTATAGAAACAAACATAATGTATCAGACTATTTTAGACAGTTTATTATGTTTAGCAAACTTCGCAAATCAGGATAATAACAAAGTATGTATACCTCTTCACACACAATGAAAAAAAGGTACGAATTCCTGTCTTACCTAAAACCGAAACGTTATCACCAGCAAAACGTGCAAGAAGCAAAAGATTAACACATTTACGACTTTAGGACAACCGTATTGAATGCACATTATTGCTTGAATACAAGAAGCGCATAGTTAAATATGCATAACGACCGGATTATTGCTTTCCTTCTTCTGTTTTGTTGTAAATGAAATATTTATAAACTGTAAATTACCTCTTACTTTAGGAAAAGTGTTGTTCATTGTTTTACCGATATTTATTATCCAGAATGTTTTTGAGAGGATGTGATAGTCTCAGCAACTCAATATGAAATCGATCGCGTAACACTATACAGAAATAAAGTTTCAATAAAATATCAAAATCATTAAATGTTACAAAGTTTAGTAATAAAATTTGCAGAAATTACTACCGCAATGTAGTAACTTCCCGAACAAACTGGGAAGAAACACAGATATTAAGGGTAATCGATTTGTTTGAGTGGTGTGTTTTATAATCATATTTGAGTGATTTGTTATATAATCATATTTCAGTTAAGTTTACGACTATAATTTATTAGTTGTTTCCTATTGGAACAAACTGTTTAAAAATGCAAAAGAGCGCCCCTTTGTGAAATCGTGATCACTAATTTCATATCTACCGACTTCAGTCTAGACTCACGTGAGCACTTTTTTTCTGAATTAGAAAATACATATCAGAAATAAGAGAACTTAGATAATTATTCAATTGTCAAAGAAGTTAAGTGGACTTTTATAGGAAGCTTGTTGGGTTGGACACACAATTATCGAATTCAGCGTTTTATAGGAAACTTTAACATGTATATTATATAAAACATTGTTATGTTCATTGTATACATAGAGAATGCATTTTTGACGTTTTGAATTGAAATTGACGTCAGTGTTCTAAGTGTATGTGTGTGTATCTATATTTAGTTTTGCGTGCGATCGCACAATTTTGGGGGTTGTTACAGTGCGGCAGTCCAGTCTGAGAAACCAAAATATACACGAATATGCTAAGTTTCGACCGACTCAAATAATTTGGAGACGATGATCGAACCCGCGACTTCCACTTCCCGCAACAAACTTTGTAACAAACTTGGCCGCCGGGAAAGGTTAAAATAATATTCAACATAGATTTACATCTCGAAATAAAATTATTAATTAGTCTTCCTTGGCTTTTAGATAAACTCCCTTCACCTGGCTCCTCTTGGAATAAAAACTTGGACCAGCAAACACTTTGCTTGTCAAACAAATTAATTAGTCACTTTTATGACTAAAATACAGAAGATATTCGTCTGTAACTCAATTTTATATGTTACCAGACGCTATTACTATGTTCTTCGGTAATATAATGGCCTTCTTCCACGAGATAATCACTCAAGCACAAACATAACACCAAACGTGTGGTTCACTTCTTCGGGTGAATCAAAGTCTATTGCGCTAGTATTAGTTGTGTATTCCACCGACACAACTCTTAAGAAGTATGATATTGCGGTAGTGGGTTTGTTTCCCAACAACAACATGCCAAATTCGTTGAAATGGTACTGTCCTGTAGTTAAGTCATAGGTCTTTCTTTTTTTTTCTCTTTTTTTTTTTTTTTTTTTTTTTTTTTTTTTTTTTTTTTTTTTGTTACTTACAAAAAAAAATGCTTTTTTGTTGTTATCAAGAGGCCCGTTTAGTCATACTTTGATTTTGATTGGAAATGAGATTTCTAGTACCGGTATTCGTAAACAGTTAGTCTTAACATAAATAAACACAAATTACGAGGTCATATATTTACATTGAATTTTGTATTTTACCCGTGGCGTAATCTTTTTAATCAATTCAAGTGTTGATATTCATACTTACTATAGAGGTTAATCATATACTGGAGTGCAATTTAAATAACTGCATCTTATATACCCAATACTAGAACTTTGATAATCTCAATTACCGTACACAACTCCCTCAGCAGCGTGATCTATGTGCTTTTCAAATCTCCTACTGTTATTGGAGAGGAAACAAGCTCCCCTACGGAGTTTTACGCTCGCCAGGATAATATGATCGACAATGTTTGAACCAGTTGTAAGCCATTTGCAACGTCTGCGAACTGATCTCTTGAAGAAGCGTTGTGTTTTTCTTTGGATGACTTTTACAAATGGTTCTTTTGCTAAATAATTGGATGTTCTCCCTCCTAACTGTCTATTTTTTTTCCTCGAATGTGACTTAAGATTGTTGCCAATAGCCTTATTTACAGCGTCACAGATACGCTTATATCGGAGATGGCCTGGTCATGGTCAAATCTAGATATACTATTTGCAGAACACAGATTTCTTACAATATATGCTTGAATAAACATTCATATTTCTATTTGACAGAATAAACTTGCCAGTTTAAACGATGATAGCAAACGAAACATTTATTAATTTAACAATGAGATCAAACTCCAACAATTGAGTTAGGGTACTTGACTTGCACGTCCTTTGAGATTAAGTTGATAGGACGCACTTCATTATTGCAGCAGTCAATGGCTTGGTAAGAGGATAAATGTGCAGTATTTGGAACCATTTTCATGTACATTAATAACATACCATTATGACTTTATCAATTATATTTTGATTTTATCATATCAATACTTAACAACCATGAAAAAAATGTAATATCAAAAGATACGTCATAGACTGTGTACATGTTTGATCTCAATTTAATTGCAATAGCGCCGTTCGAAGAAAAGTGAATCATTGCACACGTGAAAAAGAGACTAATAATCTTATACGGGCAGGTTTCCGTGTCACATGGTAATTGCTGTTTGTTTCTAATTAGACCAAGCATTGTTGTCGCGAAAACGTAATAAATCTTTCGCTTTGAAATGTCTCATAGGTTTCACTCATTTCCTGCGTACATTAACGCAAACATATAGACTTGGCGTTGATAAAGATTTACTTCTCGGTGTGCTCGGTGTTCTCTAGATGGTAAACTTTCTGTGCACGTAGAAATTAATCTTCAATATCGCCCATTGATATCTCTATTTCCTATTGAGCAATTCCTTGACGCTGACCCGCTTTGGAATCAATAGATGATATCTTAGGCACCTCAGCTCTATTCATGTCTTATATTTCGAATGATCCTGATATATAGTCGATTTTAATACTGCAAATGCATGCGACAAGCATTGTTGTCTGATCGGTCTTTGATTTCCCAAAAGATTTGTACACTTACGACATAAGAAAGTCCACTCAGCATTTATCTTTTGGATTTCTTTTTTATTATTGATCAAAACAAGTTTGCATATTTCAAGACATTCAGTCAAAATATGAAACCGTTTTCTTGCTATGCATTTGGCTCCTGCAGTTTGATAGTTTTGACACAATCTACGAACTACTGATAAACGTTGTATCAGTCAGATATGTTTTAAGAAAACAAAATGAAGATGTAAAAGAATCAAAACAATTTAAAAAGCCTATTGTGTAATTGACATGTTCATTTTCCCTTCATTTTACGTAAAAAATAGACACATCTCGGACGTAATTGTCGTATAAATTAAGAGTGTGCAGTCAGTGATAATGGAGTAACATGCGAACAAATTTAATGGGATTTTGTTTTTATCAATTTGAAACGTCAGTGATATTTTACACAATTTATTCGATGAGTTGATGTTTTATAGATATTTAGTGAGAATTGTGTTATGTTTTATAACACCGGCACTATATTATTGTTTCTTGTAAATTACGGAAGCGAGAATAATGCAATTTTCATGAAAATGAGGCATATTAATAATAGATCTAATATGGATGATATCATTTCCAATGTATCACATCCCTCTAACGATAATTGTGCATTAATTAGTTGGGGCACGTTTATTGATCACGTATTCAGTTTTATTAAATACTTTAGCTAAACATAAGGCCACTTGTAAAGCATGCCTGGGTTTGAAATGTGTGACATGGGTGAAGACCAAATATGATTCGAAATGGAATAGATAATAGTACCAAATATCATAGATTTAAGTCCTTCATCAGAAACCTTTTAATACTATATTTGAACTCGGTTAAAATATACGAGTATATGAAATTAACATATAGAAAATTAAACCATATATATTCAAATACATTTTAAATAAATGTATATACCATATCATGCATGTATCTCAAAACCTGTAGAATATTTTGGAAAAAATAATAAAGCACTTATTTACATATTAAAACACCCATTAATCCCCCATTTAATGTTTAAGACGAAAACAATGTAAGTTATTGATAATACATACATTTACTATCATTGCTTGTACGCGCCATAAACATTTTAAATGTGATCAGCTTTTTGGTGAACCAAATACATCATACTCAATAGGCGTAAACAGTCTTTTTGAAATGCATGAATCTAAGAATGATATAAAAACATAAACATACACCGGGCTCGAATTCCACTACTTGCTTAGTAATACATAAATACCTAAGGGGCAAACTTCATCATTCTTGTATTTCTGATAAGAGATTCCAAATATTTAATACGAAATATTCAAGCATATGATTGAATTGACATACATTATTAGTAATTAACCATATTTGCTAAGAAATGAAATATCTAGGGAGTTTTATCAGAGAATCAAAAATGACGTAATTTGCCTTTAAGTATTTGAGTGGTTCTTAGCGATAAGTTTTTTGTTGGTGGAATTCGAGCCGGTATTTATCATTTCAAACACAAAACATGGTCTTTTGATATACTTTTTTCGTTAGACCACTTTACAAACCGACAAATACTCTAGGCGCCTGATTAATCAAAGCTCTTAATGTACTAAGAGACCGTCGGCAGGATATACATAAAATAGTTGTTATTAATATTAACCTGACGTTAAACTCTATAGACGCAAAGTTCATATGACGCCAAGACCTCTTATCTAATAATAGGCAAGTCAGCTGAACTCGATCTTTGTTTCATGATAACTCCGCCGGCTGCCTCTCGGGGCCTTGCGCACTTTGATTTGTTTCATAGTGATCCGGATTGAGAGACTTGATCCTAATTCTATTCATAAGTGTCATACCTTATGAAATCGTGACCATACTTCAGCAGAACATTCTAATATATGTTATTGCACTGTGTGGTACAGTACAGTGAAATCGGCTACAGCAATTATACAAATCAGCATATCTGTTTGTTTGTGTGTTTTTTTTTTTGTTGTTTTTTTTCCGCCCATAAGATTGGCTTCGCCGCCAGTCTAAAAACAACGAACTGCGAAGCCATCCTGTTTCAAAAGGCATTCGAGTCAATTAACCATTATCATCATAGTATTACTAGATGCTGTCTTTTGCTTTTCCTGGCTGTCATTAATTTAGCGCGAATATGGATGTGTAGATGTTTCATGCTACGGAATTTTAATTTCCACATTAATGATACGATATTGTACTTAAATATCATGAAAATCTTTCGATAACAAAACACAAGGCATTGAGTGGCCGCCTGTTTGATCTCAACATTGGAAGTCAATGATGCCCTTTAAAGCAAAACGCAGCGAGTAAAATACCATTATATACAGAAAATAATATCTGTAGTTTACGGCAGACAGATGCAATGATTCCATCCTCTTCAAACGAACGGCCATGTAACATGTTAATTGCTATTGTCGGTTTCTGATTATGCCATGTCCTGTGGTACTAGGAAGGCCATAAAACATATCAAGCTTTGACACAGTCCTGAACATGATTGCAAACTCAAACTAACCTAGTTTACTTGGAGTCAGCCTCGCTGTTCTACACCCTACTCTTTGTGTTTTCGATGGTATCTAAGAGATTCACTTTCCTTGTTTCTTGAAATGAATATTTTGTATCAGATATTGATATCTTAACTTAAGTGAGCATTTTGGTGACCCTAAGATGAAAAGATCATTTTAATCAGCTATTTTAGTGTTTTGATATGAAATGATCTTGATATGGAATCGATATTTGTACCTTAAATGGAAGCAGCGGATGATGTAGTTATATCATTCTCTATTCCCCAAACAAATGTATTCACTTTAGTGAAACTATCAATACAAGTTTGCACAAATCTCAAACATAAGGAACATTATTACTTCAAATTAAATATATTTGTTCCAGGTTGATTACAATAATTTAGCTTCATTAACTGTTTAAGGGTGTTCAATGCTAGGAAGTTACAGATATACTGTATGATCACTCAGTAAGCTAGACTGATACAAGGAACACAGTAGCAGATGTCTTACAACGGCTTACTACATGCTATCATAATGATTGTACTTCATACACCGAGATACACAAGTTGCTCGCTTTTTTCAAATTAAACATCGTGTTTCTTTTTAAAATTGTCAGAAACCGAAATATAAAACTTTTTAGATGTATATGCTGGAGGGAAAACGAATGTAACCGTCATTTTAGAATATTAGTATGTAAACAAAGTACGTACGTTAATAACTCGTGACCTTTTCTACATTAGATAAACACTGTAATTCTCAATTTATTATAGAGATAAATAGTCTTTGATATAAGTTTTCTTTTCTTCTTTTTGTGTGAAATAACGGCAGTGTGACTTTACAGTAAAAAGACATATTTATAATTAAAGCATGAAATTAAAACAATAACATAAATGCAATTAATAAATGTTAAAAATATTACAAACAACAAATGTTTTAGTACAATTTGCATATTATCGATTGCATATTTCTTTCCTGCTCATTGTTTGCAAATTTATACATACTATATAAAACAATATAAGTAAAATATTAGAATTAAATTTTACAAATATATAGTTTTATGTGTATATTTAAATATAAGAGTACAGAACAATTGCAGGACATTACAGCTCTACCTGACCAAAAAGATCAACTTATGTTGTACCAAATGTGACAATATCGGATACTTTCCGTGATCGTTCTGTTAAATTTGTGTAGTTGTGGAATTATAATTTGTGACTTATTGAAACTTTCAAAAATTGAATAGACTTTACCAAATACTGTTTCAGTTGTAATTATGTTCATTAAATTGAGCAAAAAATAATAAGTACTACATTGGCTGTTTAGAAATTTAAAACAAAATAGAGTGTAGCAACACTACAGTATCTAGCTGTCGACAGATAGAATGTTGCAACACAACAGCAATTAGCTTTCGACAAATAGAGTGTAGCCATCTTCAGGACAGACAGACAGACAGTATACTTTATTGACGTAAACTTTACAGTTTCTTGTCATTTAAACAGTATAATTCAATGTAATAACATCACATGATCATCAAGAAGTATATAGAAAAAAATATAAGAAGATAAACAAATGTAAATATTGAAATGTATAAGAACAGAATGCCAGATATGGAGGATCGACATACACGTATTAATCATCCTTCATTATCTGTAACATATTTCCAAAATTCATATTATTAGAATGTCTAAGCTAAAGAAATGGTGGAAGTTGAGATACAACAACAAAATCATCTTGAATCAGAATAAAAAGGAGAACATTTAAAATACATTGTAGCATATACAAATGAAGTATGGTATGAACTACCATGTTATAATGGAATGCCTATGTAACATAGCTTCTTTTATGAATTTACCAAGATTTAGAATAACATTTCTTATATCTGAAGACATTAATTGAATAAATTTCATCATACTTGGGTGCTTATAATAAAACGATTTTATGTATTTTTGTCTGATGATTTGATATTCTGGACATACTATTGCAAAGTGATACTCATCTTCAATATCAAAACTGTTGCAAACATTACAATATCTCAGGGATCTTTCTGTCCTGTTTTGACCATACCTACCGGTTTCTATTCTCAGTTTATGGGAAGAGGGTCTCATTCTAGCTAAAGCAATCCTAAATTTATAAGGTAACAAATCTAAATATTGTTCAAATCCAAGACAAACCTTAAAGTATTTATAGGTACATAATGACTGACAAGTATCTATACTGTTACACCAATTTTGCTTAAAAACATCTAATACTCTAGCTTTGAATATAACATGAAATTTCTTAAGATCTACACAGCCAGGATTATTCCAAACATATGAAAATCCATAATCATCCAATATATCTTTCAATTTCACAACCCAATTTTTTCGACCATTGTTAATATTTACCAATAAGCTGTTATAATCAGAGCTTAGCCATCTTCAGGATCTAGCTGTCGACAAATAGTGTAGCAATAGTGTAGCAATAGTGTAGCAACACTACAGTATCTAGCTGTCGACAAATAGAGTGTAGCAACATAATAGTAATTAGCTGTCGACAAATAGTGTAGCAACACTACAGTATCTAGTAATTAGCTGTCGACAAATAGTGTAGCAACACTAAAGTATCTAGCTGTCGACAGATAGAGTGTAGCAACATAACAGTAATTAGCTGTCGACAAATAGTGTAGCAACACTACAGTATCTAGCTGTCGACAAATAGAGTGTAGCAACACTACAGTATCTAGCTGTCGACAAATAGAGTGTAGCCATCTTCAGGATCTAGCTGTCGACAAATAGTGTAGCATCCCTTAAGTATCTAGCTGTCGACAGATAGAGTGTAGCAACAAAATAGTTATTAGCTGTCGACAAATAGAGTGTAGCCACACCAGAGAATCTGTTTGTTTTGTTTGTTTGTTTGTTTGTTTGTTTGTTGGGGTTGACGTCCCACCGACAGTATTTCAGTCATTTGGAGACGATGTATACTTGAGACAGATATAGTGCTGCCACACTACAGTATCACGCCGAAGACATGCGGCATGATACCACACCCAGTCACATTATCTCGACACCGGTAGTACTAGTACATATTTTTACTTTTACACATATATCTGATAATCAAATCATACCATTACACGTGCTGCACATATTTACCATGTTTATTTATGCTTATATGATGATGCTGATGATTCATAGCATAGTCCTGTTATCAAAATAATGACAAAATATTCTACAAGCAACATTTTTTTTCAAATATGACATTTAAGATGTATCTTCTCCTTTAATAATCTCTCTCTCTCTCTCTCTCTCTCTCTCTCTCTCTCTCAAGGACATAAAGGTATGAATCTTAATGTTATAATACTATATATGCTGTCTGCTGTTATTGTATATTTATGTTGTACAAGATGAGCCGTTGTGCTTACTGGATTTTGAATAAACATCTCAGTATGCTTTCAATATATATATGCTTCTCTTCGAATTCGATTTTGAACCAGTAAGCGGTTAAAACAAAGTAATTAGGTATTGCTTTACTGAAATACATTAAAATTTTCGCCTGTATCTCGATTTCAAAAATTACCAGACACTATTCCTGGCCTAGTATTGCTCTTGTCTATCTCCAAGCACAGATAACACTAAACTTGGGATTCCAGTCTTATTTAATTAATTTCAATACCTGCTGAGAATCGATAATTAACTGTATTTTTACCAGCATGTAATTTCGTTTCTTTGTATTATGTTTGTTTTGTTGTGATATTTAGATAAGGCAGAGATACGTATATAATTCACACATTAATACACAAATATAGCCTAGCATGACCAATTCCAGCGGCCGAGGGGGCCGCCGTGGCCGAGTGGTTACAGTCGTGGACTACAAATCTCTCAGCCCCTCATTGCTGTGGGTTCGAATCCCGGCAGGGACTTCGGATTTTTCATGTGAGGAAGCCTTCCAGCTGGCTTGCGGTAGGTCGGTGGTTCTACCCGGGTACCTCTGTGTACTCGGGGTCTTCCTCCACCTGTAATTAGCAGGACGTCGCTATATGATTGAAATACTATCGCAGCGACGGTAAACCCCAATACAACAACAACAGCGGCCGAGTGGTAAGAATGTTTGATCCCTAGCAGCGACATACATGATTTATCCAAATGGTCATAGAACTAGTTCACCCACTGTCCGGTTAAGGTGACTGAGTGCGGTGCTATATCTTTCTCAAGAAGACATGTTTTCCAAATGAATAAATAGTGTCTGAGGTACGTGAAATAAAACAAAACACGTTGTTGTTTATCAACTTTATTTTAGGTATAGTCGAGCAGATGAGATAAGATGTTCAATTTAAATCTTGCAGACGCATTTTGTTTTGTTATTGATCATATCGAAGTTATTTTGATATATTTGACATGATCTTCCCCACAATCATAGGATATCAACTCAGATCTGGTTAATATTATTTTCAGGTATATGTATTTATTGCATATAACCTCGGATATAACGAAATCTGAGGATTGGTAACAGAAAGAGGCAATGCAACTTATTCCAGATATTGTGTAGACTCGGATGACAGACAAATACAAACGCATATACAAGAGTCTGTCTACTACATGTATGATATTTAATTATCAAAAATACATTTTCTTAAGGATCCATTTTTATCATAAACCCTAGAACTCATAGATTTACGTCCTATTACCGTCTCCATTGATCTAAGTTAAACAGAAATTGTGGGGTCTAATATTTGCTTTCGTATTTCTCCTTTCGTTAGTTATCATTTTAATCAATCAATCACAGTGAAGAAGTAAATATGAGAGTTTTTTTAATAACATAAAAGAATCAAGCATTCCATAAACTATAATTTCGAGAATTTTAATCAGCGTACGAAACTCGCTGGGCAGCGTAATCTATATATTTTTGAATGTTTCAAGTGTTTGTAGAATGCAATCAAGCTCGGTTGAAGATACATTTCACAAATGCCGTGTGTGAGTGTCATATAATTAGATACATGTATACATGTATGCACATTTTTACTATCTCGTAGTGTTCTTTCTTCTTTTTTTTCTGCATTTTATGCATATAACTTATTCATCTGCTTCAAAGTTTTAAAATGTTGTCAAGTGAATTATTTTAAGGGCAACATGAATATTATCATTAAATATCCCGTAGAAATATAAATATTATTAATTACTCAATAGCTTCACTTAAAATATGAATTTGTCTAAAATAATTTATTTTTTAAGTCCTTTCATTATTTTTATCACCTTATATATAAGCAAGTATGGTGTTCTTGCAATTTTTGAAAACTATAGACTTAAATGAATTATTTGTTAAGAATTGAACTGTTGATTACCGTTAGAAAAAATTGTTTATTTATATGTTATATAGCGACGTCCAGCTAATTACAGGTGGAGGAAGACCCCAAATGCACTAGGCATCTGGGTAGAACCACCAATCTACCGCAAGCCAGCTGGAAGGCTTCTTCACATGAAAATCGGGACTCGAACCCACGCGGTCAGCGATTTTAGCCTCTCCACCACGGAAAAAATCATAGTAGACATATATCCAAAAGTAACTTTTTTCACATGGTCAGTTTAAAGTGTTTCTAGTCCAGAGTCGAATTCCACCAACATTTATTAGCGCTAAGTAAAAAATCAAATACTTGAAGGCGATTTTCATTAGTCTGTTTTCTCTAATAAAATACCTAAATAGTTCATTTCTTAACGATTATTGTTAGTTATCAAGGTAATAATTCACTTCAGCTTCATAATGTACTTGTATATTTCATAAAAAAGGTAATGGTGGAATGTGTATCTACTTTATTTAAGAATTACCTGGCCATAAGTATTGTTGGTGAAATTCGAGCAAGGCTGTACGAGTATAATGATATTGGAGCCTAATATAAACCTGCGTATATGTTAATAATCAAATCCCCGTTCTTGTCCATCAAGGATAATTGTTCAAGTATATACTAGACGCCGTGATTCCCTCTCATTAAAGACATTGTTTTAGAAGATTATTATATAGTCTAGAACCATAATTTTATTATTTCAAGCTCATTTACGATATTAAGATATGATTCCTGAATGAGTTTACATTTTGTGAAAATTTCCGATAAAACATATGTAGTCCGCTGTGTCTTTGTATCGAATGTTAGTCTAGGACGGTATTTACATTTGAAGCAAATTACATCGAGAAAACCGGTCCCTGTGGTCGTGTGGTTAGAACGTCCGCCCTGGAATCGGGAGGTCGTGGGTTCGATCGGGAGGTCGTGGGTTCGATCCTAGACCGCTTTATACTCAGCATATAAGGGTAGTTCACGGGCTGGTTGGCAAGGTGTCAGGATAATGTGATTGGGTGTGGTATCATGCCACATATCTACGGCGTGATGGTTCTTCCTTCTTGAGACATTTACACATGATGACTTTTTCGGATTATAGGTGGTCTTTCTGCCACGTAACGTTACACTTTGAATACTGTTTGTGTTTGTGATACACATTTGCGTTGCTGGGTTCATCTATATTTCTTTTTCCGACTAAGACTCAGCATACTTCTCTTGGATTCTATGATTATTGATCAATACACAATTGCATATTTGAAGACATTCACTAAATTTCTTGGAATCATACAGTAACCGGTATATCTGGTTCATATGCTGTTTTGACAGTTAACAAATGAACTAATTAACTAACTGCTGGTGATCAGTGCATTATTCAATTATCCATATGGACATTAAAATATAGGTTTAGTACAGTTGAGTAAATTTATGCTATTCACATGGATAAGAGAGGAAGATGCTCAATATTCCTGTAATGTTGATGTTGTATTGGGGTATACCGTCGCTTCGACAGTATTTAAATCATATCGCGACGTCCGGCTAATTACAGGTGGAGGAAGACCCCGAGTACACAGAGGTACCCGGGTAGAACCACCGACCTACCGCAAGCCAGCTGGAAGGCTTCCTCACATGAAAAATCCGAAGTCCCTACCGGGATTCGAACCAACAGCGGTAAGGGGCTGAGAGATTTGTAGTCCACGACTGTAACCGCTCGGCCACGGCGGCCCCCGTGTAATGTTAATATGAGATGGAGATGCTCAATATTCCTGTAATGTTGATATGAAGTGTCAACCTTCTGCATTATCCAATTTAATTTAGCATGTGTATAAAAATACACGTTGTTCATGTCGACTATGTAAAACACATCTTAGCGTCAATTCGGACGATATATTCTCATCAGAAGTCCCGTTTAGTCATATTCTGATTGAAATAGACGTCTAGATCCTACAACAGTCAACAGTTGATCTTAACAAAGTTAAACAGAAATTGCGAGGTCTAATATTTACATTCGTATTTCCCCTGTCGTTATTTTTCTAATCAATCAAAGTGTGAAAACCCGTACGATAGAGGTTTATCATAAACGGGAATACAATTTACATAAACATGTTTGATACTAGAACTTTGATCATTTCAATTAGCGTACACAACTCGCTCAGCAGCGTGATCTATGTTCTGTAAGAGGCACGCGCTGTTATTGGAGAGGAAACAGACTCAACAACGATGCATTTACCACCATAACCACCAGCTTGGCTTACATAACGTCAATATAATTAACCCGGTAGAGACAGTTCCAAACACTCGATATTGAGCTCTGGTAGCAGTATCATATTGTTCATCTTTAATGTTTGCAATTGTTTAAAGGCATACGCGCCCAATACAGATTTTACTCTATCGACAAAAAGGAAAACAGCAAAAACTATCCATGATAATATTCTTAAATTTACATGATTATAGAGAATTACAATAGAAACAATTTATGGGAAAAAATGGGGGTCACCATCCTACATTTTGAGTTATCTGACCCTGAAAGTGAGTTTCTTGCTCTTTTCTGTCATTTTCAAGAGCAGCTAATTCAAAATCAAGCCTATCGATACCTTATTTTATTTCACATTTTAGTTTGTTGTTTCGTTTCCAGTTATTATGCAAAGTTAAAAGCAGTTCCATCCAAAAGGTTTTTCACTATGTTTCAGCAAATAAACATACTGCGTTTTTTTGAAAAATTAAGAATATTTCTGTATATTCGCGTATGCGACTATAGTATAAAAATCTATTGCATAGAAATTCTAAAACATTTACACAGTGACAGGGAATATAGTACCAAACGTCCAGTTGAAATTGAACAAGGTGCTGCTAGCCCTAATATTGAGTTATCTGCCCTTGAATATTATATAAAAGAGCAAAACCTCACTTTCAGGGACAGATAACTCAAAAAGTAGAATGCTGACTAGGGCTGGGCCGATGGATCGGACTATTGATTAATTGCAATGGTTATGAGGACGATAGTACTGCATCGATAGTGGTTTCTGACCATCGATAATATCGCCGATAGTGTTCCTGACTATCGATAGTTCAGTAATATATACACCTGACCACAAAGTCTATCTGTTAAGCAAAAGAAAAAAAACCAACAAACATTCCCTAACGTTGCAGTTAAAAGAGTAATTCATATCGTGTCGGTTTTTAGGATTTGTTGCCAGTCTAATGTACATGTAAGGGATGGATATGGCTAAATCACTGACGAATGACGATAAAACTGACTCATAATTATAGCTTTTGAGTTCGAACAACAAATCAAAACAATCTCAATTTACAAGTCAATAACGTTTTCTTGAACTATCTATAAAGTATAACACATTTTATTTTCGTATGTGTATATAACATGATTAACATGATAGCTGAAAATAAACATTACGTTTATCGCTGACGTGAGCATGCTATGGTTCTGGAATTATACCGTACCCGAAATAAACATCATGGCGACTCGCTCGCGTGACATTCAGTTTCAAATAGTTATTACAGTTAAGATGATTTTTCTTTGCCTTAGAGCAGTGGACTCTAGTCAAAAAATAATGTGTTGTTAGTTTTCACAATGTGTTGTTAGTTTTCAAAAAGTTAAACTTTGACAGTTAACTATGTATTTAATGACAGGTATTGCCACTATCAAAATACAGTAAACTCTCTCTGTAAGGAAAACAATTTCTCACATTTGATTTCAGACAGATGGTTGCTTTATGCAGGATAAAAGCAATACAGAAAGCTCATCTATTCAGCCTACATAAAGCAACCACCTGCCATAATCAACATTTGTGAACCTGGCTGTTACAGAGAGGTTTTAGTGTATTATTGCACTGTGAAACAAGCTTTTGAATAATATTAATAACCCAGTTAAATTAAGTTTATATGTTATTAGTCAGAATTATTTGGATATTTTTGTTTTTACTTTTGAATAAGTTTATTTTTTCTTTACTTGAGATTATATATATATATTTGACAAAGCTGTCAGTTGTGGATTTGAAAATAAAAACAAAGATAAAAAATGTTTATAGTTAACTGATACATTTATTTCCCTTTTATAAGACATGAGTCAAAGGGTCATTGGTAAAGCAATAGTATCGCAATGCATTGCAATATTAATCCTGCAATAGTTGAACTATTGCAATAGCAACATACTGACTATCGATAGTATCGCAATAGTCATTTTTGGGGTCAATGGTCAGCCCTAATGCTGACCCCCATTTTCTTATCTCATAACTTTGTTTCTAATGTTATTCTTTATAATCATGCGAAGTTTAAGAAAATTACCATAGCTAGTTTTAATTTTCTTTGTCTATATAGTAAAAAAAAACTGTATTGGGCGCGTATGCCTTTAAGTTTGAGTTTGATTCTTAATCCTAAAGACGCTATCCTGACTGCCCAATGGTATTAATGTTCGATTCTTTCTTAATAAAATTAATATCACTAAATCATCTGCTTGAAATTTCGAATGCTTTCAAGCATATTTTTCTAAAACAAATCTCATGTTTTTAATGTGACATGATCAATATCGTTTGGCTAGGTGCAGTATAAAGATTTTTTATTTTGCCAGGCTTATCAGGCACGTATATTAGAATATGTCAAAATGATATTCATTTAAAATGATAATGATTTAATTGGTAAAAAAACTGTATACCTAAATTGAATATAAAAAATAGTTCAATCGCCGGTCGTGGATCTATCAGGAGATATCGACTTCTGGTCAAGGTAGGAAATAAATATGATCCACTTATTTTTAATTTGATTATATGTTGTATATTTAACATGCATACTGTTTACCGTGTCGGGCTTGAGTCATTGTTCTATGCTGAGGGATACAACGGCGTATTGCGGAACTATTCAGGTTGAAAAGAAATTGTCCGCCAATTGTTTACAAAATGTTGACGTGTTTTTCTTTTTTCTTTTTTTTTTCTTTTTTTTTTTGCTTGTTACTGCAGTAATTCTGAAGTGAGAACATACTCGTGTAGCTCTGTCTAGAGCCATTTCATGCACATTTAGGACACATAATCATGACTTCCTCATTATTTTGCTTAATGATTTGTGCTTAAATGTCCTAAAGATTTGCCATAATAATGTATGAGGTCTTTCTGATCTCAACCTGGGAAGACACAGACGCAATTCCAAGCAGCTGAAATCCAGCGAGGTGGCGATCATTCTGTACAAAAAAGAGACGAACAATAAACTGACATGTTAAACTGATGCTTTTCACATCGAACGAACACCATTGTCACTTGCTAATTGTTGTCGTCAGTTTCTGATTAGGCCATGTAGTGTGATCCTGGGAACCCCATAAATAAGCTTTACGCTTTGAAATTAGACATCGAGCATGGCGCAGTCCGTGTGGTGATTGTATTAGCCCAGACTTATCTAGTTTCCTATGGTTAAAAATCACTGTCAACTATATTTATTCAGTTTTCTTGATTGTATCTAGACGGTGCCTTTCTTTGTTTCCAGGAAACTTTTTTTCTCTCTTTTTGTTTTCTTTCATGTCAGAAGTAGAAATATGTATCTTCTACATCAGGTGAACTTTGACCCTGAACTATATTTGAAGTATAAAATACACTTCAGATATTTGAATCTATTTTACTTGTTAAACAATCGTTTCCGGCACGGTTAATGCAAGCAAAGAATGTTCATATTTATTTTCATCATCGCGGTACGCTTACAAAAAAGGAGAACCAATTTTACTTTTTTAATTATTGATTAGTACATGCCTGTACATATAGACAATCAATCAGTGATGACCGTGACCTTATGAACATGAGTGCATTTCATCTATATTTGATTCCTTCTGTGGGGATACCCATATGGGGCCTCAAAAAAAAAAAAAAAAAAAAAAAAATATATATATATATATTTATATTTGATTCCTTCTGTTTGATTATTTATATGAGCTAAAACAACTGTTGAAAATTATGTTCAAATCTCAGAAATTGGTCATGGAACGCTTCTGCAGGAAAATGTATCATTTGATTAATAAGATGTATTTAAAGAACTAGACAGAAGCTGTTACATGGATAAAAACAGTTAAATAACTGTTATTTATTTGGTTTCTATATGGAGATGTTCAATATTTCTGTCGAACTTTTTTGTAATTAAACATCGACTTTCTTCATCTTCTTGACAGAAAACACTTTCTGTAAGACACATGTAGGAAGTAAAGCTTATATAACTGTCGTAAAAACGTAAAATATGCAGTCAATTTAAATGGAGTGTCACATAAACAAAGGACGTGCATAATGTGTTTGCTGTCACTTAGATAATTCACTTCCACTTCCAGTTTTACACAATTAGACCGTCTTGTCAATTTGTTATAGTCATTATTATGACAGTTTTATGACATTAAATGCGCAGACGATATCGTTTTAATTCATTACGATGTCAAGATCCTTTGAATATCTAGTATTTATTGCATAAGAACGGTATATTGACATCTACTATATCACACAGTTATGACGAGTGTACATCGTACGGTTTGCATGACAAAGCATATAATTTAGGACAGTGAGTATGACATAGGTGAACTTTCCATACTCGCAGTTCTGATTTACTGATTACACATTGATTGGTGAGACATGTTTATTTGTTAAGTTTCAACTTGTGTGACACCATGGGATTAAAATATATGACAGTCTAGGTGAGTAGACAATGCAAAAATATTCAATTAACAATCTTCACTTAAAATCATCATGAGCGAAATGTGAAAGTACTGAAATACGTGGCCTTACATTAATACACCAACAACATACTTCTGAAATACAAAACACTAAACTAACAACAATCCTCAACCAACGATGTGTGTATGTGCGCGCGCGCGTGTGTGCGAACGCAAAACGATTAAGGCTTATAAAGTCATTATAATATATGTTGAGGCGATTGATAGAAAAGAATCAAATTGGGTTGAACAGCAGGATAATAAAAGGTTAGAATCCCACGATATAATAATCGATTTATTGTTTTTCTGACATCAAATTACCTTGTAATATTTTCATTCCGGCTAATGAGTATTTAATCAAACTTCATCACAAAACGTATAGTTAGTGCGGTAGATGGATCATAACAAAATGTTTTCTCTAAAATGATTAAATTACCGAAGATACGAATATACATATATAAAACATTTCCCTAGACATGTTCACTGAAATCAAAAACAAATATACCGGTATTTGCTTGCCTATAAGATTGACTATCTTTAAAGATACGAAAAGCCATCTCTTAACAAAAAAAATGTAGCTAATGAAAGATCATCAGACACGATGTGCTTATGTGTCCGACAGTGTTGGTGTCTGTTTATGTGTATGAGCGATTGAGATAAATAAGATCTGAAGTTTTATACGCATTTCTGAAACTTAAGGATGGTTAAAGCAAAAAAACGGGATGATTCACAGGGACATAGAACCACGTATATACATCTTAACAGGGCTTACCTCAGCCGTGATTCCTCGCAGGCTGCCGTATCTGAAGAGGGCACTTCACATGTTCCTTATCAATGGGAAAACACATTACGTAATGGAATTGCACGCACATCCATCGTTTATCGTTTAGTTGAGACATATAGTTGTTGTTTTATTTCTTCTTACATTTAGTTTGTAATATTTCCTGTATACAACTCAGCTGATATTTAGTACTACATTAATAGACTATAGTAGCAACTGCGTCATATTTGTTTCGAATTATTATGAAATGTAGACCGTCTCTTGTGGAATTATAATTAACATTTTTCTAACCTGTCGTTGTCAATAGTCAAACGCTCCTATTCCTTTTTGTAGAAATATTCTGCTTGCTGCGATTCGTTTGTTTGTATTTTTGTTTGTTATTTTGTTTGTTTGGGGATTGTTTGCTTTGTTGTTTTTGTTCTTTTTAGGGGAGGGCGGTCAAGCCTAATATTACTATTTTATATCAATTCTGTGTCGGTGACCAACTATTCCATCTCTCTGTTACTGGACTGTTGGAATGAAATTGTGTAAGGAGAAAGAGCATAATCAAGCAAATCTAAACATTTTTTTTTTCAGTTAGATGGGGGATTTTGATGAATGGTCCCGTCTCAAAGCAGGGAATCAATGTCGTAAGCAAAAAGTGAGCTCCAACTACTGTTGCAGTAGTTGTTATTTCTCTGATTGATTCTCTGTACTTAAGTGTGGTGCCGCGGTTGGTTCCAATTGTTGGCCAACTTCCGTTCAATTTAAACGGTTCAATTATCCTGTCACTTCTGTTGTTTCAATTACAGGAGAATTTATTCAAATATATTTATTAGCTATCTCATCTAAGCTTAATTGTGCCACACTGTGTCAGCAGTATTATTTGATAAATTACGTTAACATTGTTGTTGTTGTTGTTTTTTTTTTGGGGGGGGGGGGGTTCATAAAAAAATGTGATTTTTTTTAATCACATTACTATTCTAGATGATATCTCTTTTTTGTGTATGTTTAACGTCCCACTGACAGTATTTCAGTCATTGTGTTATTGTCAACTGGAGACAGATATAGTGCTGTCACAATTCAGTAACACACCGTAGACATGTGGCATGATACCACACCCATTCACATCATCCTGACATCAGGCCACCCAGTCCTGGAACTACATGTTCCCTTATATCCTGAGCTCCAAGAAGTATACCATATGTGGCTTCCTCAGCGTATTGTACTGTGCAAAATCTCTCGCAATTGTCCGGCCGATGAAAAACGCAATGGGGTCGCGTAATTGAAAGGCTCGCATAAGTCTCAACACTCTCTAAACTCTGTCTCCTACATCGTAATAGACTCGCAAGTGACTCACAATAATTTGGAATTGCATTCTATTTATATATTATTCGTATTTTGTCATTTTTTGAACACTGTTTTAAAATAATGCGGTTACTCCGATCAGTTCTATATCAATATGTTTGATTTTTTTTCTTTTCTAAGCAGCGTTGAGTCTGCAGCCGCTTGAAATCACGTCATCACAGTTCAAACAGCGCACTACTTTTAACTTGGATGCCTGTGGTCAAATAACTGTAACTGCTGACAACTTTGATTTGAACCCCGAGATTTTACGACAGAGTTTATTAGCGAGCTTAAGTAATCTAGTACCATATCTGTAAATTGATTATTGACAAGCATAGCTGTGCATCGGAAAGTAAAAAGAAAAAGTGTCTTGAGAGGAAGTGTAAGCAAATGAACCGCCTACATACTGTATATTTGATGGCACATGATAGAAATCATTGTGGTTTTATCTATTGTATATCTGATAACTTACATTTTTCACATCTGTAAAGTAATGCGGGGCCCGTTTGAAATGTGCGACTTAACTTCTGCCATTTAAAAGCTTATCCTTATTTCATTAAAACACAACAAAAACATTAAAGGCCCAATATATTCATAAGGATAAAATCTTCTTGAGAAAGAAACCTAAGATAAAATAACACTGACATATTCTAAAGTTACGTAAATGGAACAATATTATGCTTGTAATGGGGTAAGAGTTAAACACAATGAAAATGTTGACCAAATTATGCATTTAATATTTGTGTGTGTGTTAAAATACCGCATTGTTTATATTTGGCACTGGCGAGTATTCCCGAAGACGGCTCCTTCGGTGAAACACAATTTATTTATCTGTTACCTCAACAATTTATGTACTCGCGATTCGTTAACGGAGATATACGGAAATTAACGGAGTTATACGGAGATTAACGGAGATATACGCAAGGCCTGCGGAATATGCAAATCGGGTATTTTTGTAAACAATTGAATAATCTTTAATAAAAGATTAGTTCTTATCTATGCCGTATTGTAATGTTGTCATCAACGAGAATTTACTGCATATGTTAATAAACCTGTATCACACATTTTCTTTTCTGCCCGAAAAATATTCATTGCTTTTGGAAGAATAATGGGCTTTTAAATTATATTTTGTAAACTATTAAAACGTTTAGCATACATTCTACTAAGTATAAGTGAATGAGAAGCGATGTGCGATCATACTGGGAGTTTAAACATGAAATGGTTTCGTATTTTAAAACGTGTCGTGCTTTCCTAATAGCTTTATTCCTTGAATCTTCTTAAATAAAATGCTGAAAGCGATTCCCTCCGTATTCTCCTTTTATCGTTAATATTGGCAGAGTTTGTTTAAACTTTAACTTGACAGATACTGAAGTACTTTAATATGCATTTTTTTTCTGAAATAGTTTTATGCTATCGCTCAATGCCAAATGTAAAGCATCTTTGGAACCAATCTTGTTTACATTTTTCAGCACATCATTTCTTAGGTGGATAACAAACTAATAAATAATCTGCCAACTCTGTACATAACAATTGTAATACATCATCTTATGACCGAACATCCAATTCTCCAGCAGGAGTTCACGCCAAGTTGAAAGCAAGAATTATAATCGTACAGAAGGAGAACAATTGATGACGCTACTATAAAAAGCTCGAAGGGAAGTACAAATCATTCCACGCCGTCAATAGTTTAAACCAGCTTTTAATGCAGCGATGCAATCATACAAAACGTGTATGTTTGACAGAAGAGTTATTTATTTATATAATATATTTAGAGCAATCCACCCGCTGATATTTCTATTAACTTTAACTGCCTTATGAAATTACAAACATATGACATTTAATTTCTACCCATTAATTATTTTATTATTAAAATTGTATTTGCTTTTTGTATTTAAAAACCTATCAATGTAGTTATAGATTCAAATATTTCTTGGGCACGATTGGATAGCTGATCTCTCACCAAATGGACAGCAATTACTAGAATGTGTTGCGGGAGTACTTCATCTTACACTTGTTTCAGAATTCCTGTATAGAATATGAACAGGAAATGCATGTATTTAGTAGTTACATGAAGAAGACAGCC
This sequence comes from Solen grandis, assembly GCA_021229015.1. Lineage (NCBI taxonomy): Eukaryota > Metazoa > Mollusca > Bivalvia > Adapedonta > Solenidae > Solen > Solen grandis. The sequence goes on from CM037794.1 coordinate 32,864,848, forward strand.
CCTCCATTTCAATGTCGTTTAAAGTGAGAATAACTACATTCCAATAGATTAGAAGAAAGGTCGAGCGATCTGAACTATTGGATGTGCTACTCAACCCAGTAACCTGTCAGCGACCATTTGAGACATGAACCGAATAACCACGACTTTAGAACTCAGTAACCTGTCAGCGACCATTTGAGACATGAACCGAATAACCACGACTTTGGAACTTCAGATCTTCTGTCTAATCCTTGTTTTTATCCCAAAACTCTACCGTCATTGTAAGAATTCAAAATATGCCGATATCAGTTGTTGTCTGGAATTCCAAACTGTAAACTAAAAAACAATAGGTAGAGAGGTATTCCGATGATGAATAGGAATCTGATGATAAAAGAATTCACATATGTGCCCACAATGCACTTGCCATTTTCCTGTAAGGTTTCTTTTTTTCTTTTTGGATTGAGTGTTTTGTTTTTATTGTTTTTTTCTTGTTTTGTTTTTTTTTGCCAGACAACGATAAGCAATAAAATATAAACAAGAGGGCCAAGATGTCCCTGACTTGCTCACCTGAGAAACATTGCCTTCATTGCCAGTTATTGTATTGTGAGTCATAAAGAATACATAATCCATGCAGAAGTACAGCAAGATCATCTAAATTCCACACAAAAAAATGTACCTGCCATCCAAATTTTAAAGGTCATAATTCTAATAAGCTCTAATATGAAGTCTATATAAAATCTAGTGATCAATTTTGACACCAGGGTCATAATTTGAACAGACTTGGTTAAGGTGCACCTCTAAACATCTTGACTCTAGGCTTTGTGGTTTCTGAGAAGATATTTTGAGGTTTTCCTAGAGTGCCCCCTGGGGCGGGCCAATTTTGACCCCGGGCAATGATTTTAACACATTTGGTAGAGGTCTACTAGGCCATGTTACACACCAAATAAGTAAACCCCAGGCCTTGTGGTTTCTGACAAGAAGATTTTTCTGTTTTTTTCCTAAATAAGTCTATGTAAAATCAAGTGACCCCTGGGTCGGAACCAATTTTGACCCAGGCCATGATTTGAACAAACTTGGTAAAGGTCTATAAGAAATGTCACACACCAAATATTTAAGTCCTAGCCTTGCGGTTTCGAGAAGAAGATTTTTTAAGATTTAACTTTAAAAATCTTCTTTTAGCTCCTGTGATCCAGATTTGGAACGGACCGTGACCATTTGCACAACTTTGGTAGAGCTTTATACCAGGAACATTTGAGGCAGTTTTTATCAAATATGGCCCCGCGGTTCAGGGGGAGATGTTGTTTAAAGAAAATGTTAACGCCGGACGCTAGCACGGACGACGGACAAAAGGCGACCACAATAGCTCACCATGAGCACTTTGTGTCAGGTGAGATAAAAACTGATAATATACACGTAAATACACACACTAAACAAAAGGGTACTTGCTCCAGTTCAGAAGATTGAAAATTGAACTTTTAAACTTGATACAGACGTTCTGCTGATGCAGCCAGCAAGCTCTTCCTTGCATACTTGTATGAGGCATTTATACTCGTTAATATCGATTTGAATGTTTTCTATCTATTCGGGGACCCTACTTGTGGTAGCAAATAGATATTTTAAGACAATTTGTTTTTGTACGCCATGTTGACTGTTTGTTATCAAAGAGGCCTGTCCACGTATCAAATAGTCTTACGTTCATATATTTGTAAGAAACAAGGTGCTCAATACACTTTCGGTGACATTGCCTATGTATGCCAAGGAAGGAGGATGACAATTACAATTACACTCACTATCTTACACATCGGCTTACATTACATTCACTTCTGTGGTGGACTCAGAAAGTAGTGACGTCATCCAGACCGTTGTTCAAATATTTAATTTGAAGGAGACTAGATAGGCTCCTTAAACTGTGAAATATATATAAATAGCACCACTGATCCTGATCGAAATGATCATTAAAATTACAAATTATGAAAATAAAAAGCTGACTTTTAATTACGATATCCGGCTGAATCTGTAAATATTTACATTTGCAGACGAGCGTTTGCGGATTGTTCAAATCGGCGAAATAAGGCAGAAAATAGTTCCGATAATAACAACTGAAATTAATATTTTACACACGTTTTATGGTGATTCAAAAAGTATTAATTAAATGTTTCTTTACTTTTGATCCGAAAAATACACTTAAATCCGCGTTAAATAAGTGTTTTCTGTTTGACAAGAGTCTTGTCATTGAGCCCATTGCAGAGATGGTATGTGAGGAACGAACGACAACTCTGCTTGGAGATTGAACTGCACTATGTATTTACCTGATAATTATTGCCGGCAAGAGTTGTAATTCCAGACCTAATATTGCGATAGCAGCCATAAAAACTTTGCCAAGAGATTACGGTCAAAAATCATTGTCATCAAGTTTGATAAATTTTGCATGAAAATTAAGTGTAAACAAAGTAAAATCAACCTTTTTTGTAATTCCACAGCTTTTTCTCGGATATCAATTATCATTTATTTGACGGCAAGAAAATTGCCAGTACGGTTTGGATACTTTTCTCACGTTCTCAATGAAAATCACAAATATATGCTGACCTCGACAATGCAATTGACAAAAAAAAAGAAAAAAAAAAGAAAGAAAACGCTAAGTATTTTGAAACTAGCTTCAAACAAGTAATATGATCTTCGATTTGTAAACAATGATCACTACTTTTCAACGACCTTTTTTTTCTTTTCATCCCGTAACATCATAAAAAAGTATTCTGTAAGTGATGTACATCATCCTTTGTAATGGATTAGACACAATTATGGTGTGGTTGGACAGGACTGATGTTGATTGGCGGTCACACGTCAAAAGTATTAGTTTGGTCCGAAGAACACAATCAACATTTTAGGGAAAAGAATATCCGAAAGAAATAAATGTGCAACAGTCATGTTATTTCAAAAGAAGACACTCTATCTAAATTAACTGCACATATACCGGGATTAATTGAAATATACTTTTTACGAACAAAACCATAAGTATATTTCCATTAGTAATTTCCAAAAAATGACACCGCATATAATCATTCATGGTTTCAAGAAATGTTGATCTTCTGCATCTATTTCTATGCGATTTATTAAAAGCAGTAGTGAATAAATCAGAATAATACTGGTTGGTATATTTCGAGATAAATTGCCAATAATTAAATAAAGTTAACTGGATGTACTTTTCAGATTCTATAATTTTAGAAACTTATTAAAAAAAATAAAAAAGGAAACCCCAAGGCGACAGAAAGCACGTAAATGCTGTTGGTAGAATGATAAGACTTTATTGGTAAATTACCAAAATCTAAGTGAAAATAAGGGTTTGCAGCGTATAGCGCTGGCAGGGTCTCAATGTTTATTGTCTGGAATAACAGAACTGCATAACACAATAGATGTATTCAAGTAATTGAGTGCATCAGACAACCCTGTGTAAAGGTCGCAGTCAGGGTTATCAATATCCCTTATCAGAGTCCATTGAACGGCAAAGTGCTATGTCAAACGAAAATTAAAAACGGCCTTTTAATGCCCACCAGGCACCGATATTCAGTTTTACATTTTAACTTTTCATGTGCATATGTATAGAAAAGTGAAATTGGATCTTCTACAAGAAAGTGGTCCGTGACAGTTTGCGCTAGACATTAAGACATAATCTTACAGATTTGAAACTCATCAATAAAATGTCCATACATAAGTGTATATTTGTTTGTTTAATTTGGTGTTAGGTTCCATCGAAAGTATTCCAATTTATTATTTGGAGACTATGCCTACTTGAGACAGATATAGTGCTTACATAGTATAATATCACGCCGAAAGACATTTTGTATTATGTCGCCTTAGAGCACTGGACAAACCAGACCTTGAGCGTCTCTATACTGATACTGTGCGACAGACAGGTTACCAACTACCAGGACTCAGAAGAGCATAATATTGTTGTAAATTTGAATTTTCTTGCTGATTTAAGATGATCAGTTGTTATATCGATTAAGAAGGGTCGTTTGTGATACTGGACTAAAGTATGATTTTGAAATAAATGACAATTATGCATTTTAGACATTGCAGAAAGCTATATTACATGAACTACTTAAAACGAAAGATAAATTTATTTAAACGACCTATTTAACTACATAGTATAATGATGCACTATACCAAATTGTGCTTTTGGATTTTAAACATATTTTCAATTCATTTGTTGCTTTGGAGTAAACGTCCACAGACAGTATTTCAGTGCAGGTCAAGCGATGCCTCATTGTCATGGTGCTTTAGACAGTTGGTATGTCGCCACACCTAGTTACGTTATCCTGACACCAGTCTGAGACTGACCCGTATATGTAAAGCACCAAGGAAGGAAAACGTACTACTACTAGTTTAACCCTGTCCCTCATAAAGGACACCATGAAAAGACCTATCAACACATAAACCAATCACCTGCGATAGCTCGCAGCTGATAAAGGTTTTATGATGTTCGTGCTCCTTAGTGTTCTGAAATGAGATTATGTTAAATTTAAATTTTAAGGTTTAAGTGTGGTTTTCTGCAGATCAGGCTTTATGTGGTACCTATTGAGTGCGTCAAAATGAGTCTATATGAGGGAAAAGTTTAACGATTTGTGTATGTAACGGCCGAGGACTGAATCAAAGACCAAGACTTTCCTAACCCTGTCATAGTCACATTTGCATGAATAAAGCATTGTTATCTGATGTGATGTGGCGCTTTGAATTTATCTATAATAATATATGGAAGCACGAAATAGGAATGTCTAAGATATATATAAAGTAAGCCTGACGTAGTGTATTTCTTTTAGTATTTCAGAGGAAATTATAAGTTACAGATACGTTAAGACATTATATATCTTTTCCTTCTATAATAATTGAACGATAATTATTTGTTTAACATTAATGATTTGTTATAACTATCATTTACTTGGATCGGTTTTGAATTTATTTCATAGCTTGGATATTATCTATCTTATCAATCGGCTAAGAAAGTCATAAAGGAAATTTAGTATTATATAAACATACGTTACAATATAAGCCATATATAAATAAATAATTACACATGCTTGCCTGAAGTGCATTTTACTTATAAATTATTTGGGTATTATGTTTAGGTAGAATTATCCTCTACAAAGGAGGCGTTACTCTTTAGTCTTAAGTTACTCGTGCAATGGTGAGATAAACATATAAAAATTAAATCATTTTATGTCGATTTATTTATTCACTTTCTTGATTAATCCTAAGTTATTGAACGATGTGTGTAAATGAGGAAATGTCGATTTGAATCCCTTTCCGCCATGTCTTGCTTCTTCAACCAAAGAACACATGAAACACGAGAATCTTCTAATTCGTTAAGTGCGATTTTGTGTATTCAATGGAAAAGTTGATGAATTTATTATAGATTATGATCAATCGATCTTTTAATGAGACCATTTATGAAAATGTCCTACAGAAACGGTCGATGAGACAAAAAAAGGATAAAAAGACATTTTCTAATTATCTGGATGAAACACTTTACCGCTCGTCGTGTATTTTGGCAAATGATCTAATTTGCCCGGTTTTTAGATACAAATGGAGATGTTTCGGTAGGCTGTGAATATGATTTTCTTGTTACAATTAAAGTACAAAATGAAGGAGAGAAAGATCTGGTCAAAGACACGTGCCTCTCTGTCTAGGAAACATTCTCATATGACTACGAACATTACCCTTTCTCTTTCTCTCTCTAAATTGATATCTTAAAATGTGTCAATCAAATGCTGTTTTTGTTGGTGTGTTGTTGTCATGTTTTTATAGGTCGTGCCTGTAATTATGTAAGAGGAAGTAACTGTAAATCTTACGTTCAACAGACAGTTGAACGGTAATCTAAGGCACGTGATCGTAACATCAGACGTAAACGTTGGACGAATGAACGTGCGACTGATGACGTAACAGGACGTGACGAAACAGGACGCGACACGCTGAGCGAGATTTTTATTCTGAGGGCTAATTATGTCATTGAATTCACAGACAGAGAGAGAGAGAGAGAGAGAGAGAGAGAGAGAGACGGGCATTGGCACTTCTGATTTAACCCTTTGTTTGTTATCGTGTCTACCGATGTAATCGAAATTAACATAGTCAAAAAATGCGGTATTGTGTATTTAGATAAACAGTAACATATATTCGGGTCAGTCTTAAACATTTGCTTTATAGATAACAATATAAAATTCAGGGAGAGCGATCACGGTGGTTCTAAGATTTACATATTTTTTTTTAATATGACATTTGTTTGTATTGAACTTAATACACAGATATTGCCAAGAAAATAAAAAATGGTAAACTGATAAATGGATATGTCAGAGGAAGCTGCAATTATCTTGAATTGTTACAACAAACTATTGTTCAATATGAGTCCATGGCTTGATTTATCTCTTCTACGTGCGCTATCTTTGATTATAGGTGAATGAACAGAGACTAAGCATCTTCGGAGAAGCTTAATTCGTGGAAAAAAACACATTATTATCATGTTATATTCCCTGTAATTAAAAGCAACATGATGTTATTTCATTTTCGTTTTTGAGTAAAAGATTGAGTAAAATAATTTATTAATTGAAAATGAATCGATTCTTATAAGACATCAAATAGCAAAGATGCGCTATCGAGGGACACGTTAGCCTAAATCATTTCAAACATAGTATATCACTTTAGTTGGCGTATTTATTGTTGATTTAATATGAAGTAAGTGTAAATAAACGTGATGTGTAACTATTGGGTTCGAATATACAATTAATTGCCATGTGACGTCAATTTGTTGTTATTGTATTGTTGTATTGGGGTTTACCGTCGCTGCGATAGTATTTCAATCATATAGCGACGTCCAGCTAATTACAGGTGGAGGAAGACCCCGAGTACACAGAGGTACCCGGGTAGAACCACCGACCTACCGCAAGCCAGCTGGAAGGCTTCCTCACATGAAAAACCGAAGTCCCTACCGGGGACGTCAATTTGAGATCGTTGTTACCTGAGATAATCATTAAGAAAGAATGAAAATATACTTTTAAGACAAACAGTCATTTTCTATCAAATATATTAAATTTTAAACTTTCTGCGTTGCAGTTTGATGTTTCCATGACAACGATTATCGGCTAAAAAATTAAAAACAATTATTGTAATCAAAAGTCCATTGTATTTTTTAATACGTATTTGTTTGTGGCTGCGTTTTATTACTTTTTTTTAAGAATATAGTCTTTCCATCTTGGATTTTTCATAAACTTGCTTGAAATAACATAAATCGCCGATGATATTAGTCAAATATAATTTAAAAGTCGTGGAAACATGTGCAAAGAAAAACAATAAAAAGGATGGTCCAAATTTCTTTATCACTGGTGACCAACTTGGTATATTCGCACCACTTCACCCTTGTACTGAAATAAAAAGGCATTTACCAAAGTATTGACTTATTGTAAATTTATGTGAACTTTGTCGAATGCAGACATCGCCACACTGTGATTGCCGTCAGCCACCATCCTGTTGATTACAGATCTATATAGAGATTCGACATGACTTGAAATGACGTCATTTCACGGTTACTCCCAGTGAATAAAGACCGTTTATTTCAATGGTCGCAAACAAACAACAATCGATACGATCTTTAATATGCAATTTCAATTTTCAATTTAATTATTTTATTAGCATAAACATATATGTCAGGCGCGTGCCTAGGCTTACACAAATACGCAGTTGCGTATACTTCGTCCAGAAAATCGAAAATCTAAAAGTGCCAAAACTGCAATAAAAATCGATGCCTAGCCCGGGTACAGACCAAAATTTTTTCCGGACCCCCCCCCCCCCTTGCAAGTCTCCGTATCCTGAATTTAGCCCCAGACTCGCCTCTGTATGTTTATCGCCATAAAAATACAATAAATAGTACAACCATGGCATGCATTCATACTTTACATATCAAACATGAGAAAAACATGATCTTATATAATACCATTAATCTAGTGAACATTTGTATTTTTTCGCTGATTCTCTTTTGAAATTTATGCATTACTTGGCTTAAAATATAAACTGCGATTACTTGATCACATTTTGATTTTCATTTTTAATGAGAATATGTAAAGCAATTTATTTCTAATGTTTTAAGTGTCAATCGGTGAAAAAATGTGCAGCCTGACCGGGACTCGAACGCGGGGCCTTTTGCATACAGGGCGAATGCCCTCAAACTACCGACTGAGCTATCTGCGTAGACACAGTTCTTCCCTATTGACATTGAATAAGGATTAAAGTAGAAGCAAGGATATAAGAATGGTCGACATGTCACATGGTGCTAGTAAGATCTATTGAAACCAGATTAAAATGTCACCACAAGGATTTTCTAATTTCCAAAAAGGTATCAGAAAACAAGGAGAACATGATCTCGGAACACATGAAGTCACGGTCCATATGGTAAGATAAATGTGCAGCCCGACCGGGACTCGAACCCTTGGCCATTCGCTTACAGGATGAATGCTCTAACGAATAAACTACCTGGCCGTTTTCATACAATTGTTCCCTATTGTGAGCTATCGGTACCCTGACATATGCATGGTTCGAAATGCCAGCTTGTTTACTCGCCATGATGAGTAAAACGCAAAACGAAGAAATCAGTTTAAATAATCACGGTTATTATGTAATAGTGATAAAACATGATTCAGAATATTAATGAATATAATCTAGCATATAAACTACACATAAAGTGGATGTAACCTTACACGTAACATCGCAGATTGGCAACACTAAATCTTACGCACGTAAATGACTGAAATACTGTCAATGAGACAATAAACTAAGCAGACAAGCGTTGATCAGAAAAAGGGCTCAAGTATGTGAATAAACGATTATACTCAACACAGGATGACATAACGTATTGACGACATCAGTGGTCTTACCAGTCCTGTATATTTAACATGAAACAATCGAAGAACGTGGACAGACAGGTTTGAAATACTTTCATGTAAAAGTTTTCACTAGTACGAATTAACCAAATCATTTTCATATACCATGCTATCTATGACACAATGATTACAAATCTAGTATTTTGATTAAATCATGGAGCGAGATGAGTTAGATTTTAAACAGAGTGTGACATTAAACATAGTATATGTCAAATTGGTTTAACATGGATTCATTAATATTTCATTTTGCATAAGAGGAAATAACTTAAAAATGAGGTACATTGTATCCAATTTTAAACGTATGCATTATTTCTTTCTGAAATTTACTTAATTTGTTTTATTTTAGCTCAGTTCTTTGATTAGGATGTATTAACAGCTGAAAGTATATGAAATTTGGAAATCTATAATAAAGTCTATCTTAAAGATGAAGACACAGAAAACAGTCAGATGAATGGTGATATTCATTAGGGATATGGTCATTGTAGTCATGGTAACCGATACCATTACTTCTACTGGTTACTTATTTCTAGTTCTAAATTGTATCATAGAATTTCAAGAACTGTATATATCATGTATATATATCGTATATAAGATGCATTACTGAAATAACACTCAAATCATATCTGATCTTGAACAATCTATCTGCAGTACTTGTTTCCTGAGGAGTTAATTTTAACGATTCATTTAAATATAAATCTGGCATTTTTATTAACTGCCTTTTTTATCCATTTAGCGTTGCAAAAATAATGATCTACTTAAGTATTATTAGACCATTATTATTATTATTATGAGTATAGGGTGTATCTATTCTAATGTTTGTTTGTTGGGTTTAACGTCCCACCGACAGTATTTTAGTCATTTGGAGACGATGCCTACTTGAAAAAGATATAGTGTTGCCACACTGCACAGTCTCACGCCGTAGACATGTGGCATGATACCACACCCAGTCACATTATCCTGACACCGGGCCAACCAGTCCTGCAATTACCCTCATATGTTGAGCGCCAAGAAAGGGAGTTATAACAGTACCATTTTTACGACTTTGGTATGTCGCGGCCGGGGATCGAACCTAGGACCTCCCGCTCCCTAGGCGGGCCTATTCTAAGAGGACAAATACATAACTGAATAAACAGCAATGATAAACTTATGTTTAAGTGATATTCATTTGACATTTATTACTAGAGCTGATTAATTATCTACTCGAGTTCACGGATATTATAACAGGAATGCTCACTGCTGCATTCTTGTATCATGTTTGACATATCCACGTGTGTGATACATCGGGCGCCACATGCAAGTACAGGTATAAATCTCCAGTCCTACAACCATTAATATTTCTACAGGTACATACAGCTCACTGAGAAGGTAATGAGTGTGCTATATTACCGACGGATATGACATGGCGACGTGGAGCTGGGTTTTATCATAGCAGGAACTTTTTTGTGGCTGGCAAGACAATTATTATTACCCAAATACTTCAGTATAATCCCCATGAAAAAGATATCCGGAGAATACAGATCGGTTAAGTAGTTTTCGTGTGTGTGTATATATCGTGGGTTTAACGTCCCATCGACAGTAATTTAGTCTTTTGTAAAATATGTGCATTAGAGAGATAAAGAGCTGTTTTAATGTGATATAATGTCGTTGCAAAATGCCACGAACAATTAATCAAAATCCTGACATGGAATATTCTTGTCAAAGCATTGATTTTAAATAATATTGAGGCATGCCATGGGCTTATATAACGTCCCTTAGTTGACTGATGACGTCATTTACATATTCAACAAAAGTCGATTTCTTCACCATCGTTTAGTAGCATGAAAATGCACGAAAATGGGCGTATTCATACATTTGTACACTATGAACAATAAGTACTACAATACATCATGAGGTATGCTCTCAAATGGACAGCATATCATTACAGACCCGAGCATATGTAAACCAATAAGGAGGGAAAAACACGTTTCGGTTCACGAGTTCAGAAAGGGTGGCTTTCATTACGAACTATTTTACACACCCGTTTAATAGTTGACATTAAATGGAACTTGTGGCTCTAAAATAGTTAATAACAGATGAATCTTGTAGCTAATATATCATTTTACTGTGATGGCCGAGCATATTTCAATGAACAACAAAATTACCTATTAGATTAACCAAGTACATATAACATGCCAGAGGTACGGGTATTGCTGCTCTTCGATTGATTGCCCGCCACTGGCTTACAACAATTTCGTTCATATTATTTTTCTTCATTGATATTATTTCTAGCTAACGCATTGTTGCAGAGTTATAGTGTTTGTTATTTGACGTTACAACTTCTAAACCAAATGATGAATAAAACATATAAGGCAAATTGCTGTGCATTTTGTTCATGTAAGATATGTAAAAATGTCACAAGCCTAAACAGGAGCTCGTCATGCAAGCATATTTATCTATTGTATAAAGAATTGAATTTTGATGTCCGGTATTGAAATTCCCATAAGCGATGTAATATATTGTGTAAAAAAAAAAAAAAAAAAAAAAAACACGTAACATTATCCAGACATCGGGCGACCCTGTCAGACAACCCGTAAACTACTTCTATGACTTGACTATTTGAGTTTACCGTCGATTCGACAGTATTTCAGTCATACAGCGACGTCCAGCTAATTACAGGTGGAGGAAGATCCCGAATGCACGGAGGCATACGGGTAGAACCACCGACCTTAAACTACTTCTATATTCTGTGCGACAAGCAAGAAGCATGTGCCAGTACCTTTTTAAAGACTATTTAAACAACGTTTAGATATCTGTTCCCCTATATAAACTTCCATTGAGTAGACCAAACCCGGGAAAAGACTATATTAATCAAGCAACTTTAACTGTTATGAAATATACCATGATTACTTACAAAACGAGCTACTGAAGTGTGGATTTAAGTTCAGTAAAACTATAAAACCATTCTGGTTGTGCATTGGTTTTCCATTATACATAAATATTCCAGGCTTCATGCATTAAGAGCTAGTTGCAGACTAACATTGTAACCTTTCTTTACATGTATTGCTACATGATATGCTTAAATTTGGTTAAAAGGTGTCTAGGGAACGCTTCGATTTGAATGAAATTAAATCAGTATGGCGCCTTACATCTCAAGAGTACCTTGAAGCCTCAATCAATTCAGTAACGTAATTAAAACCGACGGTTTACTTAACTGGCGGAAACTTTACAATTTCTTGTCATAGCAAACAAACACATGAAACAGTTTAGACAGCAAAGTATGGATGTTTTCTTATGCTATCACGGGCATCTCTTGCAAAGTGTGGCATACACATTATGATATTATTATCTATTGAATGTAAATGTCACAAGTAATTTAAAATACATGTACATCGCTATATTAATCGAAGAAAGATGGGGCAATCAATAGTACGCAGTTTCAAGAGAACGTGTTTTTGTATATTGTATTGTAACATATTTCAAAGACTTAGGATGAATGGCTTAGAGGGTTTTCCTTTTTTTAATAATTATTATTTTCTTTTAATTCTAGTTAAAAAAATTATTATTTTTATGTTCATTGACATGTATCTATATTGCAGGACGCATTCTATGCAGTATTTGAGCATTTGGGACAACAACTTTTTGACTATGCATGTATAATTATACTATTAATAAATTTATTTACAATTCCGCAAAATCTATGCATATTTTTGTAACAAAAATTAAATGATCATATTATTCGTATTTATCGTTACCAGCATCATTGTTATTTAATTAACATCTGAATAGGGTCATTAATTCCAATATAGGACTCTACGTTTTCATCTGTAATCAGAAAAAAATATATAAAACAAGAAATTATCATACAACCTCGTCCTCTTGTGCCAATTGGGAACAGACAATATTATATAATACGTGGGGCTTACAATAACATATGTTACATCCATGAATTACTCTACTATGAGCGCTATCCTTTATTTGCATATGTCTATTAATCTGATAATAATTAGTTAATCATATAAACTATAAAGATGCAAAGAATAAAATGATAATAGGGCGGACGTCTTAAGTGTCTAAGAGATTCGTCAAGTCATAAATTGTCCGCAAAAACTTGAAAAGCATAAGTATTACAGATGATAAATACAGTACTGAATGGGGGATACGTTGATTCTGTTGTCAGTTCATAACGCAGAAATGGATTGTTTGCTCAGGACTTTTTAAATAATATCCAGGAAAAATGCAACGTAAAATGCATATACAAAATGTTTTTGCGTCAATTCCATGTAGTTATCCTGTTGTTTTGAGAACTTGGAACAATACTTTTTATCAGTGTATACATATTGAAAAAGCATTTTAAATCAAAATGAAATCATTCTCTTAATAGGTTCGGTTATCTACAATGCAGATAAGTGTTTTTTTTTAAAAAAGGCCTTAATGTGAAAGCCGATCAATTTAGTCCAAGAAGTTTTTATTTCAAACAAATGTGAAAAGAGCAGCTCTCACATCTATATTTCTGATAAGCAGGTTTAAAAAAGTAAAGGATGAGAGGCCAGGCATGCTGTCTGTCGGTAAAATGACTAAATTATGCTAAAATAAAACCTACACACGTGAACAATATTCAGAACATCTACTGTTGGAGGTGTAAGGAAAATAATAGTAAATGAATGGCGCAAAAACGGACGTCCATGAAATATCTTGCAGTAATGCATTGTTTACAGTAACTTAATGTTCGCATTAAAGAGACAAACTCTGATTAGAAAGTTTATCCGATAATGTAGAAATGAAATAAAATGTTCATCAATATTTCAAAAAAATGCTGTTGCCATCCAAAATGTCGATAAAATGGCTCTAGAACAGATAAAAGCTGTAGGTGGTAATACTCGCAATACAATCTTAATCGCTTTAGGAGGAAACTTTTCGTTTTATACCTCGCTTGATCCTGGGTTATTCATCTGTTAAGTGCATTTACGACACACAGGTTTACGATTTTAACACGTTGTTATATCACTAAGAAGATTTATCTCCGAAACCTTATTTATGTATAACTCATCGACGGTGGAATTGCGATTGTGCATGTATGCACTTCCTGCAATCTCTCTTACGGTTTCTATACATGAGACCACGACGTTCTTCTTACGGCCTACTTTATTCCACCAATCACAGGCAAGTTTAGTCCCGGTCTTAATTGTACAGACCCTGGCTAAACGTCTATTTAAGTTAAGCATTCCTCGTGCAGATCTAGTCAGGAATCAGTGGTGTAAGTCCCAAAGACCAAGCGTAACCTTTATCTATGAATCTTTGCGGCTCGCCACCGAATTCCATTGACAATAGTTACTCGTGAGAACGTATATAACGAATTTCTATGTGACAAAACTTCATTTATAAATTTGCCAAGATCTTAAAATGAAGATATAAACTGGATAAATCTAATCACATTTGGCTGTCTAAAGTAAAAAGGTTTTAAATATGGGTTCGGAAAAGTTTGATATTCAAGACATACTATGACAAAATGATATTCATTTTCAATATCTAAAGTGTTATGATGTGTACCGTATAGTTTGGCTCTTTCTGTTCTATTCTGTCCGTATCAAGATTGCAATGTCATATGAAATAAGACGCCATGATGCTTTGAATCTGTATATTTCTTTAAAATTTTATGTATTTCCCAGAGTATGTAGACA
>CM037794.1:32879504-32929504 GCA_021229015.1 Solen grandis
TGCCATTTCATTTCTAAGTTTAATTTTTCGATTGTTTGTATAGTGCTATGTATTGGGGTAGAGGGTAATTGCAATGTATTTCTTTCTTTCTTCCAAAGATGATAAATTATCAGTGGCGGTCATTTTTGTCATATTTTAATTAACATACTTTGTTTCAAACGATTAATCATTCCTCTTTCCAGGCTCTGTACGTGAATGTTTTAGTACGCTATGCGAAGTATTTGAAAATTAAATCATTAACTCTGCCGCATTTCTCCAATTCCCTTAAGTGTCACAATGTGCCCGAAACAATACAACTGTCAGGGTGTAGTAAGATAGGCATCACTCAGCCCTACTTGTTTAATACAAGACAAGATTTATATCATATGTTCCATTATTCTCATGTTTTGCTACACAACTCTACATGGACGTGAAACGGACCCTCACCTTTCTAGTTTAATACGATCGTGACAACTTGCTTGTGGGTATTGGAGAAAAGTTAAATGGCAGTAATGGCAGCATTCAATATTTAATATCCAAGAAAAAAATGATATAAACTACGTCACGTTAATCAGATGGGAATTTTGATTGATATGTACACATTCCTATAAATATTTTATAATCATATAGATCATAGAAACCTTAATGAATAATATATTGCATATTAACGACGAGATAAAATCGCATCTGTTGATAAATAATGATTAATATTTTCCGTAAATATTTACTTATCCTTAACCATAAGGTAGTTATAATGCAATGTTTTTATTATCTAAACAGTGCACCAAAGTTCTGTAAGAGGAACCAAATAAAGTCGACAGTTAAGTAGCTGCTTTGGACACACGTGTGCGTGAGTACATAGGCACATACGCGCGTCTGCTCAAGGCATGAATGACAGAACACACATGCACACACCTGAAGAGATAAGCTCCGCCCCCTGTTCAGATAAGTGTTCCATCAATCTACCGGCAATCCTCCCGACGTCTCTGCGTAAATCATTGTTCATGTGATAATTGATCGGAGATTTTCCACGAGAATTATTCACGGGCAGTAATGCTTTGATCCGTATTTGATCTGATCCCTGACAAATTGTTGTTTTAATTGCTCGAATCATGATTGAGTGGGTAAAAACAAAATATGGCACTTCACCGACTGTACAAGAATTCGTTTGTGAAAACAATCGAGGGAAAAATCTCTGGTCTGACGGTCTGACGGCACGGCAGCGTGTAAATTACAATCTATTTTTAAAAGAAAGAAAATGTTTTTAGCATAAGCAACAGAACGTTCTTTTGTTTGCTTTCTTTAATTTAATGTCTCTCTTTGTCTAAAACATACTGTACAGTTACACAGACCTCGGGATATCACGCCGTACACCGGTGACATGATACCGTACCCAGTCACATTATTCGGACACCGGAACAACATTCTTGAATTGCACTCATAGGTCGAGCTTTAAGCAAGTGGGTGCTCAAATAACAGTTATATCGACATTTGTATAACCATCGGACAATGGACAAAAAAAAATAGAAAAAATCAATGCTTGTAACATTTTTTTTATATATTTCCTTTTATGCTATGGTGATTTATAACGGCTCCGTACAAAAATTCATACGATATTGTTACCTTATTATGCCATACGTAAAAAGGCAATAAGTCTAGAATTATATTAAATCAGATAAGAAATAATAGCTCTGACATTTGCATTACAATGCAATAATTGATTTTTTATTAGTGACTGCAGAAAAAGCTACGCTTTTACTCTTATCAAACGTTTCTATCTATAACCATAATTAGACTATCGAACATTTTACTTGTACAACAGTATTACGTTATGGTCTGCATTTACGGTCGATCGCATTTGCGTTTACATTAGTATTTACTTTCGTATAGCAACCACATGATTAATCTTCAACAATCAGCGTATGTCCGAGATCAAGTTAACCAGAATATACATTCTGGCAAGCAAAGTCAAAATAATATCACAATAAACAAAGAATGGCGGTATAATTTGATTTGACTATTTGAGTTTACCGTCGCTTCGACAGTATTTCAGTCATATAGCGACGGCCAGCTAATAACAGGTGGAGGAAGACCCCGAATGCACGGAGGCATCCGGGTAGAACCACCGACCTACCGCAAGCCATCTGGAAGGCTTCCTCACATGAAAATATGACTCGATGGGATTCGAACCCATGCGGTGAGGGGCTGAGTGAGTGTTAAAGTCAGCGACTTTACCCTCTCGGCCACGGAGGCCCCTATGGCGGAAAGTGAGCTTCAGATAGTTTTAATTATTTAATTATGACAAATCGGTTCTTGACTTGACCATGGTGTCACTTTGATTTACTGAATGTTCATTAACTGGAATATCCTTTCGCAAGGTCATCTAATGATCCACAACATTTTATGACCACACATTATATTCTATAAACGCCAGTAGCACTAGCAAGCTGATAAACAGTGCGTATAAAATGAGCCGTCATCATTTCATTTCCGTTAATATTGGTGCTTTCAGTACCCAACGATAATAACTGTATGCTGATCAATATACTTAAACGTTTCAGTGAAACAGTTGAAAGTATAAACATGCATGGCTAGTATGCTCTTTTCTGTACTTGGCTCCAGGGGGGCAAGACTACAAACAGGAATGTCATTCGGATATCCTTGGCTTATTTTACAGACTGATTAGTCTCGAAATTTTGACATCTTTGCTTTACCAAAAAGAAATAATTTGAAATTCTAAAATATAATCTATCGCCTGCTAGTTATAAAAGATTGGCAAAGCAGAGCCAGAGACCTAAGGGTTTTTTCTTCTTCTTCGAATCAATTGAAATTCACACCCAGTATCAGCCTCTCGATGTCTGTCAATGTATAAATCAGTATAAATCAATGTAGCATTAAAATATCCTAATGATTGATGGTGCTGATCCAGGAATGTTAGTGCAGACAATGCCTGTTGTTCCAACCATAATCCCCTTGATCCGCCCTTATCAAAACGTCACGTGGTCAGCAACCAAATCACACAATTTCCATTATGGTGTATTCCGGTCCGTGGCTCTCTCTACCAATTTCCGGTAATATTAGTTACTCATTTGCAATCCATAGCTCATAGAAAAGGCTGTATTCATATGACAGGTGTCTGTACATGTGACAAATGGACAATCCAAACCATTTATCAATTGTTTTTGTTTTATGTATGTCTTCGGCATTTATCTCACGTCTCCGTGTGGTTGTGTAGTTAATGTTGTCTACCATGCAAATTATTTTATCGGAAGATTTTAAGACAGGAGAAGGCAATAATGTAGATTTCTTTTATTAAACAAAACCGGAATAACGTGTTACTACTGTTCATCTGTTAAAATCTTCATGAATAATTATAACTCCACTTTGTGCTGGTTACTGTGACGACATAAGTTTTGAAAATAAAGATCGGTCGGTTCCTTGTTGGTAAGAAACACCAATCACATGGTCCAGTATTAATCTTGCGTTCACTAAATTAGTTATTAATATCGCGAGAATTTGAAAGTGTCCAAGCCCAGTGTTTCGAAATGGAGAGAGAGGGGGGCGGGGGGGGGGTTTCTTCAAATTAATCAATTTTTCATTACATTTTATTCCTTTATGCTTAAGCTTAACTTTAAGATTATTTCTGTGTAAAGATTTCATCAACAGAGACACAACGCGGTGTTTGCATAAATGCACCTATAGGCAGATATGAGATAACTCATACAGAAGATAACGATACAAACATAATGGCCCGTTTTGATACCGAGAGCTGCGTGTGGTAGACGAAAGCTAGACGCCACGAACTGTAAGTCTCATCTGCCGGCGAGAATAAAATGACCTTCTTCATTGATGGGCATAAAAAACAATATTGCGGTCGATCTCGATCTCTGCTTTAATGCATAAATGGTGAAATATATATGGATCAGAACATTCAACCTGGTCTTCCAGTAATTAAGACAGGCTATTATAAATAACAAGTATATCATCAGATCGTGTAACGTTTTATAGTCTTGTTTCAATTTAAATATCAACAGTTTATACGAGATAAAAAAAAAATAAACAAAACTTAATAAATAATTATCATAGAATGACTATAGGGTGTCAGTGAAATTTTGAAATGGCTATATATAACAAATATATTTTAATAGAACTTTACAAATAATTATCATAGAATGACTATAGGGTGTCCGTGAAGTGGACTATATATGGCTATATATAATGATTATTTTTTATAAGAAATGTAGTGGACAATAGATAAGCAGATAAGCAGTGGCATACAAGAACAAGGATACAACGCTTGGTCGTTCTGACATATCGGAAATTCTAATCTGGCACCGGTTCACGTAACATAACAATTGCCTTAATCAGTCAGAGGACCTATAGGGAAACATACTATTCGTCAGAATTAAGGATTGTGAATAATTCATATAAACATTTGAACAATCTAATATTTGCACACACAACTTATAAATCACTTGTGTGCGATTTGTGACGCTGTAGGATATTGGAGTATTGATTTTCAATCAAAACTTTACAATATATGGATTCATATTCGCCTCAATTTCACCAGCTACACCCCACCCACCCACAGAATGTCATGTAGAACATGTCCTTAAAATAGATGTGTTTCCTTCAGTTAAATTGGAAATTCAAAGTATTGAACATTATGCATTTCATTTGTAAATGTAGCATTCATCTACAGACTGAGGGTCTGCAGTTTGTAGTTTGACGTTGCAATACAAAATATACAATATGTGTAATGCATATCTAATCTCAAAGCCATTTATATTTCAAATATATTCACATGTAATAATAAAGCATGTTGCATTGACGGTTTGAATTTGTCATGGGCTAAAATTATTTTATTTTGTGAAAGCCAGACTTGCTTTGTGTGGTGCATGCTTGAACATTTTTTTGAAAATATGAACAATGCAGCTATTGGTAAAGCAAGACAATGAATTGATTTTTATTTTCAATACATACATTGTGCATGATGCGCGTACAGAGTGTAGATATGTAGTTATTTTCATGCATGGCGTTTGCTTGAACATCTCCCCTCACTCTTTTCAAGGACAAGGGCCTACATATTTCATTATGGTTTGTGCTTTGTTGAATGGTCTTCGTGAGAAATAATACAAGCGACAAAAAAACCGACATCGATATGCAATGTAAAATTAAACACAACAATAAAAGAAACAATCACAGATTTATTTAATCTGTACTGAAGCTACTTACTTGACAGTATAAACTGTCTTGCATGGTGTTCTAACTGCTTTATGATAAGGAAAACATATTTAGCTCTTGAAATGAAAAAAAGATAATTCTATGTAAACACCGCCCCAGTGTAAGATTATATTAAATTAGCAATATATACTTGTTGCCAGTCGAAATAGGATCAACCAAAAACCAATGTGATCTCTTGTGCAAATTTTGAAAATGTCTAGCTGCCTACTTGATGTTTAGACTATTACGAGTAAAGATATCTTAAGATATACGTTCATCATCATTTAAACTATATCGAAATTCCTATGCAATCTGCATTAACCTACTATTTATTAACTTGAGTGGTTAATACGCTGATGTTGAAAGATGATTGACAAAAACAACAGACTCCTAACGAGCACGTGTGTTTTTACTTTTAACGGCTCCCTAATCTTGGCCCGGCAGCGTGATGAATGTTATGTTAATTGTGCAGTTAATGAACACTTGATAGTCAAGTAGGAAACACATCAGTTCGGAAATAGATTGAATGAGATTTGTTTGAGCTCCAATATGTGAAATTTTTATGTATCGACACACACGATGCTGGGTGCTGATTAAATAATATTTAAATATAAGTTGTGTTTTTTTCAAAGCGGAAGTTAGAAATGTTTTCATACTTATGCAATATAGATATACATATATTTGCATAATATATATATATATAAAAAAACAACAGATTTATACCGATAAAACGTATCAACTCGATGACCCGCAGTAAAAATCGATTGAAGAAAGAAAAATACAATTTAAGCAAACATATTATACGTCCCTCCCTCTTCCCCTCAAAAATAATATATACTTTTTAAAACCCCAATACATACATACTAAATATAAAAATATATTTTGATACAATACTTTTATGCGCCACATACAATTATGGTGCAAAGGTTAACGTGAGCCATTGCGAAACCCTGGACTAGGCAGTTGAAATGCTTTTATTTTATCAATTTGCAGGGCATAATTGGAAGTCTGAAATTTGATATTAACCACAAAATATCGGACATAGCGTCCGTGCTTTCATCTTGTATCATGTTATCGTTTTTCAGTCAAAACCATTTACCCTGAAATGTTAATCAATGGTATTACTTCCTATGAAAATGTTATATATGATATAACCTGCCGATGTAAACATAACCATTCATTTGTTGACAGTAATCAACATTTTGCCTCCTGAATGTTTTGCTGTTACAGTAATAGACAGATAACTGGACAGAAAGATGGATTGTACTGATAGACCAAGTGAAGGAGAAAAAAAGATAAAATGCCATGCAAATAAAAAATAACGAGAGAATATATATATATATATATATGTGTGTGTGTGTGTGTGTGTGTGTGTGTAATTCTATATGTTCTGCTTATTTCGTTTTTAAACAATTCAAATCAATTTCTCGTCGATGTGACAGATAAGGATTTTTTGTTTTGTTTTTGAAGTAGGCCAATATTTGTAAACAAATTTACATATCATATTACATACGCCTTCTAAATACATTGAAAAATAAAAGCTATATGACCCTATAGATCATACTGTATGAATCCAAATGTATCTTTACATAGGTTGGCTCCTCATATTCATTACAAATATATGAAATATAAACAAATATAAATATAGTTTGAGGAATAAGATATTGAATATTTGGATAATGTAATGAATGACTTGGACAGGTTGGGCCATTGTTTATGCCATCATTTCGGATTTATGGATGCTCCGGGTTCTGTTAAGTGTCTATCTAAGTGATAAATTCTGCCATACGTCACCATGTAATATAAATTTCTTAAATATGTAATTTGATTTCGAAAATTCTAAACTATTTAGTTTTTCAAATATATATATCACAGTCTAAATGACGTATATCAGACTACGTCATTTAGACTTGTCAGTTTGAATGTCTTTTGAAACGCATATGCTATAATATGGATTTCAAAATTATGTTTTACAACAGACAGCGGCGATAATATTAAATTTGAATGCAGCCTCTGTAATACATACATCAAACAAAAAAGTACTCTATACCCCGTGTGTATGACCAATCGAGTGTTCTCTAGTTATCTAATTTGCATATCTCATAAATTTATCTATTGAGAGACAAATGATAATACGTGAAGCTGATTTGCATGTTTATTTGGTATGTTGTATTAAATATTCAACTCCATGACATTTTTTTTATAAATGATCATCTAATGATACAAAATCATGTATGTATGTTTACCCTCAGTGTATCTCACAAAATGAAATAATTAAAACGGTAAAGAGAATACTTGTTGGTTTTAGTGAAATATAATTATTAATTCATTGAATGAGGAGGGGAATCAATACTTTCAGGAGTGTCGAAGCCATGATTGGAAATAATGATTTCATTCACGGGCAAGATCAATTAAAAATGATATTTCATTAAAACCATCATTTTTTTATTTTATTTTATTTAATGCTTTTCTGACATGTGGGTGGTTCCTCAAAGAGAAAAAAGTAGTTCCATTATAAAATAGTGAACATTTTAAAAATGGTAATTTTTACTGAATAATATTATTTTAATTTACTAATATTTCCTTTTAATCCATCAAAAATAGCATTAAAAAGGGGAGTTATTTGATACGCATGACTTTAACGGCGCCGTGGTCCAGAGGTTATATACATATATATGACTGTAAATCCGTAGGTAGTTTCAAACCCAGTTTGGTGCAAGAATCTTTCCCATGACCTTCACAAGCAAAACGTACATGTCCATTTTAGGAACCGTCCAAGGTGATTAGTGTAATTTATAGGAACTTTACAGCCATGTTAAAACACATGTTTTTTTCCTATGAATTTCAGTCTTAATCGAAATATACGATAGGTCTTAATCACGCATGATAGAAGTGTGATACATAACATTGAGCAAACTGTTTCTTGCGATATTATGTTGGAAATCACATATTCGGTATTTTATATTTATTTGTAAGTGTCTTACTATTGCCCATAGAATTAAGGTGTTGTTAGAAAGGTGACCACCTGCACCAAATTAAAAGGCCTGCCGACTTATATATTAGTGGAGTGTTCGATGTAAGATGTTGCCATCGTTACCGGCACGTTAGAACAATGTCTGTTTCCTTACGACATATATTTTTTTAGTTTTAAAAAAAGGAAAGCTATTGTAATCGATATTGTTTTATAAGGTGTTCGTCGGGAACGGGCATTAATCTCTAAATAGTCAGATATTCGCTATGTCAGGATTAGTTGTCTGTGGTGCCATTTGTACCATGTTACCCATGGCTGTATTAAATGTAAATTCAATACTGGCTACCAAATGGAACTACTTCAGGGGAGGTAACTACTGGGCCTATCAGTCATTTCATGTACATGTAGCAACTGTCTTAAATCTTAAGGTTGATTTTATTTCATAGACAAGACGTAATACGCATGAAAAATTGAGAAAAAAAATATAAATCTCTGAAACATAACGGCTGTTCGCAAACTGATTAATTTACGGACAAGCCTAAAAGAAAAACAAAGCATTAAATCCCAGTATGGCCATTTCTTTCTCTTTTACCCCTTTTCTCCATCACTCAGATCAGATTTAGAAGGAAATAAAGAGAGTCGTGTCTATAATTTGTAAGCAAAATATTTATTTCAAAATCATGTACCAAAGTAAAATGACGTTTGCTTTTGGGTACTTGCTTCACTTACTGGATTATTAAAATTCATTTTTTTAGATTCTCAGCATCATGCATTTTAAGTGTCATGAATCGTGGAGAGTATATGAATGGACAGACATGAAACGCATCATAAATTATCTAGTATATACATGAAGGTCGTGGTGTGTTGTTTTATCATTTGAGAAGTTAAGAAACCAGGCTAGTGGCGCTAAATGATTCAACCTTGTAAGAACTGGCAACTCAATCGATCGCCTCTACGCCGTGAAAAATACCTCAGAATGCCAGACCATTCTCCAAGTGCGCACTGGCAATAAAGGGCATCATGCATGTGAATTATGATTTATTAATTCTTACTCCATAAAATGTTAAGTGTGTTGGGAAAAAAAGTGATAACGGTTGTACAAGTCAGCATCAGCACTTACGATAATAATGATTGACAATTATTGTATTCATACCTCACTTATAATTTTCTGCTTCCAATGTGATTCAAGTAGATACAGCCTAGGAAAATTGATTATAAAAGAAGTATTTTACACATATTTGAGAGAGAGAGAGAGAGAGAGAGATAATAGATAATATCAGCGAAAAGAAAAACTGAAAAGAAAATATTCAAATTACAATGTATGTAGTGAAGACTAACTACATTTCATCTTTAATGATGACAGGCTCTGGGTTACACAAAGTATAACATTATAATACATTACATATAAAGAGAAAGAGAGGAGGAGAGAGAGGGGGTAATTCCCACTCTCTTCATTTAATATATTTAAATCAGAACACAACAGATAACACCTTAATCGAGACTCTCTCTGTCTCTCTCTTAGTATACTAGTATATACTTTGAAAGATTCAACACGGTGTACACAGTCAGGAAGTTCAAAAATATGTTACATCTATTCCTTTTATACTTATTTAAGAATAGTGTAAACCTTGTATAATTAGTATAAATATAAGCCATAGATTTGTGCGTCCTTACGCAGTTTACGAACCTTTTGCGAACAAATGTGTATCAAAAGCGATCGAATAAACCAAAGTGAGGTGTCTAAAAATGTATGACCGTGGCCTTTTTCTTTTACCAATATGTATATAAACACATTTTTCTAAGAATTTTAAAAAATTACTTACAAACCTCGACAACAAAACATTTTAACAACACTACCAGCATTCTGCATTTATAATATGAACGAGACTTCGTCGCTAGATATTTTCTTAGTATATTATGTTACGTATTGGATCAGATTTGACATTCGTCCTAACGTGAAACACTAACTATATAACAATAGTGAACAAATTACCTTGACGGCTGCGTATCCTTAGTTCTCGTCTACATGATTGGTGTTTTTCACGTTATCATGACATATACTTATTTAAAACAACTCGCGTGATCTATACGTTTCTGTAAGGCAGGCCGCTAGAGACTACCACTAGTCGTGTGTGTGTAGCGAATGCTTCTCGCAGCTTGTGCTCACCGTTCTGAAGCTATAACAATCTGTCTACCGAGATTCGCTTATCTACGTCAGTACTGAAGGAAGTCAACCCCGCAGTCCGGCATAACCATTTTTTGTCATATTTGTCGTACAGATTAATCTGTGTTTGATTAGTGCATGTAACTGACATGTGTAGAGGCAGTAACTCATAACCCGCTGTTTTACATTTTAGTTCTCTCATACGTTATCGATAAGGAAGGTTCCATAGCGTATTACCAACATAAAATGCCACTAAAACCGTTTTGCATCGAACACTGGTTTTCAAACTGTTTAAACCATTCATGTATATTAAATAATTATCATCTTTTAAAATGTACTATATCATAATGTAAATAACTCATAGACATTAGTCAATTTTTGGACAAGTTTGGATGATCACCTTTAGATGCTCGACGACACTGACTTAATTATCAACTCAAGATCCATGGGTCCTAAATGGAGGATGTGCTTCTCTCAATTGCTGCGAATTTCTTGAATATTTATTGCTGTCTAGAAAAGTTGTTAAAAATGAACATTCACTTATCTCTTAAACGTTCAATAATTTCACAAGTAATTGGTTTCCTAGTCTGAAGGTTAACGAGAATGATCTGTCTATTGTAGGAACAAGCTGTGATTTTAGATGCAATTTTCTGCATATGCTTGGATCGACATTTAAGAATCAGCGATGGGATTGCTGCGATTCTGGATTCTCTGAGATGGGAATGAAACAAAACGGAAGTTATTATGGTTACTCCCAAGAGACATCATGACGAGTTATTTTCTGTTTTTATTTACTTAATCATATTTTTTTTTTTTCTTATGTTTCCTTCTTTTTTCATAACATCATCCGTCGCTTCAGAAAATTGATGGAAGCTTTTTGGATATCTATCTAAATCATACAACCTTCAGTCATATGAAACCTCATCATTTTTAGACAGGGTAACTTTTCATTAAGCAAACAAACATGATTTATTAAACAAATAACTTCTATCAGAACCGAACACCCAATTAATGTTCACAGACTTTTTTTTTTCAGAAATAATGGCATATTTTTCAGAAATAATGAGTTTGAAAATATAATCGGTGTTCTATTACTAATAAAACATCTGGATGTTGCTACCACTTTACAATACACTGTAATGAGACAGACATCTATTGTAAATGATAGGAAAATCAGGTTATTTCGGCTTATGAAAAACAAACTGTTGGTTTCCCTAACACACTGACTTAGCGGATTGAAATACAACATGTAGATCTATCGATATATACTTCTCTGTTTTCTCAATGTAAATTTTTTTTACAAAAAAAAATGTCAATATTTCAATTTGCTTAAATAGATTGTAGACTGATACATGTATGAAATGTTGATAAACACTTCGCATTTATTTCATGTCAATCCAAAAGCTGCTCAAGTCAAAATCAGCGTAACTCAGTCACGTATAATGCAAAACGTAATCATTAGAGATATTCTATTTATGCCGAAATTCAACCGGCTTCATTTAATGTCCCATGGTAGCTGAAAGAAAATACTCAATTACCTATGTTTGATTGTGTTTTAACAGCACGTTACTAAAATAAATACAGGATATCATAAATATGATTAAAATATGTGCCTGTATGTGCTGAATGTCGTGTGTTGGGGAGCATAAAGCAAGGATGTATCAAGCAGATAAGCTGCAATTTAAATCGAATTTATGAGTATACTATAAAGTGAGCCAATTATTGTTGGATAAGCATCTATTATCGAAGAAAAGATGTATTACTTTATTGCATGTCTTGTTAAAATATTGAACGTAATAATAAAAAAAAGCTTTTATAATTCGTATGTTGAGCTTTTCGGTGGGGAAAGATACGTTTGGAAGACAAATTGTTAGCATTACTTTCGTGACTAGAAAACAATTTGTTTCTTAGTGTTTCTACGGACGCGATTATATTGATAGATTCAACGACACGAAATATTAAATGATGCTAGACCACACGACAAAAATAAATTAAAAATCAATTAAACATTAATATCACTATAATTCAGAGATAAGTGTTTTTCAAGATAGAATTAGATATGTATCTAAAAACCATTTACATGTTTATTTTATGTGCAGTAAATGTGTCATAGACACCATGTTCATACAGCAAGTGAAACCTAAATTATATAAGCATTACTTAGGTAGGGTAACTTAAATGCCCGAATCATTTACCTAACATACATAAAACATGCTGCGTACATTTCCTTATGTATCATTTACCATGCATACGTTTGAAGTTTCAAAACTGGACACCAACATCCATTTTGGAATAATTAATATTTCGTACAATGAAAAAAGTGAAGACATATTAAATTTAAACAATATCTAAGTTTATTCCGTAATTATGCAAATATATATATACGTACATATAAATATGGGGCCTCCGTGGCCGAGAGGGTTAAAGTCGCTGACTTTAACACTCACTCAGCCCCTCACCGCATGGGTTCGAATCCCGGCAGGGTCATTCGGATTTTCATGTGAGGAAGCCTTCCAGCTGGCTTGCGGTAGGTCGGTGGTTTTACCCGGATGCCTCCGTGCATTCGGGGTCTTCCTCCACCTGTAATTAGTTGGACGTCGCTATATGGCTGAAATACTGTCGAAGCGACGGTAAACTCAAACAGTCAAGTCACATATAAATATTATTCTTTCGTGTTCCTCTTTGTGTATGGTAAAACATTAAGCAGTCAATAATTTCATATTATGTCTTGCAGTGTAAACTGTTTCAGATAATTTAGATCCAGTGTGAACTATTCATTTTATTGATAAGATAAATCTATCTACAGGACTTTTGTTTTTTGTTCATCTCATTTGAAGTTATATGATATAGATATATGACCTTTTTTCACCTGCAGTGTTGACTGGACATTTTCGATGAAAGTTTGAAAAGGGCTTTTCATAATTGTAATTCGAATGTAAATGAAAGTCTAAAAAGGGCTTTATATATTTAGTGTAAACTAAGTGTGGCGCGTAAACCTTTTCGTATTGCACGTACACGTACACGTGTGTGGAAAATGTTTTTATTCATGTAAATTAAAATACTGTAAAATCATTATTATTCGTGGGACACTTATTTACGTCGATTTCTTGGAGGGTATTATCCACGAATATTAATCCCCACGAAAATTTGTCTTTTACATAGACATCGGGTTTTCTAGAACATAGATCACACGAAATTCCCTTGGGTACATAATCAACGAAATTTAATGTAAACGAAAATTAATGATTTTACAGTATCGGATTATCAAATAATATCTATGTTACATGAACAACTGGTTCGAAAAGGTCAGTAGCGTCCCAAATGGAAAAACAATGGAAGTAGAAATTAATTAGATGTGTTCTGCCTGTAAAGTTAATTTCATATGAAAATGTTAAAACTTAATCATTGAACAACTATTTCCCGACAACGGGCTAGCTAGTTCCAGAACTACCTTTATAGGGTAAACGCCAAACAAGATAGTTATACTATTGTCAATTTGAGCATTTCTTTTCTTGGAATTCAAGAAAATAATACATTGGCAATGTTTTCTTATACTTTTAATTCCATACTGCATACAATACAACATTTCTTTCTTAATCTGTAATTTCCTGTATTCCATTTATTTGAACTGTGATTGCTTTACATATGTTGTACACATAATTTGTCATAGCTATATGTACCTGGTCGTGAACACACTCCAGTATGAATGTGCTTCATTTTTTACCTACTTTTCTTACAAAACAGCACACAATTTACACCAGTGTATCCATCTTTTTACAACAATTTATCATAACTCTGGAGATAAACTGAGAAAAACGATTCATTGATTGTACAGTCACTCTAAAAGTCCTTATCTGAACTACCAAAGCAAGTTTAAACTTTGAGTTAAATCGACAAAAAAATATATCTTCCACTTTATGTAGCGTGTATGCGTTTTTGGAATTCACAAATATCGTTGAATGTCTTGATCAATATTATGTCACACGTCATTTTTTTGTAAATATATATGGATATAATGCTAAATTTACCAAAAAATGTTCTACATGTTTACCCTCAAATTGTTATTTGTCAACACATATATATGGATATAATGCTAAATTTACCAAAAATGTTCTACATGTTTACCAATCAATCAATCAATTTTATTGGCAAAATCGGCATTGTGGCTTTGGCCATTTACAAGAGCATATACATATGGCCAAGACGTGTAAATATACAGATACAAAATTTATCATACACACATATATACATGTACATATATGAGTCGTATATTTAAAACACACACACACACATGGTTTATATAACACAGTTATTTCTTATGTTTTTAAGAATTATATATCAAATTGTAATTTATATTAAGTTAACTATTTATGAAGCAGCATTTTTCAATAATTCATCCTGTCATAACATCTGAGCATTAAATATGTATTTAGCTATGTCAATGGTAGTTTTACTATTCTGACAGCTTAATAATTTATCAAAGATATGCATGTTAGGCCAGCTGGACTGAATACCATTTTTTTTCCTGAGTTCCCTATAAAATGGACAACATAATAAAAAGTGAAATTCAGATTCAACGACGTTTTGGTTACATAAAGTACAATATCTATTTTCTCTTGAAATATTCTCATATCTACCTGTTTCAATGTTTAATGAATGAGAGCATAATCTAAATCGTGTTAAAGATATTCTATGTTTGTCATTTTTAACAAACTGAAGGTAATTTTCTAATTTAAATTCTTTTTTAAAAAGTTTATAATAATACATTTTAGGCTGACTCACTAGGGTATCATTCCACTCCTGGATATACTGATCTCTTAATTTCTGTTTTATAATATTCGAAAAAATGTTATTCATGTCCACAGAGTGAAACATATAACCAAGACCCAAATTATCTAAATTCTTTCTAATGGTATTGCACCAATACTTGGAATTAATTGATGCACTAATATCAATACTATTTGTATATTGTTCATTAAAAATATAAAAGGGTAAAGAATCTGTGTTACTCAATATTCTAAGCCAGTATTTTAAAGACCGTTCCCAAATTGTTATCCAAAACCGTTCTACATGTTTACCCTCAAATTGGTATTTGTCAACAAAGTGGTGCTTCCTTATTTCATTTCAAAGATTTTGCTTCAAAAAGATCGAGTTATTCATCATCAGTTTCGTCATTATGTTATTTCCTTTTTATTTCAGCATTAAGCCTATTAAAATTGACATAATCTCACGAGGGTTATACAAAATACTGCTTAATGCAGCCTGAAATAGCAGAACAGCACTCCTAGAATAATTATCCTCATCTCATATTTTTAGTTTAATTACAAAAATATTTCTACAGTTGCTTGCTTTCTTTATTTTTGCCTCTAGAGCTCTTGTCACACTGATATGACGTGTAGCTAAAAGTTAGCAGCAATGATGCGTTTTGTACGAGTGGCATTTGACGATTAGTGTAAAATGTTTGGTGATCTTGCATTTTTGTGCGAATCTTTAAATTAGTATATACACTTGGTAGTTATATGAGAAACGCTCAGGGAACCTTTGCCCAGATTTAAGGAAGAAAATACTGAAACCGGTGTTATGGGATTCACGTATCTAAGGCTCAACTTCTGATTACGAAGACGGCATTTAATGCTATGCCTGGTCCAACCATTATAATTTAATGGAATGAATCAAATAATACAACCCATTAATTGGATCACCACATTTCAAAGCATTGTTGGGGATATTTTGAAAAGAATACAACGTATGCTGAAAGAAAAAGCGCACATACGCTATTTGTGGAACTAATGTCGAGTAAAGATTATGTTCATTCTGTATTTGATTTTTTTTATTTTATACAAGAATTTATAGCATAAGTATATGATTTTTTTTTTGCAGAGGCCTATCCCTGTTAAGAGTGATAACCATTTGTTCAATGTCAATATCCCTGGTCAATCTTTCTATTTTTTCCGCATTGTTTACAACGCTCCATATTGTATCACAGTATCGGATATCCAAATCAAGTGCCCTGTAACGGGCAATAAAATGCACACCAATATCCTTTATATGTTTTTTTATTATTTTTGATACAAGTTGAGACGGCACACAACGAACGATAACTCTCCAACGATGTGTGCGCGAGAAAATATATAAATGAATATACTATGAATTAAATTGTTTGAGATAAGTGGCGCGGTACACATGAAGTACAGCAGTTCACCACGCATCTCTGGCATGTAATATGTCCTTGATAAATCTAATAGGTATATGACAAATAAAATGATGTCGATCATTGTTAAATGTCGGTCTGCATACCAAAATAATACAGTTGCTACTAGATCTAGATCTATTTGATGTTGAAAATCAATAATTTCAATTTGTAAGCCACATGACTTTTTCACTTTTTTTTGCCAGTCCCAGTTTATGCTGAACGCAACATTAGGACTCCCAGTCCTTTGCTTTTGCCTTGTTTTTGTTGCTGATGTTATTGCTTAAATGGCAAAATTGCGTTACTTGAAATAACGACTTAGAATTAAGCCTGCAAATAGATATACTACTTTTATTAGTATTACCAATGTTCTTGGAATCAGACGCTGTGTAATCACAAATCATTTCAAACAACCTGTAAATAGTATCTTAGTTGATAAAGGCCCAAAACACGGACAATAAAATGGTTCTATGAACTTTACCTGAAGAAAGAAAGGAATAAACAGTCTTTATAGCTCGTAAATGATGTTTATCTGTGTCGTTTTTCACAATGCATGATAATATGTTAAAACAACTGTGAGACAAAAATGAGAATTATTATATACAGTTACAATTTCTATTTAAGTTTTAAGGAAGACCTTCAAAAATTCCATTCAATAACATTCATATAATAATGGGAATTTTCTTTAAGCATGAACATATGCATATGTGCTTCCAGTAATAAAATGTTGATAATTTTATAGACAGGGGCAGAACCTTTGTTTTGGTAAGAGTATCGGGTGTTATCAAGCCCATTCTCTCACTATTCATTTCAGTTAACTAAGTTTTATTGTTCAAATCAATAATTAATTTTTTGCCAATGTTTACCACACATTTTTATGGATTTTTTTTTTCTGTCCCGTGTTTATTGACGATTTATCACAACGATATCGTAAAGCGCCTGTTAAGCGTCTCAGCGAAATTTGAACTGTCTCGGCGAGATCTCGTTCAAGTAACGCACCTGTTTACTGGAACGTTGACACACGTTATTTCGGATCGATGCAAATCTATGTTAATATAAATATGTCTAAGACATCATCATGTTATATACTTTAAGTTTGTTATCAAATACGCAATCCTGATGCACAAAAATACGAACAAGTTAACACCCACGCATCTGTTCATCAGCATTAGTATGTATTGTTTCGTTGTGTTATATAAATACAAATCCATTTAAGTTTTACACTGTAAATCAATGCTGAGTTTAGTATCTGTAGTTGCTTGGATTTAACGAAAAAAAATGTAAATAAGCTCTGCAGCACGTTTTATCATTATTCAGCAGCATGAGGTTATCAAAATATGCCAAATCTGCAATGTATTGCGCTTAAACGTTAAAAAAAAACATGATCCTGTATACCAATTATACCAATTGACTTTGTCAGATACAAAAAAAATGGACAATCTACTTTTTCTTTTCAAAATTGTCGAACCAAACTATTGATGTTTGACTGTTCACCATGATTCCGCTTTTATATACCTTTTATTCGTCCTACGGAACTATTGCAAAGCGAAAACATCTGCAACAACCTTATAATTTTCGCGTTTAACCAAGATGCAACGGCTTGCAGATACCACACTATAATTCGAAATGAGTACATTCGTTTTGAAAAGAGGATGTTTAATATCTACACATGTTTTGCAATGCGGGGCTTTTGTATCTAATTTATGGGGGTATTAAAGTCAAAAACAGATACAACTACAATCCTTCGTAAGAAAATCGAATATAAGCTTTTTTATGTCAGTCATTTGAAGCTGGCTTATAATTGATGCTTCTGAAATAATCAGTGTCTGTGTTTTATTGTGAATTTAACCACAGTTTCGAGTTCAGGTGCATATTATTATATCACGGAGGCGAAGCCCAAGTGATATAATCATTTGCACCTAAACGAGGAACCTGTGGTTAAATACACAACTAAACACAGATAGACATTGATTATTTCGATTCTAACCCGAATTGTCATCCGCACTATTTTCTTTGAACGTGGAACCTACTAGCAAATTACTTCTATATTCTGTTCTTCCTAAATAAAAAAAAATTGACGATGATATATAAAAAAATACGCATTGGTTTTATAGTTGTTGATTACATACTTTACTTACACTTTCTTCACTCATTGAACCTCTTTATTTATATTTATATATCTGTCTTCTATAACTCACAAAATTTACATCAAATGTTCTCTCATTTCTTTTACTTAAATTTTGTTAATTACGTCATTTTGTGTCGTCATCAACGTAAGCGCGTGCGCGAACGCTACGACTTGTGTTAACACACGATAAATTTCCTTCTTTCTGTATAGTTAGAAATATGCGAGTCGTGTTAGAATTTGCAATAACTTACATAAGTGCCTCAATAACAAAATCACACAAATAACATAGCTGAAGAATAGATACGAGCAAGAAGACACTATTGAAATTCGCTACATTATTCAAAATTAATTAATCAACAACGTGTTCATGTTTTAAAAAACATTTAAAAGACAGGTGTGAATATCTAGCTGAGACGTAGATTCTAACATATTTTAGTATCAAATATACGCGATGCGAGACATTTCCTAGATCACTTTCTGTATGTGTAAAGAAATATTTTGCCTATAATAAGTGTCTGAAAACCTTACTTAGGACATCCAAATACATTCTGGAAAATGCAATGTTTTAACATTTTATTATCCCTTGTTCGAGAAAATCCAAAACACCTAACGCCTGATAGTCCAAGACCTTTGCGGTAATATTCTAACTTTTTGACAAAGTGCGATCCATTTGGCTACGGAATATATACACAGTATAATAAAAACAAACGTTTCAAGCTAAGTTCCAACCGCTTTAGTCCAGACTGCTCGCCAGTTAGAGGAGAGTCTGTTGCATCTATGACCCGAGAAATTTGTCATAATCAAAGCGCTGATATCCTAGAAAGAAGAATAATTTTTTATTAATTTTCAAGTGTTGCCTATAAATCTAATGTTAAAATCCCGCTTAAACCTTACGTAAAGACGGTCGTTACAAGAAATGATGAACACAACATTTGTTTAAATGGATTTCTAACAACAAACACATCGCCATCTTACTCTCCCTATTCCTCTTGCCTACAGTTTATAAACTTAATATCAATATGTGTTTTGTATGACAGTTTACCAAAGACATTAGCAAAGCATTGATCTTTGTCTTCTATTACGCAATCATATTAAACTGAACATGAACAGTGTGTGGTTAATGGCAAGATCGGACACAATATTTGGGAATTTATCTCAGCGTAGTCAAAAGGAGCGAAATCTAAATATCTAAAATGATTATTAAGAATCGCGTTCTTATCTGATTTGAATTTGTATTTGAATTATAAATTACATTCAAGTTACTGAGATCGTTCTTATCAGATATACAATATAAAAAGGATTTGCCTTTGATTAAGTTAAGTTGAAAACTTTTATATTTTAATGTAAACGAAATTCATATTGGGTATTTTAATCCACAAAAGCCTAAAAACTCAAACTGAAAACTGGGTTTAGTCGTTATGAAATCATTATGTTATCAAAATGAAATATAATTTCATCAAATGCGTAATTCTCATAATCATATCATGAAAAAGAAAACAAAAATCTTTAATATCTAAGACCCGCTATATGTGTGATTTTGTATCCACCAATATAGGTCAATGTCCTGATCAATATCATTTCACACAGCACTGAATTTTTGGAAAATCGAAAATCTGTCAAAAGATAAATATTATATATGTTTCACATATTTTTAAAACTGTTATATGTCAACACATTTGTACCTCCTTATTTTATTGAAATGCTCAGGGATTTAGAAACCTTAAACCTTTGCCCAGATTGAAGGAAGAAAATATTGCAATCGGTGGTGTATGGGATTCGTGTTTTCTAAGGCACGATCTCTGGTAACAAAGACGACATTTAATACCATGCCTGGTCCAACCACTCTTAGTCAATGGAGTAAATTATTGATGCTTATCATATAATACAGTCCCTTTTACTGGATTACCAAAATTCGCCGGAATTCAAAACGTTGTTGGGGACATTTAGAAAAGAACACCACTTATGCTGAAAAGTCGTGCGAGTACGTTATATGTCGAGGTAATGT
Organism: Solen grandis; assembly: GCA_021229015.1. Taxonomy (NCBI): domain Eukaryota; kingdom Metazoa; phylum Mollusca; class Bivalvia; order Adapedonta; family Solenidae; genus Solen; species Solen grandis. The sequence goes on from CM037794.1 coordinate 32,900,165, forward strand.
ATTCATACATGCATTATTTGAAAGAAATAAAGATATCAAGCTCCAAAGTACTTATGACATAACTATAAAGCACTTTTCAGAAAGTAATTTGTTTGTTTAATTATATATTTATTACATGATCTACCCAAGTTGTGAATGGTGACCAGGTGATGGGGTGATCAATGGCAGTTTACCTGTTCTTTTTTTTTTTCTCACTGTTTTGTTTGTGTTGCTAATGTTGTTGCTTAAATGAAGGAATCGACGAAATGAATGAAACACCCTGTAATTAGTACCCTTGTCGACGAAGGACTCAAACATGGACAAGTGGCTCCTTGATCTTTATCTGAAAAGAAAAGAAGTCTATAGCTCGTTAATAGTGTTTTTGTGGCGTAATTCAAAAAGCCTGATGATGTAAAAACAAATGTGAGAAAAATACGTATAAAAATTTTTTGTTACTATTTCTATGGTTTCAGGGATTTTTGTTTTTGGATATAAAAAGATTCGATAAACTCGACCCGAATACATTCGTGTTGAAAAACAAGATGACTTATATCTTCACATGTCTTGTGATGCGGGAATTTCATTTCTCAATTATGGGATATTTAAATCAAATACAGATACTCCTTCGTTCCTTCATAGATATATCGTACGTTTTTTTTATATACGTATTTTTATGTACGTATTTTTTATGTCAGTCATTTGAAGCTGGCATAGAGTTGATGCGTTGCAATAACCTGCACAGGCGCCTCAATAACTAAATCACACAAAAAACATAGCTGCAGAATTGGTATAAGCAAGAGGACACTATTGAAGTTCGCTGCATTACTTTAGATTTATTAGAACCAATCAACAACGTGTTTATGTTTTATTGCTGCTACAAACATTAAAAGAACTTGCAAACTGAGACGCAATTTATATCAATATCAAATATACGCGAAGTACGTCATTTCCTAGATCACATTCTGTATTTATAAAGGTACATTTTGTATGTAATGAGTGTCTGAATCCCAAAACAATGGACAACGCAATAAATTCTGGAAAAATCCAATGTTTTTACAATGTTTTTATTCTTTGTGTTAGGAAATCAAACACACATATAGCATGATTGTCTAAGAACTTAGAACTTAGCGAAATTTTCCTAACGTTTTGACAAAGTGCGACCCATTTGTCTAAAGAATATATACACACTACAATTAAACGTTTCAGCTTAGTTCCACCGACTTGATAATCTCCTCTCCAGTGAAAGGAGAGTCTGTTGTAGCTTTGACTCGAAGTATAAGAAATATACTTAGAGTCATAACATAATCAAAACGCTCATAGCCTTGGGAGAACCGATTTTTAATGAGATGATTTCGCATTTTATTTTATTTTTCAAAGTAAGTTTGAATAAACGATGACCAAATTTTCAAATGATGCCTTTATACCCAACGTTACAAACCTTACGTGTACGTGAAGACGGTCGTAACAAGAAAAGATGAACACAACACTTCATTTATTATATATATATATATATGCATAATTTATGTAAATTGGTGATGTTAATTTAATATTGTAAAAATAATCGATATTACTATGTCAAACATCTTGACCCAATCGAACTTTTGGACAATTGATTCGTAGAGTCAAATTATACCAACTATTTTTGTTAGCTGCTGCTGGAAATTTCAGCCAGTGATGGTTCAAAAAGTCTCTGAATGAATTTATTCTCTTGCGCTTTTTTTTCACAGTTTATTAAACACGTTAATAAAAACGTCTTTCGACTTCTATAACGAAAATAAGCATGAAACAAATACAGCTGTCCATAGAACAACGTTGCAAGCACCTCTTTATCACACCTATCTCGGTGACCTCAGTTCCAGCAATTGCCCAGATGAGAGAGATTTTAGGGACTTCACAATGCTAATGAATCTGTTGATATCATCGGTATCAATCACAGTGCCAATTTTAGTCTAGCTTCTCCTGTTTTTCTGACAATGATGAATCAAACATATTTACAGAGGAATATAATTATTTCGTTTTAGCATTTGGTGGTAATTCCATCAATAATCGATATTTTTATTTATTTAAAGTCCCGTTCAGTCTGCATTTATGATCTCAAAACCGTTCTGTGTTGCACTTTTACCAAGTCCCAACCTCAAATCGTGAAAAATATTTTCGTACAAAATTTTGAACGTTTGCAAAGGAACATAAGTATAAAAAATTAAGAGTAAATGCAAATCAAATAACACTGAGTAAAAAACATCATACGGAAATACGCCAGTGAAATCACTACGGTGTTTTTCTTAATTATTTATTTATACATGAAGGGAACATAGAGTTTTAATGGTTGGTTCTGAATCAAAACTTTGTAACAACTGTAAATAAGATTGAAGATTACAAATTGAGCTTATTTTGGTTTCGAAATAGTGCAGAGGAGTTCTCATTATTTCAGTATTATAGTTTTTGAAAACAGAGATGTACGGAATTGAAAACCCTACAGAAAACTATTATAAATTCTGTATGATTCAGTCATGATATAAATTGTAAATGTTCAATTTTACTGATCGTATGTTGCGGCGTTTATCGAATTAGCCATCACAACTCACCCGTAAGTGATTGTTTGTTTTACACCGGTAAAATGTATCTAATATTTTACCTGTAGCTTTGTACTTAAGGTGTTATAATGATTTGTTTTCTATAATTAAATGTTGATATGTTAATAGGATGCAATGATCAAGCATTCATCCATGCATACTTCTACATCATTTTATGTCAGCCAAATTCATTCTTTGAAATTCAAATGCATTCTCTGTCCATCAGTCTTGGGCAAGTTATCGCTAATCCCATTTATATGGTCACGTGGTATGTCTTTCATCTCGTCCCGAGTAGATGTAACTTTTCTTTGTGAAAAGTTAGATTCGAATTTCGACTTTTAAGGTGGAAGGACCTCTAAATTAGTATTTCTTAACAAATACCTTTCTTTATATCTAAATACTTTTTTACTATGATTTCACAGACATTTATGTGGATAACTATTTCTTTTATTATCATTATTATTACATGTATTTAATAATACTGTGTTTTCACGAACTATATTATTTATGTTTTATGGATTTGTGGATTGCCACAGAGAGAAAAGAAGAAATAAATCAGATTAGTAACAGTATGGTCTTATTCACTAATTTGTGCGAGCTCCCTACAGTTCATCGACAATAAACACAACCTAGATACCGGCCACAGTCGGAGAGTCAGCGGTTGATTTATATTTACTGCATAAAATTCACCCGAAAGGATATATTTTAAGAGATTCAGCATTTGGTCGAGAACCTGTTTGTAATTTATATATTTTAAATTTCAACGACGTCCACCTCTCAACGATGCCAACCGAGCGTTACTACTCCAACTAGCAGATGGACTCCAAATCTGCAATAGACCTCCAAAGCATCAGCGATATCCCCACCAAAGTCATCGCCATCATTGTGATTCTGTTTTAGTGCTGGATATATTCATTGTGTTCATTGTGATTATATAGACCGAAAAAGTCTAATTATTCTTATTCATTAAACCAGGTCAGGATAGCAGCACGTGATAAGAGGCGGGTGCCCGACTTTGTGCTGACTGAAAACGGTCGAAAATATTACCTACTTCTGCGTTTGGAATGAAAAAATAGGTGATATGCAGAGTAACTCTTCAATTGATGTGACAGTGAAAAAGCTCACCAATTCCCCAAAATCAACGATGGAAGCAGACTGCCAAACGGACTTCGACACGGACAACATTGATACCGTTCCAACTCTGCCGCCACCCACTTTGTCCACCGGTATCGAGTTCGTTACTCAAACAGACGATGATTCCGATCAGTATGTCATTGACCATACACTTCAAAACGATCTTGGAAAAAGTATAATTATTTAAAGGAACAAAATTCCATCTTCTAGAAGCCATCGGCAAATTGAAACAGACAGTTAGTATGCAGGGGGATAAGATCCGGAACGCATCTCCTCCACAACAGAAATAGCTACAAAAACCCTATCATAATCACCAATTTCAGCAGAATCACTAGCATCATCACCAACAACAACAGGACCCCTACAATCACCAGCAGCAACACCATTACCACCATTGATTATATTAATCGAATGGCAGTGACCATGAACACATAATTTATTTTTGCTGAAATGCACTTGCAATGTTAAAGATTGTTGTTGTGCTTGTAGTTTTAATTTAATCATTCATCACTCATATGTGCAAAGTTGTTTTTCCTGTAGTATTTAACTTACATAATATATCATTATTGTGTAATTTAATATTCATTTAAGATTATGTTTTGTTGAATCGGGAGGACAAAATCATTTTTCCCGGGGCGGTAGAATATGCTACACCGGTAAAATATATCTAATATTTTACCTGTAGCGTTGTTCTTTTAATTGTTATTATGATTTGTTCTTCCATAATTAAATTTTGATATGTTCATATGATGCCATAATCAAGCATTCGTCCATATATACTTCTTCATCATTTTGTCTCAGCCACGTGATGCATACTTTGTCTATCCATCATAGATACGTGTAATAAAAACGTCAAGGTATCATGGCATGTTAACGTGTCTGTCATTGCGCAATTAATCGCTTATCCCATTAAACTGGTCACGTGGAATGTCTGTCAACCCGTCCCGGGTAGATGGAACATGTCTTTGTGAAAAGTTATATTCGAATTTCGGGTTTTAAGGGGGAAGGACCTCTAAATTAGAATTTCCTAAAAAATCTATTTGTTTATATCTAAATACAATACTTACTGTGTTTTGCAGACATTTATGCGATAACTATTACTATTATATCATTATATTATTTAATACTACTATAGTTTTCACGGACTATATTATTGTTGTTATATGGATTTGTGGATTTCCACAGAGAGATGCGTAAAGAAGAATTAAAATAATAACAAGACCGACTTATTCACTTATTGTGTGCGAGCTCCCTACAGTTCCTCGACATTAAACCTAACTAGACATCGGGTACAGTTAAACAGCATATCAGTATTTACTTCATCGACAGGATATTTTAAGCCTATTAACGCTTGGCCCCGTAACTATTATATTGATATTGAAACATTTTCTTTCATAAATAATCATCATTAGCTATTTTATACTTGTAATATTCGTACTGATTTTGTAAATACCGAGGTTCTGAAGTATCGTGTTTTTCATCTTGGCCTTTATAATGTATACAAGTTTCATATGAATAGAAAAAAAAATGCACGATATCGTATATTTATCAACTAGATAAATAAACTGACAAAATATTCTGCATCATATCGTTTAGATAATCTAACGTTAACGTTACGTCAAATCAGCTCCTTTATGATGCTTTCCTGGGGTGTTATTCACAATGTCTGATGATATAGATATGTTTAAGCAACTGTGAGACAAAAATGTGAATTATATTGTGTTGTTACCATTTCTTTGGTTAAAGGAATTTTTGGATTGACTAAGCTTTAATGAAGACTTATGAAAATCCATTTAATTACATCCAAGGGAATCGAAGGGATTTTCTATAATAACGAGCAAATATACAAGTGCATCCTGTAATAAAATGCTGATCATTTTACTGATATGATCAAAACCTTGATTTTGGAAGGAATCTAGAGTGTTATTTAACTCATATCTGCCGGTGACGTTGAAAATAAAAATTAGCTATTTAAGTTTACTTATGTTTATTGACCAAATCAGAAAGTAATAATTTGCCATTGTATACAACATTTCTATGGATTTTTTTCTCTCTTCGAATTTGTCGACGATTTACCAAGCGATATTACTAAGAGCATGTTGAGCGTATCAGCGAGACCTCGTTCAAATACCGCACCTGTTGACACGTGCTTTTTCGGATCGATGCCAATCTATGTGCACATGTTTATGCTATTATTATCATGTAATATATTTTACATTTTTAGTTCATTATCGAAACGCAATCCTATATAGATGAACATGAAGTATGTAAAAAAATAATTCTACGCATCTTTTCATCAACATTAGAGACACTTAAGTTTGATTTTTATGGAAATTAACGCAGACAAGAATATTCAACCAATAAGATTTTTTGATGTGTGTGTATGCCTGTGTTCGTTTAAACAGAATATTTTATATTACAGAGTATTGCAAGATAATTGCTTGAATTAGTTAACGTGTTAATCTTAATGATACAATGTACATGTTACATTTAAGCCCACGAAAATCGTTTAAAACTTATCTTATTAATGCCACTAGTAAAACCAACCATCTTGACTGAATATCTGAGATCATTATCTTGTATGGTAATGTTCCTGTTCAGAAACTCACACTGTTAGTCACTAAAAGATTATAGAACTGAAAAAAAATCTGAAAGTCTATAAAACTGTATAAGGTGCAGTGATCTAAATATACATCAATTTGAATTTTAGACTATGAATTGTGTGTAATATTGCCTGTTGTTTGGATTTAATCATATTAACAGACAAATATAAATATGCTCCTCGCACTATCTTATATTAATATTATTAAGGAGCATGAGGTTATCAAAATACGCCAAAACCGTAAAAGTATTGCGCTTAAACTTTGAAATAAAATGTTATTTCCACTGAAATCTATTAACATTAGTATTGAATGCAGATTATCCTATATACATTTTTTTCGGCCAGTGAGATACATGGCGGACATTTAACTTTTTCTTTTCAAAATGGGCAAAACAAACTTATGATGTTTGACTTTTTAACATTTCTTCGTTTTATGTCAATTCCATGCCTTTTATCCGTCCAATGGAACTATAACATGAGAAAAAATCTGTAAGAACCCTATAATTTTCGCGTTTAACCAAGAGGTAAGGTAAAGTATCGCAGATACCCCACTCGAACTCGAACCGAATGCATTCGTATTGAAAACATGGTGCCTTAAATCCTCACATGATTTGTGACGTGCTACTTTCGTAACTAATGTATGGGGTAATTAAATTAAATCCTGATATTCTACCTTCTGTACGTTTTTATGTCAGTTATTTGAATTTGCTTAGATTTGATGCTTTTCAATAACATACACAGTTGTCTCAATAACGAAATCACACAAATAATATAGCTACACTACTGAAATTCCTTTCCTAACTTAAGAATGAACAAGCAATCAACAACTTGACAATATTTTATTGCTACTAAAACATTAAAAAAAACGTATAAACATCTAGCTGAAACGAATTTTATATCAATACCAAATATATGCGTTGTGAGTCATTTCCTAGAACACTTTCTGCATATGTAGAGTACCATTTTGCATATAATAAGTGTCTGAAACCCAAAACGATGGACACCCTTTAATTATTCTGGAAAATTCAATGTTTTAACATTGTTCTTATTTTTTATTGTTTAGAAAATCTAACACACGAAGTCTTGTTGCTTCCTTGTCCAAGAAATAAGCGATACTATTCTAACTTTTTGACAAAGTCTGACACATTTCGCTATAGAATATATACACACTATAATTAAACAAACATTTCAGCTTAGTCAAAACGACTTTAGACCTGATAGGCTGCTCTCCGGTGAAAGGAGAGTCTGCTGTAGCTATGACCCTAAGTATAAGAAATATAACAGATTGTCATAATCAGAGCGCTAATTTTCTTAAGATGACAGATTTTGATGGGAAAACTTTCAAATTATTTTGTTTATCAAAGTAAATTTTAATAAACGATTATCAAATTTGCAAGTGATGCCTATGAGCCTAATGTTAAAAACCCGTTTAAGCCTTACGTTAAGACGGTCGTTACAAGAAATAATAAATATAACAATTGATTCAACAGACTTCTATAAGCATATCGTCACTCTGCCCCTTCTCATTTATCTTGCCCACAGTTGCCCACAAATTTATATCAATACGTGTTTCTGAATCAAACGGAAAAATCTAAATAGATATATTTTATATTTATTTGATATTGCAAAACTATTCAAACAGTTTTGAAAAGTTCCCCGACTAGGAATCGAACCCACAACTTTCTCTGTTGTCCCCTGTATATATAACAGCCAAACTATCTTACCCACTGGACAAAAGGGAGCATCCTCTCGTAGAGTCAAATTATACCAACTAAATTTGTTACCTGCCGCTGGAAATTTCATCCAATGATGGTTTAATATTTCTCCGAATGATTTGCGATTTATTCGCTTGAGCATTTGCATTTTGTATGACAGTCTATTAAACACGTTAACAATAGCATTGAATTTCCATTGCGTAATCATACTGAAATGAACATGAAAATTATCACGACCTACTCATAACACAAAATTTAGAACTTTATCTCAGCGCTTAATTATCTAATCTAATAATTCGCGTTCTTTTCTGATTTAAAATTGTATTTGAATTATAAGTCACATTCAAATTTCGGAGATCGTTATAATCAGAAAACGATTACATGATTAAGTTAAATTTAAAACTTGTATATTTTATTGTAAACGAAACTCATATAAGGTCTTTTAAGTCACACAAGCCTACAAACTCATATTGAAAATAATCAAAACGGGTTTAAGTCGTATTGAAATCATTATTTTATCAAAAGAACATAAGTTATAAAATGTGTGATTCTCATAATCACATCATGAAAAATAAAAATCATTGATATTTAGATCCGCCATATATGCGATTTTGTATCCACCAATATACGTCAATGTCCAATATCATTTCACACATCACTGAAATTTTGGAAAATTGAATATCTGTCCAAAAAAAAAGACAATCTTTACAAATGTTTCAAAATTATTCAAACTGTTATATTTCAATTAATTTAAATCTCCTTATTTTATTGAAATGCTCAGGGATTCAGAAACCTTAAACCTTTGCCCAGATTGAAGGAAGAAAATATCACAATTGGTGATGTATGGGATTCGTGTTTTCTAAGACACGAATTATGGTAACATGGAAAACATTTAATGCTATGCCTGTTCCAACCACTCTTAGTTAATGGAATAAATTATTAATGCTGATAACATAATATCTTCCCTTTTAATTGGATCACTGCAATTTGCAGGAATCCAACGCGTTGTTGTGACCATTTCGAATAGAACACGACTTATGCTGAAAAAAGTCGTACAAGTAAACTATATGTCGAGGTAATGTCGAGTAAAGACCGTATTCATACGTCGCAGTATTTGAACGAAATAAAAATAATTAACTCATAAATACTTATAGCATAAATATATAGCTGATTCCAGAAAATATTTTGTTCGTATTATTAAATATTGATAACGTTGCAATGACGTATCCAAAATGTGAGGGTTGACCAGGTGTTCAGTGGCAGTTTACCCGACCCCATTTTCTCATTGTTTTGTTTTTGTTGTTGATGTTAGTGCTACAATGAAATAATCGACGAAATGAATGAAGCCTGCAAATAGATATACTGCTTCTATTACTATTACAAAAGATCTGAGAATCAGACGCTGTGTAATCACAAGTCACTGTTTCGTTATTTCAAATAGCCTGTAATTAGTGCCTTTGTCGACAAAGGACTCAAACACAGCAAACTAACAGTATTTAATATATGAAAGGTCTTCTTCATTTCTTCAACAACAACATCGATTTTTCGACTTCCATAACGCAATCTTATTGAAATAAAGATGGAACTGTGATAAGACAGAAAACAAACTTTAAAACCAAAAAAGAGAGAAATCTTAATATAAACGTCTAAATATAGCCTCGAAATATTGTCCGATGCTAACAAAGAACAACGTTGCAAGCAGCTCTGTTCCAAATTGCATTTTTTACCACACCTATCGCGGGGACCTCAGTTTTATCCATTGTCCCGTTGATAGACCTCTCAATGCTAATGAATCTATTGATATCATCGGTATCAATCATAGTGCCACATTTAGTCTAGCTTCTCCTGTTTTTCTGACAATGATAAATCGCTTATATTTTCAGAAGAATAGATTTTTTTCGTTTTAGCATTTGGTGGTAATTTCATCAATTATCGACGATTTTGTTTCTCTAAAGGTCCGTTCAATCTATGTGTCTTATCTTAAAACAGTACTGTTATTTATTTGACCACGTCCCCACCTCAAATCTTGAAAATATACTATTTTCGTTCAAAATGTAAACGTTTGCAAAGTGGCATCAGGAAAAATAACTAAATATGAAAATAAAGAGCAAAATGCAAGACAAATAATACTGAGTCAAAAGTTTTATACGGAAATATTCTAGTTAATTTATGGTTATTATCTTTCATGTATTATTTATGCATAAAGGGAACAAAAATGCAAGTCTTAATAATTGGTTACATAGAAAACTTTGTAACATTTATTTTGACTAGATTAAAGGGGAACTTCAAGAGAAGTTGAACTGATCATTGACACTTTTTTACGTCTAGAGGTTGTGATTACACATTATTTTCATCATTGCAATATAATTTTGGAAAACATTAATGCCTGGTGTTAGTTACCGAAAAGACATATGACGGAATATGAGACAATCATGACATTTATTGTAAACGTTCAATATAATTGATTATATTTTGCAAAGTTTTTTTAATTAGGCGTCATTAGTGACCTGTAAGATATTGTTTGGTCTCGTGACTAACTCCAATTGACATTTGAATCATTATTTGGTAATGTATGACCATCATTAAACCTGTACTGTTCGTAATGATTTTGTAAATCGATGCCTCTGTTCAGTATTTCTGTATTGGTGTTTGTTTGTTGGGTTTAATGTTCCTTCGACAGTATTTCAGTCATTTGGAGACGATGTCTACTTGATACAGAGTGTTGCCACACTTCAGTATCACGCCGTAGACATGTTGCATGATACAACACCCAGTCACATTATCCTGACACCGGACCAAGCACTTATATGCTGAACACCAAACATGGGAGCTATAACAACCATTTTTACGACTTTGGTATGTCGCGGCCGGGGATCGAACCCACGACCTCCCGCTCCCGAGGCGGACGCTCTAACCCCTCGGGAACCAGGGTCTCTGTATTGTTGTTTTTTACAGCTTTGCCAATACAATTTATACACATTATATATGTACAGAAAAAAAAGTGACATCTTTTGTTTATCAACTAAATAAATATATCAGCAATATCTTTTGCATCATATTTTTTTTAATAACCTAACTTTATCATAACGTCTAAACACCTCCTGTACACACAAAGTTGTTTCTACCTCAGCCACATTCGCACCGATTCAACTAGTATGGTGCTTCCTGCAATAGAAAGTAATCTTCATGGGGAAGATTTATTTAAAATTGTATAGAACCTATATATCTATGTCGTCAATTAATCATCTGATCATAAATCGGTGTTAGATTTAATGTTAGGGAACTTATTCAAATTCTATTTTCTTTCTCTTTCTTAAAGCATAAAATGTATCCTTACGTATGAGATATGTCTATTCACAATGGCTATGCAATTTTCGCGATATTTCCCATGTCGTATATACTTATCTTTATTCTTGCGATAAAATGTGATGTATATTTTATGCACTTCTTGTAATGCGATTTTTTTCGAGCATAGTTCTGATAAACAAATATGATTTATGTTCTGCACCATTATTAAAGCGAAGAAATATCACAATTCAATTCCAGTAATTCTAAACAGGTTTGCAGTTTCTATTTCCTGCTGAATATATAAATCTATAACAGATGGTCGGTTTCACTATTTTAAGATACAGACATGCACATAACTATATAATTTATTTTCGGCTTTATCAATTCCTCGACATTTCGACAAAAAAGCAATTCTGCTTCCGAGACATTTTGTTCCGTTAGATATTACATGGTCATATATTATAATCGCGTTCTTTAATTTTATCTTTTTTTTTCAGTTTGATTACACCACACATTCTATTTAAGGATATCGTCCAGTCATAAATTATACAAAGAATTTGTCTCGGACCAAGTTTAGAATAAAACTTACATATTTTAAGGTAAACGAAAGTTAAATCGGGTATTTTAAACGGCACAATCCTTCGAACATAAGCTAAAATTGACTAAACGGGGCTTATTTATATTGCAATCATTATGTTATTAAAAAGAAAAGAGGATTCATCAAACGCCTGATTTAATAACTTCGCCTCACAGTGATGGGTTCTATATAGGAATCATGTACGTAGCGTTCCGTCCCGTTCACATTGTTCCGAGCGGTAGTATTTACTTGTAGTTTTACAATTTAACTGACTTGACTAGATTAATTGCTTGACGCGCGCTTATTACTTATACACCTTGTTATATTTCTGGATGTTATGTATGATAATCTTTATTTATATTGTCTGTGTAATGATCTATTCATTTTGGCGTCAAATATTTCATGTCACAGACTTTGTAATCTTCGTAAACGTATTAAAATCATTTCAATATATTATTGCACTTTCATCGGCTTCCAAATACAACTAATATTAATTTTGATCTGTAGAAAATCACCGTTTTATCGTGTAATCAGTATCCACATTGTTCTTCATTTTTACAAATATGATATATTGCAGATGCATGTTCGTATATTCACTGTAACGGAGGACATATATTCACTTTTTCATTATTATTAGATAAACGTGTGTCAGCGCTTCGATTTCTTCATAAATAGAACTTGTCTACAGTTTCTACTCCCATCTCTAGATATGAATCCATGTTTATGACACACTGCAGATGTTCTTATATAGACACTATATTTTCAAAGAACAAATATCGAGTCCATCTGGCTTTATTGTTTCCTTCATGATTTAACTGATCATGCTCTTGATAAATATTTAACAAACCAAGCGTCTGTGTTTGAACGACATCAATTAAGCGATCACAAGACCCATAACTTTGTATAAGCCAGAAAAAGTCATAATTACGCTATCTATCTTCTGTTATGCATTCTATGTAAGTATATTGACGGCTTCAAGTCTGAAAATATTGAATCCACATAATCTGACCAAGTCAGCAATTTTTGTTTCTTTATTTTTTTATTTTTTTTTCAAATGACATCCATTTAGTAATCATTGCATATAATTTCAAGCAAATTCGTTTAATTTAAATAACTGCAATGACGATGAGATAAAGCAATTCAAGTTTCCATATTGATTTAATGAAAATGAAATTAGGTATAAATTACGACGATATGTTTGAAATACACATATGTAATGAATCAAATAAGGAGGGGGATGCAATGTATCATCGAGACATTTTAACATCCAATTAATCTAATTCTAAGGAGAGTACTTGGTAGTTGGCACATTATGTAAACACTACTTACTGCTATCGGATTTTTCTAATGGAGGGAATATCTAGGGCTGAATATTCGGGGCAGCGACGGTTCATGAGGTCAGTCTTTTACGAATATTAATGTGTCTACTTCAATACTTTTGTCTCATAAAAGTGCTTGACAAACCTACAAAATATTCACACTGCTCTCTTATCTATGTATTTGAAACCGGCATTCATTTTTTACATTTTTAATCCCCCGCCGTGAAGCGGGAGGGGGGTTATAGGAATGGCCTTCGTCTGTCTGTCTCCTATACCCCTGGAAGGATTTTCGTTTAACTTGTCTCAAATGTAAACCTGGTTGAAACGATGTGCAGAACACAGGTGGCAGCCATGTAGCTCAAGTCAGGTCCACTAGAAGTTATGTGTTCAACCTTATTTCCATTTCAATTTCGTGTCCGCTCCATATCTCCTATACCCCTTTTAGTTTTTTCATGAATCTTGCCTCAAATATATATCTAATTGAAACGATGTGCAGAACATAGGTTGCAGTCATATTGGCTCAAGGTCAAGGTCACACTTGAGGGTCATGTGTTTGAATCTTCTATTTCCTTGCAATTTCATGTCCGCTCCATATCTCCGATGTGCAAACACAGTTGCAGCCATGTTGGCTCAAGGTCAAGGTCACACTAGAAAGTTATGTGTTTGAACTTTAAATTTCCATTTCAATTTAGTGTCCGCTCCATATCTCCCATATCCCTTTTAGTTTTTTATGAATCTTGCCTCAAATATATATCTAATTGAGATGATGTGCAGAACACAGGTTGCAGCCATGTCGGCTCAAGGTCAAAGTCACACTTGAAGGTCAATTGTTTGAATCTTCAATTTCAATGTGTCCGCTCCATAACTCCTATACTCCTCGAAGGATTTTAATGAAATTTGCATCAATTATAAACAAAATTGAAGCAATGTGCAGAAAACAGGTGACAGTCATGTTGGCTCAACTGCAATGTCACGTTTGATGGTTCAGTGTTCATTTCTGAATATTTTTTGTTTCCATGCTATATTTTCTGAACAACGAAATTTTTTTCATAAGTCAACTACATTAAAATGTTGGCAGAAGCAGGGCAATTTCCATTAGAGGAAAAACATGTCTCCTCTGTCAGCGGCGGGGGATATTGCTGTCCTTTGGACTGTCTTGTGATATTTGGAGTAGCGCGAAAATAAACCTTAGATAAAATATCGGTGGTTCCCATGTACACAGAAGCTGTTGTAATCGGACATACGTGTTTATGTGCTTAAGTTCCCAAATAGATTAGAATCGTTTCTCATTTTATCACTGTCTGTCTAAAATTTAAATTGAAATTCCTTTGAGACCACGGCCCGTTTTTATTTTTTTATCTCTATTTATTTTTTGTAGTGTTGTTGTTTGTTGTTGATGTTTTGCGATCTTTACATTTTTTAAAATTGTTATATATATTTGATAATTAAGGATGAACAATCAAGATAGATATAGTTGATTAAAGAATGGATATACTTTGTTGTCAGATTCCAGAAGGCGGTCCCTACAATACATCTGTAATTCGAATCATTGTTAAATGTATTCCTAATGCATGTGTTCTACTTTTGGTTTAGCTTCAGAGCTTTGATAAGGGTAATAAGTGTATATGTTGTTGTTTTTTGACATAGTAAATAAACACATAAATGATCCACTGTTTAAGGTTAATACAAATGTCGTGAATAAGGATATTAATAATCCCAATCATAGGCACCTACCCTCTGAAGAAAGAGTTAATGCTCTCCTGAAGTGTAATCTAATTTTCTGATTAAATGTTAAATCTTTATTTATTTATAATTTCATTTAACTCAAACAATATTATCTATTTTTGTCATTTGATATTATTCCTATCTCCCCTAATCTTAAAACTTTAAAGCTTTCTTCTACGATGATTTTACTTACCGAATCAGTTCTGACATCCCAGATACTGTAACATGTATGCAAATACGATTTCAAAAATATATCTAAAAACTTGAATATAATAAAAAGATTGTTTAATTTGAGATTATTTCATGTTATATATATCGTCGCAAATACCAATATCGCCAGAGTATTATGAATTTAAACGATATTTACACAGCTATGTGAATCATTTCGTCGTTAATTCATGTCAGTTGAAAATTGCGTAAGACATTTGTGTTGAAATTTTATATTAGACCATCCGCTATAACGTGTTTAGTCCTGAAATATTGATATTGTTTGATGAATGTCCACCAATTCATTCCCGTTTTTATAACATCGATGAGTTCGTATAACTAGAGTCTGAAATTTCGACCATGTGTAATAAATATAGTAATTTATTCTTATGCGGATACTGTAACGCCCAAACGGTGGATATTATTGGTTATACATCAAATGATGAATTTATTGATAAACATCTAGATCATGACAGAGATCTTGCAAATTATATTGACCAAAAAACTATTTTAGAAACAAATGGTATTCGCCTTAAAAGAACATAAATAGACAGGAAAAGAAATAATCATGGATATAAGCTCATTGAAGTATGCAAAAACAATAACATAATTATTAAATTTTTTTATTAAATAAGAATTAGATATACAATAAACAAGAGTAGAAAAAAAATGGAAGACTGCAGAAAATGACTCTTTTATTGAAAATGTGGATACAGTCAACTCTCTTTACAACGGCGGTGTTTGTTTCAGTGAATTCTGCTGTTATAAAGAAATTGCCGTTGAGACAAAGAAGGATTATGCACTTTAGTTTTCAAGACTGCTGCTTTTATAAAGAGGTTGCTGTTATAATGAATGCCGTTGTAAAGAGGTTTCACTGTACTAATGAAATTAAAAATATACTAAATAATATTTCAAGTAGAAACAATATAGGTCAAAGTGAGATTGACTAAGTTTCAATCAAGATGTCTGAAAATTTTATTTCTAGTGCTGAAAAGTCCTTTACAGTTATATCTGCCAATACAATAAACCATAAGAAATATAAATGGTATGGGCATGAATGTAAAGCAGGTAAGAAAACATATAACAAAGCAAGAAAACAATACAATAAAAATCCTAGTGAATATAATTAATTAAATGTGAAATATATGTATAAAAGCTATAAAAATACAATGAACAAATATATAAATAGATATAATAAAGACAATGAATCAAAAATGAGAAAGATGCATGTCAAAAGACCTAAAGAGTTCTGGAGAATATTAAATAGACTGAACAATAAACCCACCAAACACTTCTGATCTACAGGATCTATATAAGCATATTAAGAATTAAACACAACTGAGATTGATAAAAATGATAATATAGATGATATAGATACTCCATTCACAGCTGAGGAATGCATAAAAGTATAAAAACATTAAAAAACAACAAATCTCCGGTATGACCAAGTTATAAATGAGTATATTATGTGTACATATACAAAAATGATATGTATATATGCATCTATTTTACCATGTCCTCAATACTGTACTTGTCCTAACAAATTGGTCAGAGGGAATAATTATTCCAATCTTTAAAAACAACTGGGACCCACAGGATCCATGCAACTATAGACCAAACACTCTCCTCTCCTGTGTTGGAAAGCTATTCACCTCAGTGCTCAATTATAGGCTCAACACATTTCTAATCAAAACAATATATAAAATGAAAATCAAGCTGGGTTCAAAAAAGAATTCTACAACAGACCATATCTTTACTTTAAATGCATTGATAGAAATATTGAAACATCACAAGAAAGGGTTATTTTGTACTTAAATTGACTTCAGTAAAGCTTTTGATTCAGTTTGGCGGTTTTGGCTATGGCAAACGTTATTAAAATATAATATAAATGGCATTTTTAGAATAATACAATGTGCGTACAGTAATATAAAGTCTTGTGTCAAAATCCCTCAAAATAATAATAAAAAAAGTAAATGAAAATAATACACATAGCAAAAATAAAAGTAATCATGCAACATCAGACTTTTTTCAATGTAATATCGGGGTAAGACAAAGCGAAGTTTTATCTCCTGTACTTTTTGCACTCATCCTAAATGACATTGAAGAATGTCTATGGTATAAATTTAAATGAAATTAACAGAAGAACTCCCTTTATTGAAAATTTCATTACTACTCTATGCAGATGACACAATATTGTTTGCAGATGATGAAATATCCCTTCGAAATGCACTGATGTCTTTGTGAATTACTGTACACAATGGAAGTTAAATATAAACATAGATAAAACTGAAGTAGCTGTATTTTCGGCAAGAAATATAAATAAATATAAGTTCACCATTTGTCACCAAAGTATTGAATTGGTTTAATCTTATAAATACTTGGGAGTTATCTTTAGTACATCAGGGTCATTCATCCAAGCAAAGAAACACTTAACAGAACAAGCTGAAAAGGCATTACACTATCTCTAAACAATAATAAACAATCTTAATTTACCAAGTGACCTTGTATTAATATTGTTTGATCATACAATTGTCCCAATCTTAACATACTCAAGTGGAGTGTGGGGGTATAGTCACCTTGACATGATTGAAAATATCCAAACAATTTTTTTAGAAACATCCACAAAACTTAAAACGAGTACACCATCATATATGATTCTTGCTGAACTAGGAAAATAGCCACTACAAATAATAATAAAAGTAAGAATGATTGGATTTTGGGTCAGAATTATTACTGGAAACCATGATAATTTATCATACAAAATTATCAAATTATGCTAGAAAAACCCTACTTCCAGTCAAAATGGATAACACACATAAAACCATCTTATTTTAAACAGGCAATATGAATATTTGGTATAATCAGGAACTATTAATACACATGTCACCAGAAAAGCAATTTATTAGACAGATTCTTATTGACCAGTTTAAACAGCAATGGAATAGTTCTTTACAAAATTCCTCCAAAGGTAATAATTATTCACTATTCAAAGAATCAATCAATTACTCTTGAACAGTACTTGTTAAAATTAAGAAAACCAAATTATTTACAACTAGTTTAATTTACAACAAACAACCATTATTTACCAGTAGAAGTTGGAAGATGGAGTAACACAGACTTGTCCGATCGAAAATGCATTACTTACATGACACTGGTGATGAAATTCACCATTTACTCATCTGTCCTTTTTATAATAATAATAATACTGCATCCAAATATCCTGAAATATAAACAGCTTATGAATGAATTATCACTGACCACACTTACCAAAATCTGTAAGTTTGTGAAAATAATCATGGGGGCATTCAAGAGAAGCTCCAATTAATAACAGTGCAGTGCTTGTTAATATCGTGTACACATTTCGTGTAAACCGCATGCAATGATAAAATACAGGCTGCCTATCAAAATAAAGAATTTAAATAAATAAAAAATAACTTACCCCACTCACCGTAATTTTAATGTTGAATTCATAGTAATTAATTAAATCAATCCAATTAAGTTTTCGAATACTGTTTCACTAATTTCATATTTACATTTCAACAGACTTTATACAGTAAGGATTTAACCAATCACAAGTCTTTTTTTCAAATACACAATGGTTATGAATGAATCCACCTTGAATCTATAGTCTTTTTCAGTCTCTGTAAATACTGCATGGTTTGTTACATGATACATATTTATTATAGTAATATATCCAGTTACATAGATTTCCTAATCAATATCAATATAGATGTACGGAACTATTTACAGTGTAATTGAAAATGATCTAAACATTCTTTAAACTGTATAAATTACATTTTGATATCTTTCCTTTGCTCTCAAATGTGTGTATAATTTCTGATTAATCTTTCCTCTTGTATATTACACTTCTTTATTTTCCTACTCTCTCTCTCTCTCTCTCTCTCTCTCTCTTAATATTATCAAAATGTCAATGTTATAATTCAGAAAAAGCGTGAAGGGAGGGGCGGGGGGAGGCTAGATTTCACTTTTTCTCTTTTCGATTTTTATGGCATAATTTGTTGATGCCAAGTTACAAATATATCATTCAAAACATTTACTGTAAAAAGAGATACTTAAACCTTATCATGTGACCTATGTTTGACTGTATTTCTATATCGACATCATATAACTGTATGCTTTTGTATCGTTTGTTTGTAGGATTTGAGCAAAAACGATTTGTTCTGTTCTGATGAATTTGAATTTTATGTACGAGCGTACTATTCTTGACTGATTACTTCGTGATAATTCGTACGTTTTGATTTTGTGAAAACAATGCTCAATAGTGTTATGGACACAGCTTACCGTATAAGTATTAGAGCAGAACATGAACATGTGTCAGTAATATGTTGATGTTGTTGTATTGGGGTTTACCGTCGCTGCGATAGTATTTCAATCATATAGCGACGTACAGCTAATTTCAGGTGGTGGAAGACCCCGAGTACACAGAGGTACCAGGGTAGAACCATTGACCTACCGCAAGCCAGCTGGAAGGATTCCTCACATGAAAAGTCCGAAGCCCTACCGGGATTCGAACCCACAGCGGTAAGGGTCAGTAATATTTACTGCTTGAAAGGCAATTAAAAAGATAAGATTTATTTAAAAAGTTCATCTGGTAGAAAAAATGTTTACAAAACATTTAAGCATATATCATAATAGTAACAATAATGACATTAGGTGAAATGCATTCATTATGAGCATTATATTAATTACGTTAGCTAATTTACAAAGAGACTTTACATTAATATAATGCAGCTAGACAATCGGAAAGAAATAAGCATGATCGTACATACAAATATTTAATATCACAGCATCGAATGATATTTATTTTCATGTCATAAAATAGTGTGTACCTTTGTATCACTCGATTATCTCATACTATCAAGATCGTTGATGTCTCTTGGGGAATGTTACTTCAGTCTTTTTACATAAGCAAATGAAATTATCGATATTTATCAACTGCCCATGTTTTTCTGTTTCGCCGTTTTCTGTATTACACCAGTAAATCTGACAATGATGAATATTTTCTGTTGTTTATTTATCAGACGATGATCTCGCTGGACACATTACGCTAATGTTATTTTCTATTTCAAAAATGTTGATGCCATTAATCTATATGGTCGTTTCGACAGGGTTCAAATGAAATGTATTCAATGCCAATTGAGTGAAAATATAGGGAGAAGAATAGTATTTTATTTAGATAAAAGAGATTATACTATGTATTTACAAGCAATTTCGAAAATACCAAATATTTTTTCATTAGGCAGGTTAAATAGTGTTGCTAAGGATTTATCGATTAATTAATTGACTTTTTATTCCAAGGGTTAATTTAGATGATTAAGTGTAAAACTTATTTGCAACTTAAGATCAATCGAAACTCCACTCCTTGCCAACGAACTTTGAAAGCGTAATAAATTTAAAATTAAAATTGCAATAACATACTCGTATAAAAAAACATATACATATAGAAAGAGCATTTTTGTATCATTATAATGAATAAAAATTATGATTTCCAAATATTTTTCTCTGTATATTCTTCAATTAAACTAGACAAGCATTACTGATCATGGTATTATGTATATTTCTTCATAAATAAAAGTGTTAGTTTTTAATAGTCTAAAACAATAATCAACATATTAAATATATTTAAAATAATCAATCGATTTATTGAAGTAGAATCATTTTAGTTCCTATTATGAATATATTTATTGCATTTTCTTTTACGTTAATATATTACATTTTTAAAACCAAATACATGTAGTTAATATCTAGTTCAAATATATTTCCAATATAAGAAAGAAATAATTTTTTTAAATATTTTTTTATATTTCGCTAGCTATGAATGAAACAGCTGCAAAAACAAGTAATAATGTTTACGTGAGAGGGTCGTCAATAATAGCTCTATTCCAATGTTAAGGTTCCATCGATTAGACGGTTTTTTTAAAAAATGTATTGTATTTCAAAAAGTATTTTTTTTGTATACAATAACATGAATTAGCTGTCAGCATGTTTTACGAGAAAATTCATATTTAAATGCTATAAGCAAACATATTATAATTCCTCACAAATGCAGCTCTTAGTTTAAGTTTTGTTCAGATTTCCTAATGTATTCTTTCTTTAATATGAATATTGACTGTCAGTATGTCAAGATATATCAGCCCTTTATTTATTTCCATCTTGAATACAACTGTAAACTTCCCCACACCTTAAACGTAATTTCTATTAAAGCACATCCGCAGTATGTATGCACGTGTTTATATTTGACTGGAAAGAATATTTCAGCCCTTCCTTCTTCAATGTCTCGTCAAATAAGTCTTGTGAAGAAAATATTACCGTCATTAACATTCGAAATATTTCTATCATTTAACATTTTAAATAAGATACACATGGTTTTCAACACCTTGAAAGCCGATATCATTAAATCCGGGGGTTTTCCCCTACTTTTTTCAGTATACAATTTCTGACTGTGTCAGCGCGATAATCTCAGAAATAAAATCGATATCAGCAAACGTAGTAATTTAAAATGCAAAAATTAATTAAAAAAATGAACATGAAAGATCGGGAATGGTAGTCACTTTAATAAAGACTTCAACATACACTTCACCAGTATTTTAACTGTTACTTTAATGATCATCAAGTGTTTTACTCTTAAAGCATATTGTTATTGTATACATTTACATGATTTGTATAATATCATCTTTAAATTTGACTAGTAAGCAATATTAATTGACTGAAAAATGTTTAAAAACATGTTAAAACCAGTGTTTTCATCATGTAAGGGTAAAGGATACTTGAATTTACAAGGAATCGGGACTAAAAGAAAATTAAAAGTGATGTTACAATTATATGTTGAAATTTCATTTTTGAAATTAAATTAATATTTCGCGAATTCGAGTACTAACATGACACAAGACATGTGCGCCTTTGCTTAAGTCATAGCAATTCATAGATAAAATAATACGCTGTTTCTTTTCACAATTAAAACTTTGTTTCCTGGGAGTTTCAACGCACGCTAAAATCACTACTCATGCCACTCCCATTATTAAGCCGTCTTCGTAATTGTTCCACTACAAAGGTCTCTGAAGAAATAACATATCTGCCGTGAATTGAGCCAACACAATTGTTTACGCTTGGCCTAAATGTCACTGCTCTGATTTCGGGGCCCAACGCCTACTGCCAAAATCAATATTTAGATGTATTTCCATGTCGCTGGGCCCTGATCGGTTAGTATTGAAGTTAATCAAAGTTTGTTCCCTGCTTTAGTCTTCTATCGATAGATATCAGATAACTTAATTTCAATTGTTCCTATTCAAACTTCGGACTTAGTATTCAAAGAGTCTGACTTTTATATTTTTAACTGAAAATAAATGTTTTCTTTTGAAAATAAAATAGTTAAAAGGCCTTAGCAACAACTCCATCATTTTGGAAGTGACTGTTGAATTATGAAGTTGTTTCCTTGAATAACGTTTGCAAGAAAAAAAACAGGTTTAACACAATTCGATGTCATCCACCATCAACCCACTCGTATATATGCGAATATATACTTTTTACATCTTATTACCAAAACAATTTAAGAGTTCCCGTATTAATTGGAAAAGGCCTTAATCATTGACGAATATTTATGTTACATAATTCGTAATGTTTGCACTGAGGTATTGGTTAACTTTTATTACATATTGAGATTAGAAATCAAATAAGTGAGAAATGCATAATAGAAACTTTGAATATATGAGTGCATTGATTTAAAAAGGTACACACTTTAATGAAAATGAAATTTTGAGAATACAACAATGATGGCCTATGGAAACTTTGGAGTATGGGGTTAGAGGTTAATAGACAAATACTGGTTCAGTTAAATTGTATAATATTAACTTTTCATTGTTTAGTGAGCAGAATACGCATGAAGACATGTTACAAAATTATATATATATTATTTTATTGTCAAAGAAATAGTGCCTGTTTAAACTAAATAATATATTTAGCTGCACAACTGTTTTATTTAAACAAGAGTTAGGCAAATGGAAGAACACATATCGAATCCATCTAGATACGTTATATCCTTGATGGTGCTTATTGTAAGCATTTTTTACACAAACAAATTAGTCTGTGGTGGAACATCAATTCAATAATCGCAAGATCCTTGATATTATATTGCCCAGTTTACGCTCGCAATAATCTGATTTGCAGCTTGCGTAAGTACATTGACGTCAACATGTCTGAAATCATTGAAACCACATATTCTGACCAAACGTACTATTTGTCCCTTTTAAAATGTTTTTTTCTCTACAACATGAAATAAGTTAAATAAATCTATTGGCGTTTTCAAATGTCATAAGATAAAGTAAAGTAGATATATTCATTAATTGATATAATGAAAATTTATTAAATGCTGAAATTGCAATGATTATTTGTGAAAAATATGAAATAATGAAAAAAGGGGAAAATAAAGTTAAACACATATATATATATATACCTGAAAACTATTTAGTTGATTAAATATTAGTATATATAACAAGTAATACTTTATTATATTATCATTGGTTCCCCTTATTTTATAAGCCCTTTTAGTTTTCACTATGTACGCTTGCAAGTGTTTTCAGTTACAACTGATTTTTTGTCAGAAATGTTTCATTTAAAGATCCCATTTAATGTTATTATTATTTCTTTATAAAATTGAAACTATTCAATGCTTTGTATATCGTTTCTAATATCGTAATCGCCTCTAAATATTTAAAGATAGTTTATCAAGATATATGGTGCATATTGTAGTGTGTGGAAATTGCTTATATGCTGTTTACTGCGAACTTACCGCGATGATATAATGCTTCTCTAACAAAAGAATTGACTCAATAACGTACATATGTATCATTTATATTTACTGGTTGCTTATCAACATAAACTACTTACACTGTTAAACATCTTTATGTATTGTGTTTATGTAACTTTAATTCATATAGCGTAAACATGCATAAAAGACAATTTCATGAATATCATACGAAATGTATTACGCAAAGCTGTATTTATTTTTCTTTTGCATAATTAACCCTTCGTTTAGTAAGAATTTAATTAGGTATAAGTTCCAATCTGGAGTAGCAGACAAATATTAGCAGCTTGAATTTTGAAATATTAAACCCAAAACAAAATGTATAATATCAATTATTTTATGAATGTTTATTAAAAAAGAATAAAAAAAATGATTTATTTAAAATATGAAAAGATTATATTTAATGATGATTATTTTAGAAATATAATCTCGATTGAGCCAAAATATTTCCATCGTAAATTGAAGAACAACCTCATCAATGCATTTTGGAGAAATCCCAAGAAATTAAAATATGTTTTCCAAACTTTTAGAACGTCAAATGAAAAATCTCCGTTTTTCATGCAAATATTGTTTAAACAGTTTAAATGTTTTGATACAGAAAATCTGTTTGAATACTGCACTAGTTTCCTGTTTGAAATTTTCGAAAATATCGGACACTACCGGAAAGGACATGAGCGGAAAAGTTTCGCAGTGGCTACTCCCGTAGCGTTTTCCACGTAACCATGTAAAGTTCCATTATTCTCCCTAGAACAGTGTATATTTTCCGGATTGAAAAGAAAAATATGCGCAACAGATTTGTTAAGAAATGCAATCTGTATATACTTATCATCGACAACATCACTACAATGCATAAATAAGAAAAAAATATTTTATTTAAGATAATTGAGATATTAACAAAATAACCCGGTTTGCATGTTTTGCATATCTAATTCAAATGTCAAGCTTTTTCTCTAAGTCTTCTGTATGTCGCCGTTAAGGAATCGCGAATACACAAATCGATAAACAGATAAACAAATTTGATTCGGGGACGGTTTTTCACATTCAATTTTTTTCCGATCCCGGACAGTCTTTTGGAATAATCTCCAATACAAAATGAAAACAATGAGAACAATTTGACACCCACACAAAATACTAAATGGCGTAACTTGATAAATATCTTGCGTTTTAACTTTTATTTTACAGCAAATATTTGCACATTATGTTCCATTTGCATTACTCCTCAATATAGCAGTATTATTTTATTTCATCCATGAAAATTGTTTTTATTATGAGCTATAATGGGCCTTTAAGAATTATATGCTTTTTTGATTTGATGCATAGATACATATATTTAACACTCCTTAATATTCTATTTCTTTAAATCCTAATTTAAGATGTATTCATTGTAATACCAGTTATACAGACCATGTACTAGTATAGCCCAATGATAAACTGAATTCACGTCCTTAATGTGATTACTAATTGACTTATAAGGTATCTTCAAATAAACGCAAATATTAATACTTAATTTGATATAGAAGCTGACACTAAGTTGTTAAAGGCAGCTAATTATATTGATTTGAAGTGCAAAAATTAAAATTAAAACAAAATTTCAGACAATATATGTTATTATTGTGCTTATTTCAATCGTTATTTCAAATTCGTTTAATGAGTATTATGATAAAAATACGTGTCAGTTATTACCTCCAGTAACCCCGCACTACTTAAAACGTTATCATAGCGATGTTATTTCAGTGTATAGTATTATCTTTGTTTACATAAGTATATGAAAATGCTAATACTATCTATATCTTTTATATTCCCGAGTTTGTCTCGCCATATCTATATGTCCTGTAAGGCAATCTGACAAAATTTTCCGATTGGCATTTATTGTATTTTCTTATCAAAAACCGTCAACCTAAAAAGGATCGCTGTGACAGGGTCATCGAAATAATTCAATACACATATTCAGCATGATATTTGAGTAAATAAGGTCTTCAGATTTATAAAAAAGAAAATAAATGAATATATTTTATATAAATACTAATTCTAAAAAGAATTAATTGTTGAAAGTCTTAAAGTAACATAATCATTTACCGAGAATTATGCAATAATTGCAGTATCTTTGGGCTCGGTATTGACATTGGCTATAGTAAATCCAAAGTTAAATATCATGCAAATTTCAAATTATATATTTTATTTAACATTGCATTAAACTTTTGAAAATGATATATCTCTAATTATACTTGTGTAAAGTTCGATAAGAATAGTATAGTGTGATACACTGTAATCCATAGAGGTTAAAACATGTTAAATATTCTAAGTTTAATATTTGTGAAAACATGTGTTTCCTTTTGGGCATTCCTATAAGATGGCATACAAAAAAGAGAATGCTTCAAAATAAAACCTTCATATTTCATAATACATATGTATGTTTATTTGTTCTTTTCAGTTTACGATGTCTTGTCTTACTACATAAACATTGTATTATGCCTATTTGAATACATCTACTAAAAAGGCTTTGGCAGCAAGCTTACAATACACTCACAGCTTTATGAAGATAGCAGAATTTGAAATCCATCAATCCATTAGTTTAATAGATTGTGGTAAATCGTTGAATACTTTTAGGATTGAAAAGGTGAAATAATGATTTTTATGGACATCTCCATATTAGTGCCTTTCTCAACGTGAAATGAGTAAAACGAATTCAAAATTAATATCTAATATTACACCAAGTTCTTATGTATACAGCTTCGAACTTTGCTTATGTAAGGATCCTCAATTTCCAACTAATACACCTAGATGCCCGCTATATGTCAATGAAACGATATGATTTGGTTTGTTATTAAGCCGCAACAATATTGGCTTTTTCCATCAGCAAAATTTTGGTATGGCTGTCGGCCAGATCAAATTTTCTGATATTTAAGAAATAATTGACAATAATGCAGTTGTTATCTCAATTTGTATACGTTTGATGTCATTCGAATTCAGTAAAAAAAAATCAAATTTCATTTAAATTTGGCATGCTTGATCTTTGCTTGTGTGCTTCCATCTGTTTTATCAATCGATTTCCTGAAAATTTTAATTGGTTGATATTAACCCATTATTTCGGCAGACTGATTATTAGCTTTCAGTTTAATTAATATCTTAATGTAAACGTTATCTTAATGTTTTTCCAGCACATTGTCGCCAACTTAAAGAATGCGCTTCATTTAATTATGCATGCAATGGAACCACTCTCTCCGTTTTCACCATAATTATAACCCATCCTTTTACAAAAGAAATCATTTACCAGATTATGTTGAACGACCTATGAATAAACTCAAATCTGTTACGGCTGATGAATATTTAATTAACTAAATGAATTAAACATAATTTGCTAAAATTGTTTTGGTATCCTGGTTTGATTATACTGTTAAAATTTTCAATGTCTAATGAATTTATTTGAGATTCATTTTGAATGAAGCGGTAAACTCTCTCAACGGGTAATCACTGAAAACTTCAGCTCAATATTTCAAACATTTTATTTCACATTATTATTATTAATATTCACAATTTATACAGACATATGCATGAAGTACCAACAGCTGGTACAGTATTTAGTTGCTTTATTATTTCGATGGACAAACATACATGGTTCAAACAAATACCAGTATGTATCATTCTTTGTTGGTTGTTCCAGTATGGATAATAAAGTTTCAAAACAATAGACCAGGTCTAAATAAAATTATAACCCTTATGATATACCTAACGAAATACATTGTTTGTAAATAGAATGAATGTTGTGAAATACATTGAATATTCTTGTAAGACGCGATTAATAAATAATGAAAAGCTGATCAACGTTCAAATTAGTGTTCATAGACAATAATAATTACTGTACATGCACTTGTGTTTGAATTAAAGATTGGCTCGAACGCAAACAAATGAATGTACATCACTAAACATAAGTCAAATAAGACATAATTATGGCAATAATCTAAAAGAAATATCTTACAACATATCTTACAACATAATTACAATAGGCAAAGCCGATGTCTGTAAATAAAAATGCGTCTTACTCACTCTTTAAAAATAAAAAATAAAACAAGCTAAAAAATCTAATTATATTCGAAAGTATTACAAATATATGTAGGGGATGTCCAAATATTAATAGTAGACTCGATAAGATTCTCAGGAAGGAAAACCATCTATTTAGCTTGCAGTGGTAGGTGGGCCTGCTATATTGGTTCAAATTCAGTCGTAATTTTCCTGCAACTGTACATGGAATTCGTTTGACGTCTCTTTACGACTGTTACTGCGGCTCTGGAACATTTAAATAAGAAATAAGCAAATATTAGAAATAATCGCATAAAAAATGTTATTCCATGTATATAACATTTACAAATACCTGTTTCTATTTTCTCAGTTTCAACATATAACAGTGTTTGACTTGTTGTTTTGACTACCCTGCAGTATTTAGCGTCATTACACTTTTTTACTGTGTACACTTATGTTTTTCTGAATACAACATTTTCAATAATTCATTTCCCTATTGACTTGACTACAAACATCTATATAAGAATCCCCTCGCGCACAGTGTTTCAAAAATTCGTATTTCTTAGCAAGTTTTTTTCAAAGCATTAGCAATAGTGTACTTGATTGTTATTAGTAAGTTTCAAAGATTTCTAATGTGGCTGACTAATCACATACTGTATGATACATAAACCATATACATATGCTTCATGATAATGAACAAAAAATGTATTTAGGACAATTATGATGTATATGGAATATTATTTTACAATAGCTTTTCGTGGATTTGTATTCTGTCTCGCCAGAAAAATACAAAGCAACGAAAGGCTACTGCAACATAATTTATTATATACCTATAAATATTGAAGACACATAAAGCCAATTTGCACAGGTTTTAATGAGTTTATCAAGTTTTCCCAAGAAAGTGCCGTCACGCTACCACAAAATATTTCATCATAAAACTTGGCATGAAGGAAATTATGATTTCGATATACGAAGTTAATAAGTCTGTTGTAAAACATTCAATAATCGTAAGATCTATCATTTTGTAGATCTAGAAAAAAATCAACATCTTTATACATTGCATGTACTTCCATTCTTTGAAAAAGAATAAAAAATGTTGTTTGTTTATTATGTTAAACGCCTCTGTATTTCAATTGGAGACGATGTCTTCTTGAGACATATAGCGCTGCCAAACTGCTGTTTCACTCTGTAGACATGTTGCATGATAACACACCCAATAACATTATCCTGACAACGGGACAACCAGTCTTATATATATATATATATATCGCCAAGCAGGTAAAGCAAATGGCAAACAAAGCTATGGAGTTTAGCATTAAAAATTACTCTTCTCTGATTAAAACACCACTCCCGAAGAAAAAAAAAACATTGGCTAGAGGCGGA
>CM037794.1:32929604-32979604 GCA_021229015.1 Solen grandis
TGTTATATAGATATACTTGAATGAGATTGAATGAAAGTAACAGGATCGGTTGATATGCGACATAAACCCATTTATGGAAGTGGGATATAGTATATTATACGTTCTAGTAGAAATTTGTTTAACATAGAGGGTCCACTAAAACGTCGCCGTCTTTATTATTGTTGTGTGCTATTCTCACAGCTTCTTTTTATTCACCTCTCTTTTCGTTGAAAAACATTGCCAGGTGATAACATTATGAAGCGGAAATTTTGAAAGTAACAAAATATTAACAATATTGCCCGCTTTTTGGAAATTGTGTGCTTTAGTTCCGAATGAATTCTTTAAACGAAAAAATGGTTATTCACATAACATTTCAATGGTGCGGACAACAATGCATTTTTGTAGTTTTTAGTACATTTTTCTCGCCTAAAGCTTTTATTCTATTGCGAATTATTTCTAGTTTCAAAGAAAAATATAACTTCGACCTCTTTAAAAGCTTAATATATTAACTTGATGAGCATATAGGAAAAAGAAAATGGTTCATTTAGAGTGAAATAAAAAAGAAGGGTATTGTAAATTCTGATTTTAAAAAAAAATCACAGAACAAAATCTTACTTCTTTTTTCTTTTTTTTTTTTGTTTGAACAAAAAATATAAGTTGAAACCTATTAAGATATAAAAAAAAATCAAAATTAATCAACATATACAACATTCATTTCGAATTCCTGAAAGGATTGAAGGAATTTTCTGCACTACCTAATATAAATAATAGATGTTTAAACTGAACTCGGATTGCACGCAAAACCTTGCGAGAATATTTCCCATGGGGTAAATGCTTAATATAAATTAAGTTTAACTGTAGAACAAGGTTTTCCTTAAAATACGGTGAGAGAAGACCTTTCTTATGCAAAATGCACAAACGTCCTCGTTTAGCGACGAACTTTCCGAGTCAGAAATTTTCAATGTACGTAATTGGTATCGGGATAGTCATCAGTTGAATTCGCAGAACATTGAAGATCTTCTTGTCGGGAAATAATTTTTGGGTTCGCCATAAGGAACATTAGGGCACATTAGTTGTAGATATTTGACAGAAAAGGATGGTCATAAAAAGTCTGAAACGGCGAATTGCATTTGGATTTGTTGCTCGAAGCTGCAAAGCACACCGTATAATGAATTTATGTAGGAAAAAAGCTAGAGCATGAGTGCTGCGAATATTTTCATGGAACATAATTAGACTGATGTTTTAGAGTTAATAAATGATAGTATAACAAAAGCATTTGCTTTAATACTATGTTATAAAGGCTAAATGACAATAATGGGAAATAATAAAAAGATAATCATTTTTTATGTCATAACATAGAATGTTTGCTAAACCTGTGCCCGATATAGATGCGTCGAAAGTCTATATTTTATTTACACACATGCAACCTGATCTCTTTCACAAAGCCGTTGTGTGTATCGAATTGTATCCATTTCAATCAGTCAACCTGACAGTGATGAATCGTTTATATCATTATTTGCATATAAAAAGACATTGATCTCGACTCGATGATTTTCCTTAGACATTTTCCTCGAATGATATTTTTTCTACCACACAATCAGTATGACAGTGATCCCATCGAAATTCGCTTAAGACTCCTCAAGTCGAGGAAAATGTGAATATTAGATTTATCAGTTCAAAAACAATTGTTATCTTCAATCAATATTAAGATTGTTTTTATAAACAGTATTTACAGATATCAATATGTAATATTTTTATATTCTTAAAATATAAATAGCCATTATTTGAAGTAATTAATGTTTAAAGAACTTGCTTGTATTAAGTTATTAGATAACATATTAAATCGTTTTTGAAAATCGTTTTGTAATATAGCGTACGGAGCATGGATACTGATGATACTTTAAGTTCTATTTATCTTAGCACCAAGTTATAAAGGCTATTTGTAACTTTGAAATATGCAATGCCATATATTAATCTGTACAATTATTTGAAAGTGTAATCCATTGCACACACACACACACACTATTTTGGAAATAACAAAATATGTGTTTTTTGACATACATGTACTAAGATATTTAGAGCGGAATGACATGATTAAGATCCAAGTATCATCAAGATACTATTCATATGAAGATGAAAAAAGATTATATAGATGACATGTAAGTATATATTTATTTTTCAAAGACTAATAAACAGTAAAAATGCTAACGGAAATTTTAACTGTTAAGGTAATAATCATTTTTGATTTGAATAATCAGCTATCGACACGTTAAATAAAAAATGATGTCTTTGATATTTTAATCGGAGTTTAAATACCGCTAATGATAGCGCTGAAATTTTCATTATGTACTTCAGAGAAAATATTTTGATGAAAGTATAGCAATTCACACTCATACCTAATGCGTTTAGTGTTACCATATATTATCTATTCAAATTAGCGTATCAAACATGGTGTTTTACTGGTAATAACAGAAAATCATATCGTCATACTGGTTATTAACTTTCAGTATAGTTTGCCAAAGAACATCATGCAATATTTTATCTAGTTAACTCTGAATAACTTTACAGAACGTTATAATGATATAGCAGACAATAATTCTATCGAAATTTAAAGAAGTAAACATGACAGAATTACTATTTAACTAAAATCTCAAGGGAAAAACAATCATGATGGCAAAAAATTATTTGAATATTCTGGCATGTGTCAGACATATGGCTTATAGCCGTATTCATTCATTTTGTTCTTTTATGTTTACTTCTGTCAGATCCGTCGTCTCGAAAGGAGACAATTGGGCTACTGTGTTTTTCCAGCCATTGGCTAGGGAGCCAGTATCGTTGTAAATAACCAAAAATGAAAGACAACATCACAGTCGAGTGCAGTCTGGTCCCATTTAGGCGTCTGATGTTGACAGACTAATGCATATGGTCAAGGTCATTTAGTTGAGTTCGCGTCTAATGTTCCTATACAAATTAATGAATTTTGTGACAATCACCCAGACGCCATTGTAGCAAATTATTGAGTGATACAAATTCATTTCTGGCGGAGAAGGTTGTTTATAGAAACAATTACATGTAATGCAAAAAGCAATGAGCGTGTGTAGGTGCAATTCCTTAGACTGAAGAAAAAAATAACGTATGGGATTTTATTTTTCAAACTTCATCAAATTGTAAAGAATTGCCAAGGAGATATTATATTTAGATACAGACAGCTGATAAAGAGCAAATCATTTTAATTCTTTAACACATATTTTTATGTTCGGTTTTGTGTATGAAGCGGAACCAGTCATATATGAATACTAAAAGGAAATGAACACGTATCATTTGTTTAAACGGGGGTCCATTTGTACTAGCATTAGCATACAAATGTGTTGATGTGTGATAGTAAACCGTCACTGCGACATTATTTGTATGATTACAGTTACTGAATGAGCCGATTGTACAAAAGCATCCGGATGAACTTATTCTATGCATATTGGAATGATGATAAATACGGGCAGATCTGTTTAAGTAATACCACCACGAAGTGAGGAATTTTCGTGTTAGACCTAATTTTATATCAGAATAATCCTACCGCTCATTATATGTATTAAATCTAAATTTTAACGTATTTAAGTAGTATCTAATGAATTGATACTCATGTGTTGTAAATGTTGTTTCCTTATCCTCCTTTAAAAGGTAAGATTTGCATGTTCTGATATACTACAATGAACAGTGCCAAATAATGATATAGTGACGAAACAACGAAAAAGATGTATAATGGATTCATACTAAATTTTGTGTTGTTTGATTTTAAAAACTGCATCTTTTATCTACTTAGTTATGTGTAGTTTGATACCGTTAAAAAGAATGTTAATATTGTCAAGTGTCTTTTTTAGAAAGGGAACTATAAAGGCGAAAGGCGTCAGTTTATATCTTTTGTTTAATTTCAGAATAAAAGATCATCAACCTTTATTACTAATACTAACATGTTGTTGTTGTATTGAGGTTTACCGTCGCTGCGATAGTATTTCAATCCTATAGCGACGTCCAGCTAATTACAGGTGGAGGAAAACCCCGAGTACACAGAGGTACCCGGGTAGAACCACCCACCTTCCGCAAGCCAGCTGGAAGGCTTCCTCACATGAAAAATCCGAAGTCCCTACTGGGATAAATAAGAACATGTAAGATAAAATGGTAATGATTGTGATCACTATGTTATCTAATATTATAAAGATTCTTTCATGACGTCAAAGCTTCTATTCGTAAAAATGAATTTCATTGACATCACTGTGGTCAATGTGCAGCAGAAGTGTCTTCTAAACAGATGATAGGAAATACATAAATATGTGTCTCTAACATGTTCATATCTTCTTCGTCTTGATATTTTAGATACGAAAAAACATACATCTCTGGTAACTATTTAAAGTTTTCTAGTTACTATACTACTTAAGTAATCAAAAGATCGGATGGAAATGTACCATTTGTAACCTTTGAAGCGTGTGTGTGTTTAACATAATAATTAACAGTTCACATTTTTTATGTTTTTCAATCATTTGAAATTGAGATATTGGGATATAAGTTCTAGTAAAACACTTAACCGCGCTGATATAACCTAAACAAACGCCATAATATAAATTGAAAAATCTTTAAATTCCAATCGCTGTCCACAGACGTTAAACATTTTTTTCACCACTGATGCAAATATTTAGAATCTTTCAACTGCTGTAGTTTCATTACAAATATGGGTACGTTGTATTTTTAATCAAACATGTTTGTATGTTTCCGTCCTTTACCTATTTTGTCAACAGCAATACTATCCATAGAGACACACACTCTCCATGAATAACAGTTCATTGAGAAGAGCATAATAGTATAATTATCCCTGTTGTTTTATGAAAGATCATATCAATACATTATGTTATCAAATATTAATGCTTTCACAGGTTAATTTAGTCCAGTGTGAATGGCAATTAAATACGTACTGATACCAATCTAGGTTTTGATATCTCTTTAAAATAAATTATTTTATAGAATATTTTTATTTTATTTAAACCAGTAGGCATACTTGCCCAAGTGGTACAAATGCAATATACATACATAGCAAGACAGACAGCAAAGATAGTGTTTAAATATCAAACATCACATAATGACAAAGGAGAGAGATAGAAGAGAGAGAGTGAGAGAGAAAAAAAAATAGGAAAATACATAGATAGGAAAACAAAATCAATATACAATATAAACATATATATTGTATATTAATTCAAGTACAAAACTTCATTTCTAATTTGAAACGACTTATAGATATATAACGCAAAATTTCTTAGAACTGTACTGTTATCACTATTAAATAAAGCAATAAGTTTAAACATACTAGGTCTTTTCCAAAAATATGACTGAATATAACGTTTCCTGAGTGTTAAATAAAGAGAGCATTCTAAAACAAAATGGTACTCATCTTCAACTTGATTACAAAATTTACATTTTCTTAATTCCGGAGGAGTACGTATCGGCCTTGTCCATCTACCAGCTTCTATTTCCAACCTATGTGATGACATACGTAATTGTGATATGACTCTTAAGAACTGTGAACTTTGCAAAATGTTTAAGTATGGTTGAAGTTTAAATTCACAAACTGATCTATAAAATATAGCACGACTTGAATTCTGGAGACGACTGTTCCAGTTTTGTAAGAAATGATCATTTAATCTCTGTGTAACTAATGATAAAAACAAATTTTCATGTCCAACACCTTGATTCAACCATGCGTCATGGAAACCTAATGATTGAAGCAATGATCTTAACAAAGTGACCCAGCTAGTTTTATTTGGATATATTACTGCATCAGTACTTAACACATTATAAATAATTTTAATATATTTATTCGCCTCTACGCGCAATATCTTGAGCCAGTATTTAATAATATTTAAATGTCTTTTCACTAATAAAGTTGTTCGACCTAGTTCCCCAAACACAAAATCATTCTGCGTTGATTTCTTTACCCCCAACAATTTCTTACAAAACTGTATATGTGTTTTCTCAATCGCATTACCCTGGATAAAACCCCATACTTCACTAGCGTAATTTAAAATTGGTAAAATAAGTTTGTCAAATAAGTCACATTTATGTTTTGGTGAAATAAAAGTAAATTTATGCAAATATTTGTCCATTCTAAAAATAGCCTTCTGTGCCCGACCAGCTAGTGACAATTGAGCTAAATTAAAAGATCCGCCCGATGTGAAAACAACACCCAAATAAACAAAACTATTAACAATTTCTAATTCTTTCTCCTTGTATAAGAAGCGTGTACTTTTTGGTAATTGCCCCCCTTTTTTAAAAATAATTATTTTTGTTTTTGAGGTATTAACCTTCAATCTCCATCTTTCACAATAGTCGGACATATATGCTAAACCACGATGTAAATCTTGTTCATTTTCAGAGAAAAGAACAATATCATCTGCATAAAGCAACATTAACATTTTAAAACAATCAATATCAACACCATTATAGCCTTTGCTAAGAAATTCTTGCTCAATATCGTTAATAAACAGAGAAAATAATATCGGCGAACAACACTCACCCTGCCTAACGCCGAGTGTACAATCAAAAGCATTACTTAATTTATTACAATACTTTACTCTGGATTTAATATTAGTATACATAGACCTTAAAATATTAAGCATATTTCCCCTTAAGCCTAGTTTAATAAGTTTAAACCAAAGATTATCCCGAACAACATAATCAAATGCCTTAGAAAAGTCAAAAAATGCACAATATAAACGTTTTCCCTGATTTAACATGTGGGTTATAAGACCATGCAACACAAAAATATTATCAACTGTGCTCATCTTACTTCTAAACCCTGCTTGCGCTTCAATATATACAAAATAATCTTCAGCCCAACGAGATAACCTATTATTAAGAACACGTGTAAATAACTTCCCTAGACAACTAAGCAAAGTAATACCTCTATAATTATCTACTTTATTAATATCACCTTTTTTGTGAAGAGGAATTACATATCCTTCAGACCAATATTCAGGGAAATGCCCATTAGTAAAACATTTATTAAAAAGTAAATGTAAAGTGGGCAACAACGCATCCATACCATAAATAATAAACTCGTTTAAGAAATTATCTGGTCCCGCACTACGGTTTAACTTCAACTGTTTAATAGCATGTACAATTTCATCACGAGATATTTCAACATTTAATTCATCAAACATAATATTAAATTCATTATTTTCATACCTTTCAATAAAATATAAAACATCATCATCTGGGGTAAAGAAAGCATCACAATTATTATTAACAGCTTTAAAATATTCCTCGAAAGTAGAAATAGAAATATCAGTTGTCTTCAGACCAGATGCATCTTTTAACAAATTCCAATATTCTTTTGCATTTTTATAACGTGCGTTTGTAAGTTTTAAAGTTTGTAACTGGTCGTAATTAGTTCTACATTTTCTTATAACAGACTTATACTTGGACCGTGCATTAACCATATACTCACGATTCTCTCTTGACTTACTAACTCTAAACTTATTTAATGCATTAAAAAACTCAGTTCTAGCTAACTCACATTCTTCTGTAAACCATGGATTACTGTTTTTTAATTTATTTCTTACTGGATTAAATGATTCATTTTTACTCACATTTTTCTTAAATAACGGCGAAACTGTATCTACAATAATATTATTAAAATCAGACAAACAATTATCAATATCAACACATGAAGTCGTAGTACGCAATTTTTCTTGTAATAAATCAAACCTTGAAAAAACATATGTAGACGTTATTGCCTCACAATAATCTGGTTTTAAATCACCATTCCAAGTAAGCTTATAACTTACATTATCATAAACCATATCGCTAACCTCATTTTTAGATATAGATTTATTTTCAAATAAAAAGCTAAAAGTAATAATACAATGATCAGATAATATATTTGGTTCCCCTACCGAAAACCCGCTTACAAACTTAAAAAGATTACAAGAAGCAATTACGTAATCAACTACACTACAGCCATTGTGACCAACAAATGTATACTGACCTATACCACTATCCCCCCTGTTCTACCGTTTAATATACGCATACCTGTTTGCTTACAGAAATCCAATAAAAGTGACCCATTATCGTTTAAGTGACCTTGGTCTTTTGAAGCTCTAGGTAATGATTCATCAACAGTATAATCAGGAATCATATTAGACAGCTGAAAATCATCATATGTTACATAATCGGGTACATTCGATGTACGTGCATTAAAATCACCTGTTACAAAACAAAAACGCTCTCTATCTTGAAATTTATTTTCTATTTCAATGATAGCATTGTTTAATCTGTCAAAAACAAGCTGGATAAATGCCGACATGAAAGACATGAAAGAAGAAATTGTAAGGTATTCCAAGCCATTAATATTATCAGCTTGGCAATTATGTTTTTTCTGCTTCAACTCGAAACCACCATCAAATTAAGTTTGAAATATGTTTTATTAAAGTTGACCCAGAACTCAATACTATAATTTCTAAAGATATGTCACCATATTCTTCGATTAGATAATCGATAAACACAATTAACGCATTATCAGAAAGTTGTTGCTCTGTGTGTTGATATTTCCTTGCAATATTATTGGAAAGCTTATATTCAACCAAGTGTATTCTCACATTCTTGTGCATGCCTGTTTAGTGTTGTATTGAAGCGCTTCTAGTATTGTAGTATATGTGTTTCAAGATTATCAAGATTACCGTAATTCGAGTGGTTTATGACGTAATCACGGCATGCGTACTCTATTAATTATCTAGTTTATGTTTAAAGCCACAAGTCTTATGGCATTGAACCAAAGTGAATATGGGATTTTGGATATGTTTGATTTCGTACAACCAAATATACAAATTCATAAGTTGCTACACAATAGAAGAGAAATTACTACGTATGTGAAAAATTATGAAATAATGGGCTGTCTCACCTGATGTGTTATAAATAACATTCGATATTTAAATACAAACCAACTATAACTTAGATAATATTGATTTTCTTCTTTCTTCAAATTAAAAAGTGTGTTTTCTCTCTTTTTTTTTTTTTTTTTTTTTTAGAATTTAGATTTCCAATATTCTGTTCTTATCTAATATAATACATTATAGTCTGTATTTGTTTAATTTTGGTTAAAATCAGTTTGAATGTTTCGCCATATGTTAATACACAGTCTTTTTTCCAAAATATTTCAATATAATGAGCTAGCTTATCCATTTTTTAATTCCGTTATGTTCTATTATTGAAAGGATTTTTAAGGTTTTTATATGACTTTCCATCATCAAAAAGAGCCTGTTTTTACCAAGTACCTTGGGCGAGAGTAATTAATTCTAGCACATCTCTTGCGTAATTGATTAACAAGGCGTAAAGTTACACATTTCGTCTAGCGCAGACACTACATATGCTGGCAAGCATTTTATATTAGAAGAAAAACGAATTATTCTGGAAGCCGAAAACAGATGTAAATTATGCTTATTTCATGTTGAACAAGTCCTAGAGAAAAACAGACATCCATAACATCTTAATGTTGATGACTGTTTTGCTAACGAGTACAATAAGTAAAAGAAATCTTATCTTAACAAAAAGAGCAAATAAAGATCGTTCGTTGTGAGGTATGATTTCAGAAATCTGAAGCTTTCTTAATTGTTCTTAATTTGTAGCCAACTGATCTTGACAAGAATTAAATGAATTTTGTCGAGAGTATTGTAACTACCTGGTAGTGAAACGTTATCGATCATGATTTGTGTTTAATTTGAGAACCCATGAGTCTGAGGAAATAATATTTGAATCGTTGACTGAACCGCTTGTTTAATAGTTCTGGACTCCATAAATTTACAGTTCAATATTTTATATTTTATACTTTATATTTTCATTTTCTTATACACTTTATAATATTCATTATTGATGTGATTGATAACTTTCTGCAATCTCTATTAGGGCGTTATACGAAGTGTAAGGAAACAGACGACACTTGAAGCCCGTTCATCACTTAATTCACCAGAGAACGAATCTTACTAAATAATGCTTGACAACCTGTTGTAACAAAGAAGAAATATCAAAACAAGTGAAAACAATTTATCTCCTTGTTTCATTTGAACAATTCCAAAAATAATGTAGAAACTATGCTTTAAAAGAATAAATGCTATATCGTATAATTCAAAAATCGTCATGATATCTCGTCATTTCACGCTGCGAGAACTATTTCGTTGTATCATATGATATTCACCTAGTGAATTTACATTGGCATCAAATATAACATTGTTGGAAAATAATTGAAATGTAACAATAGCAGGATCAAGATTGCCTCTTACTAGTTTAATGTTTTCACGAATTTCATTTCTAGTAAATAATTTTAAAAAGAGAGTATGCCATATGTGTATGAATAAATATTCTGTTAAAGATATTTTTTTCTTTAGAATAATAGAAGAAAAAAAGAAGAAAAAAGGTTTGGTGCAAGATTATATATCGTATTTTTACACAAAATATGCAATCAAAAGATGTTTTTGTTAAAGATATATTTGGCTGGACTTTCAAATAAATATTGGATATGAAAAATATTCGC
Source organism: Solen grandis (assembly GCA_021229015.1). Lineage (NCBI taxonomy): Eukaryota > Metazoa > Mollusca > Bivalvia > Adapedonta > Solenidae > Solen > Solen grandis. The sequence goes on from CM037794.1 coordinate 32,940,151, forward strand.
TTTTTGAAATATTTCAGCTATAAAATAATATCTGCATAAATGTACTGAAAGAAGATGGCTTGACACACCAGAATATTCAAGAAACAAAACCTTGTCACATGAGTTTACGGAAATGCGTCCGCAATTATCGGAAATGCTCGCAGGTTATTTATTATGCATACAGTACCGTAATGTCACGGGGAAAAAAGTCACCGAAACAACGGTTGTAGAACATTCTGATAATGACGAAAATGAAAGTTATATGTGAGGGAGAAGGGCCAAAATTTATAGAAAAAATACACATCGATGACCGTAGTTGTTCTGAAATAATGAACAGTTTTAGGTGTTAGTTCACACTTTTAACCTTTGTTTTAATATTTGAATAACAAAATAATTATGAGACATTGGATGCATTCATGCTTTCCTTTGTTGAAGTTATAGACATCACCAAAGACATAATAGGAACTCAGCATGGTTGCCTTATGTAAACAAGCGTATCTAGTCTGCATGTAATGCTGTCAGTCACTAAATGTAAATGGGCAAGGAAAACGTGTAGTCTGTTTGTTGCCATATTAATATTCATGACCTTCTGAGCGTTTCCGAATGCGATCGCATTGTTTCCGACTATGTTAAGTATTATTCATATGCACTCGACACTTAAAAATCGTTGTTTTTTTTTTAAGATTTTCTTTACGCTAATAAAACATTGTTTCAATCTTTCGACTTTTCTGGGAATATTAATGTTGCCGGATATATTTTCATACAGTATTTCAACATATAATTTTATGTAAAGAAATGGTATGGATAAGTTTGGACCGAATTCATCTTTAATGCCTTTAAAAATTGTGTAGTTTTGTATCGTTAATCATTCCTGAACAACCAAGAGCGTTCTCGAACAACCAAGAGCGTTATCGCTGTGATTTTCTTGGTGCCTGCTCCGTCTAGTCTAGAGCCTTTGCTATATTTACATGAACATATGAAATCATCGATACTTATCAGAATGCCCATGTTTGTCTCGCCATGTGTCTGTTTCCTCCCTGCCAATCTGACAATGATGAATCGTTTATATCGTTATTTTCATATTAACAAACAATGATCTCTCTTGTTTTCGTTAGACATTTTACTTAAACGATATTTTCTCAATAATGAAACGTCTGAATGACAGTGTTATATATGATCGTTTCGGGTTCTTTCAAATCATTTTTTATTGCTATCAATACATTCAAAATAATGTCAGATTTATTGGGGAAGCACAATTTGATCGAACATGGTATCAGTTTATTAGTCCTACCGATGAGTATTTACAGATGTGAGGCTTGTTTCAATCTTCGTGGACAGTTCGGATATCTTTAAAAGCATTAAGTTTAGGAAGTGATAAAGTAACCTATTATACTTATATATTACCAAAAATACATTAAAAATACACTACGATGAAGAAAGTATACACGTATATAATTACATAAATTCATAAACGTTGAGTCGGCGCAAGCTAGAGCGTCCGAAAACGGCATTTGATGCCAACATTCTTTAAAGGTCTCACACATTCATTTGATGCCAACATTCTTTAAAGGTCTCACACATTCGCAGCGTTGTCTTCATCCACCGCAATGCATTTATCCATAGCGAGTGATCAAAATGGTGAATGTGACTTCATAGTATTTTCTAAAATTGAGACACGATTATCATTGTTTCGACCGTCATATACTTGTTCACCATATATTTATGCGATTGTTATGGTATGTTTTAAACAGCAGAAGATCCAAATGTCGGTTTTCAGTTATAGTTGTGTGTCCTTTCACTGAAAGGACCATGGTTCGATCTCAGGCCGCCGACATACCGAAATTGTAATGGAACTTGTAAAGCCTCTTTGATTTTGAACTGGCTTGGATGTTGGATGCCCAACAATTTCATACGGTCAGATATTTTGATATACTATCCTTTGTACATCGATGTGCTGACATGCTATCGACTTGAAACTTTCTTAGCTGCAAGTTTCTTTAAACCATTGTATATTGTAGTACAATAGAACGACTCTGTGTAAAGAATTCTCTGTCTGCCTGTCTGTCTGTCTGTCTGTCTGTCTGTCTGTATATATATATTAATAAATGTATGAATATGTATCATTTCATAAAAAAAAATGTCATGCGGGCGTCCGAGTTCTCAGAGGTTCTACTTAATTACAGAAGTGTCGAAAAGATATCAAATTATTTGGGGGGGGGGTTAACAATGGTAATCAGAAATCAGTACTAAGTGCAGAATATGAGTCTCAGTAAACATTCCAATGATTTGTGGGATACATCTGACCTTACTCACCTCGCGTTTAAGACTACATTTTTTCTTCAAAACAAGCAGCGAAGGCTTATAAAAATCTCAGTGCGGAATATAATTAGGCAAATTATACAGTGGAAACCATCACCTGCTAATCTACCTTTCTCTACGGGATCATCTTAAACAGGTCTTTGTACGGAATGCATCATTAAGGTTCTGTGTTTTGTCCCAGATTGTGCATTAACTAAATAATACGAAAGGGGCACTGGAAATAAAACTCAGTGTACAAAAAGGTAATCTGAAATCAGTAAAAAAAAAAAAATAATTGTGCAAGATATTTTTATACTACATGTAGTTTATTTGGAAACTAGTTGGTAATCTAAAGTTTTTGCAACGTGTTCTGGCTGTATGCCAGTCAAAAATGGAAACGACATCGTAAAAAACAATTAATGACTATAAGATACCTGTCCTTCAATAACGTATCTTTTGTGTATATGATCAAACATTACCTGAACAATGTGAATATCTAAGCGAAAAGTGTAATAAAAAATGGTGTGTTTTGTTGCTATTGTATATTTTTATTTATTTATTTTAATATAGGACCTGTGTGGTAAAGTGTAACAGACATTAATGAGTGTCCGAAAATAAAGTTTCAAACCTTGAATACAACTTATCACGGATAGTGTATAATGAAATATAACTCGGATCAATATGCATATCTCTACAGAAACACATTTTGTATCCATATTTACTTGATATGACCGTATTTCAAATTTTTGAATGTTTAAGGTGAACATTTCTAATTATCTTCTAATTATTTTCAGTTAAGTACCTGAATGGCGACCATTTTAGCTAGACACATATGCTAGACATTCAGTAAGTAAAATCAACCTAACTGATAGTCGATATATACTGTTGAAGAACGTGGTATCAGTTTTTAATACATTGTGTTTTAGTGACATTACCTTAATTAAAATATGAATAGAAAATGTTATATATGCATTCCTTGCAAAACATGAGAAGGAATTATATTATCAGACATAATGTTTCTTTTAAGACGACACGTAAACAGCATTTTCTTGTATACACGCCCCATTGACTAATTTTCAGGGTCAGAATCAACAGATTTGTTTATCTTGTTTTATCGTTCATGGATAATGCGAAAAATAAATGGAAATTAAACAGGAAACAGCAGTCGTTAAGCGGTCAAATGTCAGATTTGTCATTGGCATTGCGGATTCTTTGTAATGCACATTTAATATATTTCATTAGTTTCTTCAGGATGTTCCTGATTATCCAAAACAGAATATAAAACTGTTGCATGGTGAGTAATTCTTGAACGATGATAATACTTATCAAATCATATTATCTATAGAAAAACAACCTCTTTTTAACGTAGTCTCTGAAAATCCCGACAATAATTTTATATTTTTTTTGATTTTAATGACAAGTGAATCAACTTACCTATACAATACTCTTACAATTTTCAATGATTAATTATGGATTTATTTTATTATTATTATTATTATCTTTAGACTGAGAAACAAATGTGCAAAGCATGCTTTAAGAACAAAAACTGAAACTAAACACTGAAGTCTTGTCGTATAATTTTAAGATATTACTACGTCGGAGTCGTTGTCAGGTCAAAGATAATTCATATTTAAATCTGTCGGTTAAAAGAAAAAAACTCAAAGATTTTTTTTTATAATTCCATATGCAAAAAGAATGTATCGAAACGTATTTTTTATGCTTATACGCAGTATATTATTAAGAGCATGTAAATCAAGAGAAATCTGACACGTTAGCTACTTTATCCTCGCGCTATTCTGCCGTTTTTCTTTGCTTTGTTCACGTATCAAGACAACAATACACTTGACATCAAATACATACTGTGTATTTACAAGGCTGAAGGTTATGTATCTTATAACAGCCAATATATTTGTAAAGTACAAGTTTTATCATTCTTCTCCACTTTGCAGTCTGTCAAGGCTAACATGAAATTAGAGTGGTTGAATTAATATCATATTCTCTGTCAACAGAACATTATCTTGAGACAGGGATATGATACAAATCCCGAATAAACAATTTAAAATTGATAGTCTCTTTTGTAGACGCTGTGATAAATGGATATCATCCAACCAGTCAGTTCTAGACTATGTTCATCATAGATTATTGATTTAAGCGTTTGTTTTATTCTATTAATATTTATTTCAAGGCTACAAACCTTGGTTATTTCAAGGCTACAAACCTTGGTTATTTCAAGGTTACAAACCTTGGTTATTTCAAGGCTACAAACTTTGGTTATTTCAAGGCTACAAACCTTGGTTATTTCAAGGCTACAAACCTTGGTTATTTCAAGGTTACAAACCTTGGTTATTTCAAGGTTACAAACCTTGGTTATTTCAAGGTTACAAACCTTGGTTATTTCAAGGCTACAAACCTTGGTTATTTCAAGGCTACAAACCTTGGTTATTTCAAGGTTACAAACCTTGGTTATTTCAAGGCTACAAACCTTGGTTATTTCAAGGCTACAAACCTTGGTTATTTCAAGTTACAACCTTGGTTATTTCAAGGCTACAAACCTTGGTTATTTCAAGGCTACAAACCTTGGTTATTTCAAAGCTACAAACCTTGGTTATTTCAAGGCTACAAACCTTGGTTATTTCAAGGCTACAAACCTTGGTTATTTCAAGGTTACAAACCTTGGTTATTTCAAGGCTACAAACCTTGGTTATTTCAAGGTTACAAACCTTAATTATTTCAAGGTTACAAACCTTGGTTATTTCAAGGTTACAAACCTTGGTTATTTCAAGGTTACAAACCTTGGTTATTTCAAGGTTACAAACCTTAATTATTTCAAGGCTACAAACCCTAATTATTTCAAGGCTACAAACCTTGGTTATTTCAAGGTTACAAACATTAATTATTTCAAGGTTACAAACCTTGGTTATTTCAAGGTTACAAACCTTGGTTATTTTAAGGTTACAAACCTTGGTTATTTCAAGGTTACAAACCTTGGTTATTTTAAGGTTACAAACCTTGGTCATTTCAAGGTTACAAACCTTGGTTATTTCAAGGTTACAAACCTTGGTTATTTCAAGGTTACAAACCTTGGTTATTTCATGGTTTTAACATCCCCTCCTCCTCCTTTATTTAAACATCTTCTTTATAAATGAAACACATTGTGCAACGTCCACCCCACAGTTTGTCTTCTTTGTTATTATTATCTATTATCATTGATGTGTTGTAGAACATGCATCTTTGTGAAAAGTGTTTATAGGGGTATTTTAATTTTTAAAACACATTTCGCAATGCTATAAATATGAAATCTACGATCAAAATCATCTGCTGAACATAAAGTATAAGAAGTAAATCAACTGATATTAACAGAATAACAATGAAATGCAAATTTTCAGGGAGGATACAGAAAGGGTAAGAAGGTTGAGCAGATGCAATGTTCATCAGTCACATGTATCTTCCTTTATGTCTCTTATCTTACACATTTACAAAAGAATATACAGTAAAACCCAACCAAATCAGAATATATTTCAATGGCCAAGCCTAGATGATAAGATCAACTCCCTATTGCGTATTATGACGAACACTCTCCCCAAAATAGCATCTGAAATATAACTAACCTAGCTAATCAGACCATGGTTGACTGACCCCTTCTCCCGTCATTGTGTCCGAGAAAACGACAGTTGTTAATTTGTCCTCCGGTGTTGACCAATTCAGAAACAAAATTGATCCAGAGGCTTAAATTAAACAAGAAACAGTTACATCAAATATATTTATTTAAAAAAAATCGGCTTTGATTGGAATTAAAGAATAGAACGGTTATATAATACAAAGTGTCCCCTCCATCACATTCATCGGAGTAAACATTATTGTAATGAAGCGTACCATCGGAAGGGTGAATTAGACTATAATTTTCAGCAAATGAAGTTCGGTCCGAAATAGTTTTCTATGTGCACCGAAGAGAAGTAATTTGATAACACAACTATATATACATGTAACAAATCAATGCAGTCAGAATACTTTATCGGGGCCTCCGTGGCCGAGGGGGTAAAGTCGCTGACTTTAACACTCACTCAGCCCCTCACCGCGTGGGTTCGAATCCCGGCAGGGTCATTCGGATTTTCATGTGAGGAAGCCTTTCAGTTGGCTTGCGGTAGGTCGGTGGTTCTACCAGGATGCCTCCGTGCATTCGGGGTCTTCCTCCACCTGTAAATAGCTGGACGTCGCTATATGACTGAAATACTGTCGAAGCGACGGTAAACTTAAATAGTCAAGTCAAGTCAGAATACTTTATCAATATTCCATGGATATGAAGCTAATATACCAAAAATAAAAAAAAACATGTTGTTTTGTCTAGTTATGAATAATCCGCTAAACTTCTTCTTCATACGGCTTTTCAAATCCACTAGGGCAGCGGATTGTATCCTGCAGACACTGGAGGTACACGGATCATACGTTTTCGTGATAGTGTGTCTTTGTGCATCTTAAATAACATTTGATATTCAAATCGCTGGAGTGCCAGCAATATCAACTGTACCGCTCGTCTACTACTGGCAAGAAAGCAGCGGCAGAACTAATGTCTTACACAGTCCCGTCCTCTGTCCTTGATCCACACGGTAAACAAACTGTATTTAAAAAGTCAGAAATGATTCCTCAGTTTCATCAAGGGATGTTGATATTGCCAATCAAATAAAGTTTCATCAAGACATAATGATCTGAGATTTGTTTGTTTTGGCTTCCGTATAAATGATAGATAAAACATTTAATATCTACTTGCTCCTGGCTGTTTGCTGTTGTTGTTGATTTAACGTGAAGCATTACTTTTTAATAGGCGATGTTTTTGGATTTGTTCTTTCTTCTTGATAATGCCAGTGTCCACTGTATAAACAGTGAAACCTCTTTACAACGGCATTCATTATAACAGCAACCTCTTTATAACAGCAGTAGTCTTGAAAACTAAAGTGCATAATCCTTCTATGTCTTTATTCTTTACAACGGCAATTTCTTTATAACAGCAGAATTCACTGAAACAAACACCGCCGTTGTAAAGAGAGTTGACTGTAATTATAATGAAGTATGTGCATATGGACTACTTAATAATACTTAACTAGCAGCCAAAAATCAACCCGACAGGGCGGACATGGTTTGTAATTAAATTAGTAGCTAGATAAAAACAACGGGTTGATGGTCTGGCGGTTAGATCTCGTCTCCAATATTAACCCTTTCCCTCATAAAGGATAACATGAAAAGACCTATGCGAGCAGCATAAAACCAGATCAGCCTGCGAGTAACTCGCAGGCTGATCAGGTTTTATGCTGTTCGCTGATCCTCAGTGGTCTGGAAATGAGGATTTTGTAATTAAATTTGGTAAGGTTTAACTGTGGTTTTCTGCAGATCAGGTTTTATGTGGTACCTATTGAGTGCGTCAAAATGAGTCTATATGAGGGAAAGGGTTAATAAGGGAGTGTGAGTGACAAACTGGCTTTATCCGTGTGTGTTATTCTTAATACATTCCTACATGTTTGCTTTAACTGTTAATGCCGTTTAGTTAGTGTATATTAACATGTTCTACCGATGTATTTGAATGGGTATTCAATCACACTACTGTATATCCATATACGATTACCCAGCCTTGTAAGACTTTCTGATAAAATGATAGAATATTTTATCAAATCTCCAGTAGGTCAAAAGACAAAATAAGCTTTATCTAGACATTCGTGTCGACAACTAGATTCCTCGAATTAAATTGCACAGTAGACAGTGTAATTATAGGGCACCCGCTCATATGAAACATTTTAGCAATGTTGAATAGTCTTTTTTTATAAACTCATGTTGCTAGAACGTGGTTCGGGAGGTTTTTTGTATGGCGGCAACACTCTTAATACATAAGGTTTAATTTCATTACATTGGGGACGTATGCTCACATTTTAGTGGATTTTTTACATGTCTAAAATGTGTTAAAACGTAATATTACTCGTTAAGTCAGATGGTATTACACAAGCTTACTTGATCGACATAATGTCACTGCTAGTTTCAGTCACAAAAGGAATGGTGGTTTGAAAGTAGAAAAATATTGTGGTTTTGTTGTATTAAAGCAAGTAGGGTTCAGAAATAACAAAAGAATTCTATCTATGCTATCTTAAGTTTAAATTATCTTTTTTTCTACCTTATTATATAATAGTAACTATGTATTGGAAATTGGAAATTTGAAAATACGTGTAGTCAACTCTACCTGTTAAAATTCAACTATATAAATTGGTCTTTCAACCAATATTCTATGTATACACGGATGGAATTTATTGTATAAACATTTTCATTCCATGAGTAATAAAATAAAACAACAATATTAAGAAGGATTTGAATATTGCATATCCTGATCTGTTTAGATAGTATTTGATTTCAACGTATGTTCCGGTTGAATATTGTTCAAAAGCTTTTTTCCGCTGCACCAAATGAATTGGAAAAATAAAAGACTCAAGTGAGTAAGCCTTTTCATTAATTTTATTGTACCAATATCTGAGAATGTTCTCCTGGCTCGTGTCTCACATGCTTAGGGTTCCAAACTATTCAAAATATATAAATATTATTTATATAACAATGGGAGGCATTTCATGTCCTAGTTTTCTAATGTTAATTCTGTTTTGGTGAATTTATAGTGTGTGGTCCAAAAAGCAAAGCTTACAAGAATTCGTTTTCAGTTTTGATTATCAAGTGATCTTACTAAAACGATTTATATTTGGATAAATTTCATCTTGTGATCAAATGCCAAGAGTTAATGGACCAGTCACACTTTTTGTACCTTTAAACTTATGCATTTAAATGCATTTTCATTCAGTAAATATTAGTCTAATTCTTTCCGTTGATAAACCATTAAGATTCTGAATTGCAGCTCAAATGGAAAATTTGGCAAACAAATGTGATATGTTTACATTTCTAAAAGGGATGTAAGAAAGGAGTCAATCATATGTGATGTTATATTTGTTGGTGGGTGGAGAATAGAACCAAATCTTAGTGTGTTTAATAGGAACCTTTGTTTCTCAAGGTAAATTACTAATCTTTAGAATTCAATACTATATTATCCTATTCATAAATTGTCAATATTGGTCAATGGAGAATAACAAGGAAGATATTACTTTGGAAATGCGAAATCCACTACATTTCAGCAGAATGCCATGTAACCCCATCGTAAGTCCTAAATAATGGGTTGTCGAAAAAATGGTTTGCTGATCAAACATCCTTCGTCCATATTATCTACTATGCGTGAAAAGAAAACATGCTTTGTTCGATTTGAATATGCAAAATTGATGCTAATAAAATTCATATACTTATCAAAAGTTAAAAAAAGGTTCTGTACAAATCAGAGCAGCAATTTACCCAATTTTATCAAATATTACTTTCTTGGATCGAAGGAAGAATGGTACCGGTTTATACATTAAATGTTTTGAATATTGTTATATTGAGTTCAGAACGTACAATTTAAATCGAATGAGCAATGATGGTGAATCTATTTAATTGATAACTGTATTAACATTCATTGTTTCATTTTTTAAATGTTTTTTTTCTTGTCGTCTGTGCCCAGCTGCACCCAAAATATCGGTGTTGACAGTAGACACTGCTTAATAAAGTGATTCTCTGAATGTTTCAATGACATCGCTGAAGAACAATTGCAGATCGGCGTTTGTTTGTTGTTTTTTCCACTTCTTACCCAGTTTATAGTTATAGCTTATATCTTATTTATAATTCATAAATTAATCAAGGATATTCTGAAACGAGAACCTTAGAGAAATTTAACCAAGTTGTATCATGCTTTTACTGAAATTAAACTGCTCATATTGGATGATTTAAAATCGGAGTTTAAGAGTGATAACCTTTGTATAAGCTATCTAACTCTAACGATATTAAGCAAAGCCTGATAATGATAAAAACGAAATAAAGAAATCAATAAATTACATCAAGGTAAGGCAATAGTACCAAAGGTAATTTTTCGCAAGTTACACTGAAACTTGTTTTTGGTCGCCTGGTAGTGTCAATAAACCAGAGTTTGTATCATTTGTTGAGATTTTGGTGCAATTTGAAAGTCTATACATTGGGTAGTCTTCAATTATAATATAAATACTATGACCTCACGAAAGTCATTGGTATGTATAGTAATATCTAAATAATATGTGCATATATATTCGTTTTTGGCACACAAAAACACAGCTTCTACTGAATGCACATGTAAGAGATTTTATTATTCGTATATATTCAATGGCGCATTATATTGTGTTGAAACGGTAACGCAGTAAGAAAAACTTATATTTCATTTTGGTAATTTAAAGCTTCCTTTAAGACCATTATGATACTCTCTAGACAGTCAAGATAGACATTTAGGGGCCGCCGTGGCCGAGCGGTTACAGTCGTGGACTACAAATCTCTCAGCCCCGCTGTGGGTTCGAATCCCGGTAGGGACTTCGGATTTTTCATGTGAGGAAGCCTTCCAGCTGGCTTGCGGTAGGTCGGTGGTTCTACCCGGGTACCTCTGTGTACCCGGGGTCTTCCTCCACCTTAATTAGCTGGACGTCGCTATATGATTGAAATACTATCGCAGCGACGGTAAACCACAATACAATACAATTCAAGATAGACATTTATTGAAAACAAATGGAAATTGAGGATTATTACATAGTTTTATATTTTTTTCTTTGGCACCTCCAGACTTGTGTATCTACGTAATTAAGTAAAGTCGACTATTTTATATTATCGAACCCTCACCAAATGGAAACACAGAATATTTGAGTATTCAGTTTCACAATGCGAGAAAACTGGAATACTCCAGGATGGCGTATACAATTACTTTCTTTTTCAAAATACTGCACCTATGTATTAATTGAAATGCTAGTTTTGCCAGGCCTTGAAGACTTTAAAAGCTTTTAAATCTCTAGACCATTTTTTTCTGTCAGATAAATCAGTGAAACATCTCATCTGTTCATTTGCTTCCATGCTGTTTATAAAATTCGGTTAATAGAATAACACTCCTGGTAATATTTTATATACAGGGAATATATTTATCCATTTTTATATATTTCTAAAGTATCTGCTTTGTGCCTTTTAAAGTCAGTATCTCATATGCATGGTGATTTACCAGTCTTGAACGTAAAATAATTATTTATATGTAGCTCTATAATACCACATAATGTGTGTGTGTGTGTGTGTGTGTGTGTGTGTGTTTACTGCTTGAAGGGAAATGGATTCCGTTATGGCTTCCGCACAATTACTTTAATTAGAAATGATATATCAAAATACATGGTTTAAAAGTTACATACCAAGAGGTTTGAAATAAATTATGGTGGTGGAATAATGGTTTGGTTTATGAGTATGAAAAGTATATATAAAATTTCTGAATCGCAAGGATAAATACTGACACTGTAATGGAAATGGAACCGGACACGGGATCAGGACAAGTATACTAACACTACAGGATGTAGTCAGTACTTTAAGTATAGAACTGATATCTACAACACAACAATGAACTTTCAAGGTTGTTCTCTTGCTCCGGATTGTACACCATTGTATAAAACCATTTACTCAGAGCAATTGTTTTTACCTTGGATATTTTGGCATTATTGCATAGCCTTCATCAGCTGATTGCACTGAGATTTGGTCAGTGGATGTTTCGTGAGGACTGTACACCACTGGTAGCTCCAAACCCTCGTCACTGTTAAGATCCTTTGACATTCGGGTGAGACTTAATGAGAAGAAGAGAAGGTTCTCCCTGGTTGCCAAGTCATATACACATTTCTGTGGGAGATTCTGCAGGGACTAAGGACGAAAGCGGTGAATGTGCCATTATTTACTGAAACTTTTTTATTAAGATATCTGTGAAATCTTATTTCCCACTGGAACAAAATGGTGACTGGCTCAAGTGTGTGCATTATTGGTATTGTGGATATACATGTATCTGTATAGCTTTTGTTTTTACTTTTGTACTGTATCCTTTGTCTGAACCTTTTTCCTTCAGCATTTTTCTCCAAACTTCATTACAATGTTGTTGTTTGCGTTCGCGCTCAGGCGTATTGTGCATGGTGCTGCGGGTTTTTGAGAGAGAACACCTTTTAAGGCCCAGCACTTCTGACCTCGGTTCTCTCGGACTTTTTCTGTCAAGGTTGCACTCCCTTAACACCTCTAGACAGATGCATCTACACAAAGACACAGATGCGCTACCCTAGCTCGTTTCGAATAGACCCCCTGGTTCTTTAACATGTCCGGTGTACAGCACTGGAATTTGAACCCCGGACCCCTGGATTAGCAGTCAAGCGCGTTACCACTGAGCCACCACTCCGCCTTATGACAATGTTTATAGCCATAATTTCTCGGCTAAGTTCGATTATGGCTGATGTCTGCCCATTAGATCTGGTGTAATGACCTTTGATTGATCAAATCATGCCAATTTCTGTGCATACTCTAATATATTATTTTCTTTATATATCTTCTTCTTCATAAACTTTTGACAATGTTTATAAACAAAGGAAGGTTTATCTGCCCATAAAGTTTTGAGTAATGGCCCTTGAATGATCAAAACTGCCACCGTTTACATTATGTACACTCAAGCATCTTCATTTCTTAAGCAATCATCTTAAAATTTGATGGCAATGCTCATAATAGCCATCGAGTAAAATCGAGTATGGCTGATATTGACCCATTTGGTCAGCAGTTATGGACTTTGTATAGCTACACTAGAAAACATGACCTAGTGGACCTCTTTCAATTCTGTCCAAATTATCAAATCTTGCCCGTCTGATGGGTCACTTGATTACGAGGTCCGGATTTGAGATTTTTGGCTTGTAACATGGCCTAGAGGATCTCATTTGTGGATCAAATGTGTTTAATTGTGGCCCATGAGTCAAAATTGACCCCGCTCTAGTGGTCACTTGATTTGATGTATATATTTGATAAAGAATTATAGGGGATACTATTTTTCTACTCCTTGAAACAACAAGGCCTAGAGCTAAGATAGTTGGTGTGTGTAGCCCTTTTCCACGTTTGTTCAAATCTTGGCCCTTGGGTCAAACTTCGCAACGCCTGATGTTCACTTTGACATAAGTAACCTATTACATTCAAGTTTGGAGCAAATGTAACTTTGACCGTGGATGATAATGATCGTTGTATCTTTAAGCTACGAACTTCAAATTTGGCTGTTTGATGAGTGGAATGATATGATCTTGCGTCTGTTTTGATGATCTATTAAAAACGACGTAAGTTACATAGGCATTAAAATCAATGTTTCTCAGGTGAACGACTTCAGGGCCATATTGGATCTCTTGTTTGAAAGCATAGTCATTGGTTGCCTGTTTCATTTCGAGAACTTCATGTTATATAAAACATTTATCCGGCATTGGGGCCCAAAAATATTTTCAGAACTTTATTGTCATTTACAAAGGTTAGACACCTACGTAAAATATCCCAAAACAGATTATATCTAAATGATTCCCTTACGATTAAGCATCTACGGAGATAATTTTGCATGCATTCCTTTTAAAGACCTAATTGTTTTAAGGGTTATTTTAAAATACAATTACATATTTCCTGGGGGAACTCCTTGCAATGCATTACATTATGTTGATTTTATATGATTTCAGGTTCTGTGATCCATTCATTAAATGAGAATATATTAGCGCACGAACAAGTTTCTTCAGTAGTTAATGCATTGCTTGCGACCTTTGAAGGTGAATCAATAACGTTTAGAAGATCTTTGTCTTAATATAAGATTTATTTTCAAGATATTACTTCCATTACATCACACAACTAATATTAAACACAAACACTACGTTTCTTTTAAGAAACATTGATAATATTTTCGAGATGAACATACATTGGGAAGTATACAGTTGTATTACATCACAAATGGGAGTTGTAAATCTTCTACTTGATGTTTATTATCATTATTATCCTAATAGAAATATAACATATTGAAATTAAAAAGTGCTAGGGATAAAGCATTCTTGCATAAGATCTATTTATTTTCCTAATGAAATAAAAAATATTGATTTCTTTTTACATAAAATGTAATATCTATTTTCTTAATGACACCCAAAAAATACCGATGCTAAATATGTGAATTAATAGTGCAAGCAAATATGTTTGTGGTGCGAAGTTTACATAATAGTAGTTCATTTTGCTTTTAAATAGTAAGGATTTTACAAAGTGTATTATAAAAATTCAAAATTAACAAACTGGGTTTAATGTATTCGCGTATGTTATATAATCACAATGACAGTAGGAATGTCTAAACATATTGTGACATGTTGAACAAACTATAATGTATTCAGAAATAATTTTAGAGATTCATCATTTTCTCTTGTAATGCAGGTTTTAACGTATACAGTTCAGTCTGATTTGTTTACATCTTTGTCCTACATTAAGACCCCAAGATCTTTGAATTATTGTAACCCACCCACCCACCCACCCCCAAATATGGTGATATAATATGAAAATTGTGAATAGAAGATACGATTTTATTTTGTGATACTTCAGGCATGATTTTAAGCAAATTTGTTAGTCAACAGAACACGAATGTAAAACACAATCTAGATGAAACTGAACCAAAGACTTACAAAGTGTTTTTCTCAAGTATTTGTTTAATGCAGACAAATGTCTAAATAAAAAAGTTGATCCCATAATTATCTTGTTTACGATATTGTCTATAATAGATATTCTGAGAATTCTGCATCTATATATGAACTAGACATGTCATAGATGTCTGATATTTGTTCAAATGATCATTACATATGTATTCTACTTTGCTCAGTTTACGCTTTGATACAAAAAGAAGGCATTTTGTTTTTTCAAGCAGTGCAATCTTGTCGTTAATTAGCTATTACTACAGTTGCCTCATTCAGTTGTTCCTGAGAACATTTCATCTGCATTAAGTATCAATTTACAAACAAATCTACTGGTTTTCATGTCAGATAAACGAGTTAAAAGCAATAAAGGCCCTAGAATATTGCAATGAGGTATGCTGAACAAAACTGTATTGAACTCCGACTTTCTATCATATTTAGTTTATTTAAACTTATATATTTTTACGTCGATTGGGAAACAAGTTCTTACAACTTATACTAATCCCTCTCGACAGTTCCTGGGTTAGACCAGTACTTTGCGCCTGGGATGGTCATAAAAGGTTCTCACCCCCAGCGGGGTTCGAACCCACAACCTTAGGATCCGTAATCCGATACGTTACATCTGGACCACCTATCATATTTCAAACACCATCATCTAAATATTGTATTTCATTTCGACAAGATTTATATGAGATGTGGTATTAAGTTATATAAATATATAGATTATGTTCCTTATTTGTTATGCATAAGGGGGATAAATGTATCTGCACTTAAATGCTTTAATACATTTCCCCCCTTTTCTCAAAATTAAGATATTCAGGTTTTTTTTTCGTGTTTTCCCCCCTCCTTCCTTTCTGTAATTGACATAGTAAGAGATATAAACGATTATTTCAATCACCCTCCCCTGTTTTTCTCTTATCATCACGTTTTAATGGTACTGTATATAGTCGTCTTATCACTATAAGCAATCAATATATTAATCGTTGTATTCGTTGCAGACTTGTCTCTTCTCGTCATGTCTCTGTTGTATGTTATATGTACGTTCCTTTTCTTCATGTTTCTGTTCTATGTTAATACATCTTTATATGTAATCTTCGATATTGGAGGAAATATATATATATATAAAAAGCACTTTCATCTGCATTAAGAAACAACTTGCAAAAATAATTTCTACTGGTGTTCATGTCAAATAAATGAGCTAAAACAATAAAAGCCGTAGAATACTGCAACGAGGAGTGCTGAACAAAACAGTATTAAAATCTGACTTTTCCCCATTTACGTGAATAGATACGCAGATACGATCGGAAACACTTCAACGAATCCATTTTCATTACCAGAACCTTCATGGTATGATTATATCTAATGATTGATGTATGATGAACATAAATGCACTCATTTTCAGGGTTTTTATGTATTGTGGTCTTTTCCGGTGTTTATATGGGTGTTTAAATTGACCCACAAATTAATCATTAGCAACATATAGATTTTAGGTAGTGTATGGTTGCTGCTTTAAGGCAGGGGAGCCCTAATGGGCTCGGCAAATTACGGCAAAAATCGGAACAGATCGCCAAACATCCGATATTATTCTTCATAATGCTGCATGATTCGGGATGTGATTGTTTTTCATTCATGGTATCTTTATCATTGTTAATCAAATGTAACAATTTTAATTCGTATTTATCAACTTAAATGCAAAAAAATATCATTCCTATTTTATAAAAGAGAGGAAAAACACGTCCCAAAGTGCATCCGGTAACGTCATTTTTGGATCTTCCCTTGTTCTTTCAAAATGCATTATTGTGATAATTGAGAGTATTTCGAAAAGTTCTCTTGAAAGAGCAAATTTCAAAAAGCAAAGAGTATTTTAATCAACCATAACTACAGTTAAACAAGTTCGTGTATTGGAAATTCATGTAAAGCGGAAAATTGTAACAGTGATTCTTTCGTACTAAGATTGTTCGTACTTAGTAAAATTGTTTTTGTAACAAAAAAACTCTTCAAACTGTATTGAACTTTTAATTCTTAAAAACAAATAACAAGTACTTGAAAATTAAATGCTTTATTAAGAAAATAAATCTTAAGATGTACATTTATTTTATGTTCAGTACAAAATGGTGAATTTTGTGTCTCTGGTGAAATTTCAGATATAAATTGTTGGATTTTTCTTCGAAAGACGTCTGTTCATTATATCATTTATCAATGATTTATATTTATCATACAATGGAAAAAGACACTTAATGGGATAATTATGATATTATTTCAAGTTTGTGCTCATATTGTACGTGAAAAAGCAGTCAATACCTAAATTTGGTGTTTTTTCCCTGAGCTTCAAAAATTAGGGGTCAGATAATACAAACTGTGTATACTTGATATTTTTATGGTTAAACTATATAAAATTGTGCAGTTTTATGTTTGATATAGTAAATGTATAATTTTTTCTAGAAACTTGTATAAAAATATTATTTCATCTCTATATAAAAATTTGGAAATTTGATGATTTTATATTAGTTTTATACGTATACGCCCCCCACCCCCTACACACACAAAATTGGCGACAGAATTTCAATACAGGGTTAGATAGACTAAAAACCATTAAATTGTTAGAATCTGTGGTTAGAAAAATGTATATAAAAACAAAAACACCAAAGAAATCAGAATATCAAAATTCATGCATTAGGGTTCCACTACCTTAAAAGAAAGATAAGCCGTTTGTATTCAGATGCCCTAGATAGGAATGGAAAAGGTGTGGATGAAATATTCACTACTTAAACATTCAAACGTTCACTGTGCAACTTGTTGAAAAGATACCCCTGAGATAAGACGATGAATTACATCCTCCTAACTGCTGAGACAGGTCTACCATTGGAATTATCAGATTACACACCTAGTTTTCTTGTTCGAATTTCAACATTTAAAGGGGGAAATAATTTAGGGAAAATAAGAGAATACAGGGATAATGAAGTTTTAATTCGTTTGAATATTTCGAAATCCTCAGCATGGGATTGGTACTGTAAATCCATGGACTAATCTTAAATATGTATACATCAAGATGTCAGACAATTTTAATTCATTTGATGTAGCGAATAAAGCCATTGCACATCTGGATTAGACGTTGGAGCATGATAACGTCAGAACTAGAAGGGAAATAGCATACCTAAATTGCATCACTATGGAAATAATACAGCATAGTCCTTTTTCATCGTCTCCTGGCCCCATGTTCATGGCCTTAATTGCAAAACAGATTTCAAACTGGACCATATGCTATTCTTGTACTGTATACTAAAATCAATGTCAATAATTTTATAATTTAGAATGTTTTATTCTGTTATATCACTTTTTCAATCCACCTAGGCAAACGCCCCTTTTATTAAAATTGTTACATTGACCTTTCCATGCATACATCTTTGATCTTATTCTCATGGTCAGTATTCTAATTGTCTACACGTTAATCATGGTAGTGTGTTTTTTAATCCTAACCTTTCTCTCATCTTGGGTTTGATTTCATTAGGTGATCAAGAATTTCGGCTCGGCAGAATATCATCAAGATTGGCCCTATATTTTGTGATCGAGTAAATTATCCCAGTGGATTGTGATCGAGTAAATTATCCCAGTGGATTGTGATCGAGTAAATTATCCCAGGTGATTGTGATCGAGTAAATCAGGTCCACGGTGTGCGGTATGACGATAAATCAGCTCCACGGTGTGTGATCTAGTAAAGTAACAGAATAAATCAGCTGACCGTGTATGATCGAGTAAATCAGCTCGACCGTGTATGATCGAGTAAATCAGCTCAACCGTGTATGATCGAATAAATCAGCTCGACCGTGTATGATCGAGTAAATCAGCTCAACCGTGTATGATCGAATAAATCAGCTCGACCGTGTATGATCTAGTAAATCAGCCCGGCGGTGTGTAACAGAATAAATCATCTCGACCGTGTATGATCGAGTAAATCAGGTCCACGGTGTGTGATCTAGTAAATCAGCCCGGCGGTATGTAACAGAATAAATCAGCTCGACCGTGTATGATCGAGTAAATCAGCTCGACCGTGTATGATCTAGTAAATCAGCCCGGCGGTATGTAACAGAATAAATCAGCTCGACCGTGTATGATCGAGTAAATCAGCTCCACGGTGTGTGATCGAGTAAATCAGCTCGACCGTGTATGATCGAGTAAATCAGCTCGACCGTGTATGATCTAGTAAATTAGCCCGGCGGTATGTAACAGAATAAATCAGCTCGACCGTGTATGATCGAGTAAATCAGCTCCACGGTGTGTGATCGAGTAAATCAGCTCGACCGTGTATGATCGAGTAAATCAGCTCGACCGTGTATGATCGAGTAAATCAGCTCGACCGTGTATGATCTAGTAAATCATGACGACAGTCTATCACATAACGACCACTGGGTCTAGAGAGTGGGGTGGGGGAAGGAGAGCATTATCATTAATTAAATATATCAAGAGTTAATGATGAATTCGTAACTCGGAATATCAAAACGGAAAATGTATCTCTGAAACTGTTGTAGATTCCTTTTGCATATTTTACATTTTTGCACGTAACTCCTTTTATACGAAATAGCATCTGTGGCTTGATAATCACATTAATTTTGGAAATACATCTTGCTCCACTGTATGTGCTTCTATACATAAAGTTAAATGAAAGAAGTTCTACGATAGACGGTAATTTGAAAACAGCATCACAAACTTTAGCATGACTTAACGTTTAAAAATTTTGGATTTAATATACCGTCAGTTAAAAACTAAACCGACTTTTAAATCTAAGTCATACCAAATACCCGATAAGATATAGCTCGGGTTTTAAATGTTGTTCATCTAAGTCATACCAAATACCCGATAAGATATAGCTCGGGTTTTAAATGTTGTTCATCTAAGTCATACCAAATACCCGATAAGATATAGCTCGGGTTTTAAATGTTGTTCATCTAAGTCATACCAAATACCCGATAAGATATAGCTCGGGTTTTAAATGTTGTTCATCTAAGTCATACCAAATACCCGATAAGATATAGCTCGGGTTTTAAATGTTGTTCATCTAAGTCATACCAAATACCCGATAAGATATAGCTCGGGTTTTAAATGTTGTTCATCTAAGTCATACCAAATACCCGATAAGATATAGCTCGGGTTTTAAATGTTGTTCATCTAAGTCATACCAAATACCCGATAAGATATAGGTCGGGTTTTAAATGTTGTTCATCTAAGTCATACCAAATACCCGATAAGATATAGGTCGGGTTTTAAATGTTGTTCATCTAAGTCATACCAAACCCAAGGGTTTTAAATGTTGTTCACTAAGGGTTTAAAGTTGTTTTTTCCAAAAAATTTTTTTTTTAAATGTTATTTCGACTGTGTCCTATCACATAAACTCAATAAAAATGATCGATTTTAAATATTCTTCGATTCTATCTTAGCACATTTAATAGAATAAGGTCGGATTCAAAATGGTGTTTGTCTAAGTTCTCCCAAAATTAATCATTTAAAATCGGGTCCGGTCCGCTTTATAACTAATAAAAAACTATTTATTATAACTTGACTAAGTTAACTGTGTCCTGTAGAGTGGTATAGATATGCTTTCCTTGCTTCATTTATGTGGTAATATAATTATACTATAACCCGGCAATCATCGACCAGCCCTGACAAAAAGACTGTTCTAAGGATAAAATGAAGTATTCTCTCTAGTTTTATTATTCTAACACTCTACAAATTACATGGTTTCTATAGCTAATGTTCATTTTGAAGTTTATGATAAAATAAACATAGCAACTATTAATCTGATATATGTAATGTGAACCAAAATAGCTTTTTACGGAGAAAATCCTTTATGATTCAAATATTTCTTTCGATCTCGTCTTTAGGTTTTGTCTCAGCTAGAAAATGTCATGTTTTAACAACTGGATGACTTCAATTACAGTGCAAAAATACCGAGACAATCTTGCAATGCATTACAATGCGTTAATTATATAAACTACACGACCCGTTAAACATCTCTTAATTAAGGACATATTTGCTCAGGAACTCTGCAAGGTTTGTTCCATCATGATTGCGGGGTTTTTTTTAACACCGATATAAATCAATAATGTTTTGAAGTCAGTCCTTATCTAAATATTATCGACATTATAAATTATTTCCTACAATATCTTCACCCAGAATCTAAAAAACAAACATACGAATTTAAACTCTATTAACATTTCATGAATTGTGAAACTTTTCATAAACAAGAGGGCCACACTGCCCTAGATCGCTCACCAGTGTACATCATCTTTTTTAAAACAATATTCAAGTCACTTGATTTTACCTGGTTTCTTCAGGAGGCAACCAAATTCAAGTTTCAGAAAGATAGAAGAGACCTCAAATTTCAAGGGAACAAAAATGCTTACAAAATTATGGTATGAAACTTTAAAGTAATCAATTGTGCAAAACAAGAATTATTTCTCAACATTAGTTCCAGGAGAGAAAATGTTTTAAATTTTCTAGACAGAGTATACATGTATAAGGAAAGTAAACGACCCACTATGTGATTCATTTTTCAAGGGATCAACTTTATTTTAACAATTAGGGTAGACAGTCATGAGGTGACCATACATGCCAAAAGAAATTTAATTCTTACCTATGGTTTCTAAGGAATTAATCTTTGATATCTTCTATAAATGGAGTTTGTATGTAAGTAAACTAGCGGATCCCTAGGGGCCTCATTTTGCAAGGTATCAACTTTATTTTAGCAATTATTTAGAAATTTTCTATATAGAGTTAAATAAGGATATTAGCTGACTCCCTAATGGATTCTTTTTTAAGGGATCAACTTTATGCAGCTATAAGAAAATATAAAAAATGAAATTCTGCGTTATTGCGAGTCCATGCAATAGACAAATATCATGACGGTGCACCTAGTCAAATTACTACTGGCAAATCTTAATACGAAATGTGCTACTTACGGGAGATATGCCATTGCGTGTGTAGCAACGTAACAACCCAAGACATTCCGGATGAGGGACTGACACGCAAACCCCTCTGGATTGTTACTTTATACTTTCAAAGATTTTCCTATATGTAGGTAAATCAGGTCAAATAAATTTAAGTTTTTAATTCTATTGAATAGTTATGTAAAGTTGCGCGACGCTAACTTATACTTTTGAAGATGCGTCACACATTTTTTAAAAGTTATTCATTGGGAGGGCGCCGTGGTCCAGTGGTAACGTATCCGATTACGGATCCGAAAGTTGTGGGTTCGAACCCCGTTGGAGGCAAAAATTATTCGTGACCTTCCCGGGCGTAAAGTACTGGTTCAACCCAGGAACCGTCGAGAGAGATTAGAATAAGTTGTAAGAACTTGTTTCCCAATCGACTTAAAATAAATAAGATTAAACTAAAAGTTATTCAAGGCATCAAGGGTTATTACTCTGCATATATTGGGCAAAGTAAATGGAAATTAGGATACTATGTATTAAATATCATTCCCATCAAATGTCTGACTGATGCTAATACGGTTAAGAAGAAGTTCGGTTTAAGTTACTTTGTTGGCTTGTTTGGCTGATATGATTTAGTTGACGGGAAAAGTGACGGGCGGACGTGATATTTTGATTTATAGATAAATATACTTGTGGTAAAATGAATATATAGTACCAGCATATATAATTAATCACATTAGCAAGATTCAAGATTTTATCATCTGATTTCGTCGATTATCACCTATAATCAGTCCACTTAACTTCAAAACATTTCTTGTCTTATTTACGATTGTCAACATGATTTAAAAACTGCCTGATACATTAAAATCATCTGTATCTATCTTGGAAAAGTTTAACAAGAATCTTATAGACGCGATGGCTGTTGGTGACAGTCTCAGCTAATTTGACGATAGCTGTATTTTCCGAAAGAAATACAGCTGTTTTAAGACACAATGCACCTTGACGCAATATCTCAAACGGTGAAGTAACGATTATATATATATATAATTGCTCGCAAGTAACCGAACTAAAGGGAGGCATAATTATTATGTCCTAATGGTTAACTATATGATAGGTAATTTTAGTCATACGTGTAGAAGTTTTTTTTTTTTTTTTTGTTTTTTTGCAAATCGCTACGTTTGTTTTATAGCACCATTTATTCAGTTGCAATTCAATTAGGATGCATTGATAGACCTTTCATCATAACTACTTGTGTGAGTCCCTCTAGGCAGAATTAGATTCTTATCTCATCAACTGGCATTATGATTTCGCGTTATTCAAAAGATTGTGATAAGTGAGGTCCGTTTTAACTTTCAATAAAATATACGTTATTTAAAAAACACGATTACGATCTACAGATAAAAGTTCCCCCGACATTCAGCTGCTTACTTTGTTTTTGGTAACCTTGTATTTAAGGTAAGCTGACCTATAGATTTATTGTCATTAAGAAATGATGAGACCATGTTTTACTAGCTAATATCTCTTCCTTACCAGGGGTCCATAACGTATGCATGAGTCACTTCTCCGGTATTCGTACGAGTTCCCTACAAGCCTTTTTTTTATTACAAAAAAAAAATGACTTTTTCGTATTACTTCCGTGCGAGTATCGGCGACTCATGCGATAGTCTTTGGCGTTTTAAAAGCTCGGAATGTTTTCACTCTGATTTAAAAGCTTCCTAGCCCTTGTACGAGTTCCACAATCTTAGAGGTCGTATGAAGCTCGTGTAAAAGTAGCAAGAGAACCGTGCGGATATTTTGGGATCATGCGATACACATACGTCTTTTGCCAGGTGTGAGACGCGTGTGATACACGTGCATCATTACGAGTGATTAAAAAATGTACGAACCTCGCAAGAGTATAGGTATCGTACAAGGTCTACGAGTCTTTTCAAAATTTTAATGAGTTTTATGTGCGGTTTCCTTTAATCGTACGAACCTTGTATCAAATGCAACCACATACAAAACAAGAGCTATCCGTAAAACAGTGCGCTCGACTATTCTAATGCTTGTCAATATAGACAAATATTGCAGTAAAGGGCAAAATAAGAATCACTGTATTATCAAAAAGTAAACAAGAGATATAAACATGTATTCCAAGCTTTAAGACAATATCTCAAAGGGTTCAGTGAAAAGGTGACAAGTATACAAAAAACTAAACTGAGATTCTAAGTCTGAAAAGGGGCATTATGTAATCAAAATCCATAAAAGAGTTATGTACTTTTCCCTACATGTGGAAGGAAGAGGTCGTTAACAAGCATTCAAAGTTTCAAAACAACACCTCAAGGGTTCATTAGAAGACTCTGGTGGTACGAAAGATTTGATCAAAATTTTAAATTGAAAGTGGCATAGATTTGTCAAAATGCATGACAGAGTAATCACCTCTTGACCAAAGGCAGGGGTGATAGTTATACACAAGTATACCAAGTTTCAAAAAACATCAATGTGTTCAGTGAAAAGAAAATGTCGTACAAAAACTTTAACCGAGATTGAAGTCGAAAAAGGGTCATAATTTGGACAAAATCCATTACAGTTATCCCCTCTTGTCTACAAGTTGTTGTGGTGGTCATATACTAATATTCCATGCTCAAAACAATATTTTAAGGGGTTTAGTGAAAAAGTGAGGTAGTACGGAAAACTTAACCAAGATTCTAAGTCGAAAAGGGGCACAATTTGGTCACAATCCATGACAGAGTTACCCCCCCCCCCACACACACACACACCACCCCTTGCCTACAGGTTAGGGTGATGGTCATATACAAGTATTATAAGTTTCAAAACAATACCTTAAGGGGTTCAGTAAGGTGGTACAAAAAAAACTTAGCCGTTACGGTGATGCCGACGCTCGGGTGAGTAGAATAGCTCTCCATAATCTTCGAATAGTCGAGCTAAAAATGAGAGCTCTTACGAGTTTTACAAATGTGCATGAGCACCCATAATCGCACGATTTCAATATTTCTACGGTCATCACACGAGTAATGTGACTGGGGCATTTACCGTACCACTGATTTTTGATGCCGGGAAGTACCTCGTAACTTAACGGTTATTTCAGCTATAGAATTTGCAGACAAAACATTGAAGAAAGTCTTAGAGAGTACATGATCTGAAGACTTTTCGATTTTAACATTTTGTCGGCTCAACACTTTAAAATACATTAGCAATAATATTTGTGCCTTTGATATTACAACCAACGGTGACATTATTCTCATTAAATGCATTCCTTTTTTCTTTTTTATTCATTTTTTTTTTTTTTATATAGAGACTGGTAAAGGAGGCTGAAAAAAAATAAAGAAAAATACTTTATTCAGAAGCGCGGTTTTGACTGATGACAACTTTTCAGGTAGATTTATGGAAATTACAGACACTCAAGTTGTGGTGGTCTGTTTCCCTAGTATTACAATATTGTTTGGAATTGTTCAACTGTCATGAGAGGCGATGTGGTATGTTTGGGGGAGGCATCAAATCATTAGGAAATAAAAAGTGAGAGAAAATGTATTTGTTCATCATTCAAAATTAATATGAATCTAGATGATTCATTATTTATGTATATGAAAATGTTTGGTATCGCTAGAATCTCAAGATCTACGCTCTTGTATAAATATAAACGTATTGACGTTAAAATAGCACTACAATACTGAGAAACACTGCTCTTTCTTTCATCGCTATACATGTACAGACGATTTATACAATATATATTTATTTCTCTGGATTTCTATAAGTTCATGTAGTATGAGCTATTTGCATTAAATAATGTATTGTTTACAACCTACAGTAATATATCCAATGTTTATACCGATATGAATCCATATTATCCCCTGTTTATAAGCATTAAATGTTTTTGACTTAGAGAGATGAGATATTCAACGGCGTTTCATTTCATCTAACAAAGCACCGATTTTTCCAGGTGACGTGTTCTTCATTGTGATACAATAAAAAGAAATTTCGTTTTTGGAATCGATTTTAAAAGTATTATGTTATAGATTGATTAAAAGGTTGTATTTAGAGATAATTATTAGTTAAATATATAAAAATAATTTACACTCTTTCTTTAAAATAAATGAGAAAAAAAAACCACAACATTTCATAAATACATTAATCCATTACATCACGGAGTCTCATATTGACTCACTTGAGTTTTAAACCCTATAAGTTGTGTGTAATTCATGATTTTTTAATAAATGTTTAGGTTCCCTTAAATTTTGAACTTATATAACTCACTAATAAACATGGTAAGTCCTGAATAATTTAACAAAATGACATTTATAATACCCAGGGACTCTCCGTGTATCTACCCTCACTCTTTTTCTTTGATTTTGGGAGAAATTCAAAATAAAAAATACATCAAGTCATATGTAGTTTAGAATTTAACACATATGAATTAAGCTTAACATAATTTTTTCACATAGGAACTTTGAATTAATCTTATTTCTGAAAGGGAAATATTTAAGTTTATCAAACAAGGGTCTAAATCCTTGAATATGTTCGCCCACTTTTTCCAAGCTTTTTTCTTTAATGTCAGGTTCTTATTTACAAAAAAAAAGTTTATTTAGAAAAAGAGCCAAAGATATTGTGTTACAAAAACTTACATGTTAATGCAAATGGTTGGCTAGACATCCGTCTGGAATTCAGGAAGTTCGAACTGCCACCTTCAATAAAAGTATAGCTCAGCTTCAAAGTCGACTTAAAATAATAAGGTGGGGTTCCTAAGGTGTTAATTTTTTATTTCAAAGATGTGTGATTTATATTTATCTTTTTAACAAATTTATAAACTGCTATTTTTATGTGATAAATACCAATTATAATGTCTAAATGGTAGTTTGGGTAAAACACATTTTTTATGAAATTAAACTTCATTGTCAAAAGTAATGAGAAGTAACACTTTGAAGGTTACTCGTACGTTCATAGTGGTATGCCCCTAAAAAGCAGTAGGCAGAATGGGTGCCTACAAGTTATGAGTAGAGCTCAGCATGTGATGTGCGTAGGTATTATTCATAGTTGGCAATGAAAGGGATAAACTGATCGAAATTTTTCATCAATCATACAACTTGGATTTCCTGCAAAATACAATTTTAACTTAAATAAGGGCATCATGCATAAACCATATAAGTAATGTTTAAACCACTATGTTTATTACAAGTGCAACAAGATACATAGAGAGGCTGTAACACACACAATCTAAGATTGAATATTAGCAAGAGTGCAGTACGATGCCTTGAATGATATACCGATTCATAATCCATCCATCATTAAATTATTATCATGGTTCATCAACTGATCATAAATTTCATAGTAAATGCAAGCCTCTATAGACTTTGGACAAAAGAGCCTATAATTCCAAGTCAGTGGAAGCTTGCATCTGCATTGGAGTCTTTTTAAGCATTTTGAATGATCATGATTATAATAAACATGGATGGATAACCTTCAATGTGTATGTTTTTTTTTTCAATATCGCAATTAACATGATTAAGCGGTAAATGATTACTTAAAGAGTTGGGATTCTTTCAAGTTTTTTTAATTATTTGTTGCAAGCTTGGCAGAATAGATGACTTCATCGTTTGTCGAACTTAAGCTTAACCCTTTCCCTCTTATAGACTCATTTTGACGCACTCAATAGGTACCACATAAAGCCTGATCTGCAGAAAACCACAGTTAAACCTGACCAAATTTAATTACAAAATCCTCATTTCCAGACCACTGAGGAGCAGCGAACAGCATAAAACCGCAGGCTGATCTGGTTTTATGCTGTTCGCATAGGTCTTTACATGGTTTCCTCTATAAGGGAAAGGGTTAAGATGATACACTTGATTATTTATGTAATCCGAACATGGTTCCGTGACAAAGAGTAAGAAATACTGCTTATTTGGTGATGGGGAAGTTATGATGCCTATACATGTAGGACGTGTCACGAATATTAGTATTTTTCTATTTTGGTTCTGATTCGTTCGACATGATGGCGAGATAAAGAAAGCTAAAAGTTGAAAACCAGAAGACACTGATCCTGCATTAGCAGCACTGTTTATGCAGAACACAGACAGAGTTATGTTTATTGAGAATGAGGATGGAAGTCAACCATTTTTATTTTGGACAAAACGACCGTAATATATAGTTTATAAACAAGTTATTATTAATTTTAAGCAAATATTTATTTTGTGACTTCTACATTTGGCGCCCAACGTAAATAACTCACATTTGTAGAAGGGATTACACCCTTAGAAAGTCCCACAGACTTTCATACTCCAGGAACTTGAGGTTAGATTCTTGAAAGGAGGGTATGTATGTAGTAGAGGTATAAAATGGCACTTGTACTATCTTGCCATAGAGCTAGCTTTGTGGCGACGTGGTAGAGTGTCCGATTTGCATACAGTGGGTCCCGAATTCGATTCCAGTTCGGGGCAGTAGGATTTTACATTGTTACATGGCCCTTGTTATTACGTACAGCAGATAGATTCACTCGTAAGTTTCTCTCATAATATTGTATTCTGTTAAAAATTGAGTGGATTTTACCTTTCCAAAGTGATGATTTCACCGTAACTCCCGTAAGACCAATATAAACAACAACAAAAAATAGATAATACTGTTTAGAAATTTTAAAGAAAAACACTTTAAAACAGAAAGGAATCCTTTCCAGTATGCTAAGATATGATTCTTGTCTCTACTCATAATTATAACATAAGACATGACTTTTTTCTTACAACCCTTTTAGAAATGTAAACATTTCACATTTATTTACCAGATCTTTCGTTTGAAGCTGCAATTCAGAAACGTACTGGTTTATACATTGAAGGAGTGAGTCTGATACGAAGATATATGATATATAACATGAAGAAGCGCCAATTTATAAATGCAAAATGTGATTGTTTTAGCACCATTAACTTTTGGCATGTGATTACAGGATAAAATCATCTAAATATAGATTGTTAAAGTAAGACCACTAGATGATCAAAACAGCAAACGAACTAATGATTTATTTTTTGGCCTCACACCATAAATTCACCAACGCAAAATTAACATAAGAAAGTTTAAGAATAAAATGCCTCTGTTGAAATGACAGGCATTGCTCTATTTATTTATTTTTTTCATTCTTGGAATCCCTTAGCATACGAGTCATGAGCCAAGTTAAGTAAGTCTGGGGAACAATCCCAGATATTGTTACAATAAAATAATTGTAAAGGATAACTCGCTGACGCCATATAGTTTTCCAGTTTATGCGGTGTATCAGATAAAAGTCTTTACACAATCTCCAACTTGAATGGGGTATTAAATCGCAAACTCCACACAGTGATCTCCCTTGCACGCTCACTTAGCAGAAAGAATGCCGAAGAATGAAGGGGAGATAACTGCGTGGAGATTGACTGGGTATTAAACCGAATACTTTATAAATTGGGGAGGATATGCACTATTACAATCGTTCTTTCTGTCGTTGTTTTATAGCTTAGGGAATAAAATTGTCAATACAATATAATCCTTAACATCCATCCCTAGAATATAGGGTCTTAATTACAACGCTAGACAAGTTTTATATAGTCTGGTGCTATCTTTACAAGTAAAGAAAACTATATATCTATTCATATTTTTCAGACACACATTTAATAGTAAGATCGAATCTGAATAATTTGAACCTCACCTTGCACAGTAAGGAAACTCGATATTTTTTTATGTCTGTTACCTATGCAATAAACTACGACAAAACAAAATAATTTATATAACTCTCTTTGAAATTGCTTTTATATCAGTTTATAAATCTTAAATCATCACTTGATATTCAAATGCAATTGTCAAAAGAACGATCGTGCTTCTATGAAGTTTAATCAAATGTATGCCATGGACTAAACCAGTCAGCTCGTAGTTTTATTACGCTTAGAGTAGAAGGAGCGTAGGAGATAAAATGATCAGTTTAGAGACAAACAGTTCATAAAGGATTCACAGAAATGACAATTATGCCATAAAATAAAATTTGAATATTCTTGCGCACCATAATAAAGGCTTGAAGTCGGTATCCTATTTTGGCTCTACTCGTTCATTTTTTTTTCAATTTTGGAACACATTTCTATTTCATTTATCTTTTTACTTCACACGACATTATTTTAAAAATCATACTGAAGACGGCTTCCGGAAAACTACATCGTCAAAATCTAGTTGTAAAATGCATAGCCAAGTGTAATATATTTTAATATGTTCAATCCCTCAACAAGAAGTAAGATCTAAGATTTTGATGTTTGAACATTTTGAACATCATTTTACAAAGTAAAGAAACTCAAATTATTTTTATGTCTGTGCATAACCTACCGTAGTATCTTAAAACAGCTCGTTCAAAAATCATAAAAACATACTTCTCTCTCCCTCCCTCCCTCCCTCCCTCTCTCTCTCTCTCGTTAATGTCGGGGGGGGTTGTTTCCTGACATATAAACTCGGAAAATGTAGATCACATTGAACAGGATAACGCTATTTTCGTAAACGCAATTCGACGAAATCGGTTTAATATATAATACGATATCCGCGAAGCAGGTGCTTGTGGTACCACGTGACACGTTCCGCAACATGGCGTCTCCACCGGTTCAGGGTAGCAATTTCGTTAATTCAGCCTATGAAGCTAGCGCTTGCGCAAGAAAATAAATGTGATCAGCCAAACGACGACGGCAAAATGTAAAAAAAAAAAAGAATCCTATTTGTATTGCCTATGATGGGGACACTACCCATATTTTACAATCGCGGATGGCCGCATTTTTACCAAAAAACATTAATGTAAATAAGTTGTATGTATATGCTTAACTACGTAACGGTCTAAAGTGGACACTTTATTTTGAGTCTACATATTAAATTTGTAAACACAGAAGCATAAATCCATTTCACTGAAAACAATGTATTCATTCCTTGAAATTATTACATCAAATTAACTTAATAATATATTGCAGACAGCCTACTAAAATATTTTTTCGAATGGCTTAAACATCAAACGCATCCGGTGTATTTTCATATCCTACTGCGTATCAGTTAGACACGCTGTAGCTTGAATTTCAAGGGTGCCAATAGTCCGGGTCCTACCCAACATATCCTACTGCGTATCAGTTAGACACACTGTAGCTTGAATTTCAAGGGTGCCAATAGTCCGGGTCCTACCCAACATATCCTACTGCGAATCAGTTAGACACGCTGTAGCTTGAATTTCAAGGGTGCCAATAGTCCGGGTCCTACCCAACATATCCTACTGCGAATCAGTTAGACACGCTGTAGCTTGAATTTCAAGGGTGCCAATAGTCCGGGTCCTACCCAATATATCCTACTGCGTATCAGTTAGACACACTGTAGCTTGAATTTCAAGGGTGCCAATAGTCCGGATCCTACCCAACATATCCTACTGCGTATCAGTTAGACACACTGTAGTTTGAATTTCAAGGGTGCCAATAGTCCGGATCCTACCCAACATATCCTACTGCGTATCAGTTAGACACACTGTAGTTTGAATTTCAAGGGTGCCAATAGTCCGGATCCTACCCAACATATCCTACTGCGTATCAGTTAGACACACTGTAGTTTGAATTTCAAGGGTGCCAATAGTCCGGATCCTACCCAACATATCCTACTGCCTATCAGTTAGACACACTGTAGCTTGAATTTCAAGGGTGCCAATAGTCCGGGTCCTACCCAACATATCCTACTGCGTATCAGTTAGACACGCTGTAGCTTGAATTTCAAGGGTACCAATAGTCCGGGTCCTACCCAATATATTCTACAAGCTTCTTAATTTACACAGGCTACTTGCCGCCCTTCCTGAACATATTAATTATTCCAAATATTGTTGAAATATATTCATTGAAAACTGTTTTAAGCTTTAGAATGTTAACCCTATTTAAATCTCTCCCAAATAGTTATTAAATCATCTTTCATCTGAGAGCACCCTGTTTATAAAATCCTAATAATTCCATTCCTTGAAGTAAGCCTATAGTAATATTTTATATCATCTAGGTTAATGTTCAAAATTAAAAACTCAAAATAAGTAGTAAGATGGTTAGGAGACAAAGTCTGGAATCAAATTTGAGTTATTCGCAATAAGGTCAAGGTCACAGTTACTGAAAAAAGAATTTACATTTTTGTGCAATAACCTTAGTCTCAAGCAAGATATTAAAACCAAAACTGGTTTGTTACATGGTAAAGAGACAACGGTTTGGATTGGGGTTAAGGTCATTCGGACCAAGGTCAATTACATTCTAACAAAAAAAAATAGAATTTGCATTTTCTATCTAAGTGCCGTTCCTTTCCTTTCTCATATTCAATGCAATTTTAATGTTTTGGTGCAGTGCAGATGTTGGTTAAAGCGTATATAACATTCTCCTTGGTTCATATTACATGAAAGTTTTGTCAGGGACATGTGTGGATGATGTCATGTAGAAAACAAAGGTGGAACGCTGCATTAAAATCCAGTCAGTCAGTTCATCCAAATTCAATGATAAATATAAATTAAATACGAGATGTACATAATTTCCTTCACTGCATCAATTTCTCATAATATTATAAAAGCACTATTTGTTTGACGTGTGAGCATCATTTTAAGATGTTTCTCTCTGTACAATAGAGACACTTTTATGGAACCATTAAAAGAAGTATATTGCAGTACAACATGGAATTACGGCCGTATGACATTTTGTAAATAACAAATGTACATGCAGATATTATTTATGTTAGCATTGTTTAAACATATTTTTTATTTGTTTGGAATTGCATCAAATAGTAAATCGTTAATAACCATTAGCATAAACAGTATACTCAAATGATGAAATAAATCAAAATAAAAAAAACATGGAATTTAAATTTACGGGTTAAAATACATTAGCCCCCTTGAAATAACAATATATTGGCCAACAATACCTTTGAAAAAAAAAAAAAAAATTAAATTGGAAAAATTGGTCCATCTGCTAACAAACAATTTATAAAATAATTTATAATCATCAAATGTATAGGCAATGGAAATACTCAGTCAACTCTTTTTCGTAATGGGGCGCGCTTCCAATGAGCAATTAAAATAGTATATTTTCTCTCTCAATCCAATTCACAAAGCTTTCGGAAAACTCAATGGTGTTGAAGATGAGGTTTATTAATATCTAGAGAATGATGAGGATGAGAATAAAATGAAGAATATGCTTCTTTTGCATGGTCAGCTCAAGGCAAACTTTTTTGTTTCGTAAGTCGGTGCAAGTTCGTTTATTACAATGTAACGACACAAACAAAACATATTGCAATTATTATATTATTCCAAGTTTGAATTGAAGTATATTGTTAAAGAAAACATGAAGGATGCATAAGGATAATCTCTGCTTCTGTGTCCAGAGATGAACACGTATGATGACATTCGAAAGAAAATGTCTGAAGAGATGAGGAGGGACTCCCTGATTTCCAAGATACCGTTACATATCTGAAACGACAGTGATGAGGGTGCAATTATTTACTAAAAAGGTCACGTACGCTCGCAATGGGTTTATTCTGGGAAGTCAGCAGTAAATAAGCATCCTTATATATTGTTAAGAAGACCACAATGGAAATAAAAGATAATATTCATCCACATTTTGTGTTAACCTTAATACTGGCACTTTTACTTGTATTGTTTAATTTCTTTTAATGTAGTTATATATAAATTCTTATTCTTAAATTCTTATTCTTTTTTCTAAGATTATGAACGAGTTTTATACTATATCACAGATTGTAATATGTAGTTTACCGTGTATGTTTTTCATAAAATTGATAATGTAATATTTAGCAGACATATGTACGTATATGAAGATTACATCAGGAAAAAATTGTATGATATTAATAGTCTTATTCATTTTCAGAGCCTAGAGCTGATTTTCAAATAGTTTCGTTGTTTCGCATCATTTTTTTTTTTTTTTTTTCTGTTTGAAAATATCATATTTTACCGACAGATCGCTTAAGATTATCGGATTCTAAAATTTCTTTTCCAAGCAATTGTTATTTACAAAGATGTGCATGAAGCTCAAATTACGTAGATAATCTCAAACTAACAAGTTCCAAATCATTTCCATACGATTTAATACCTACGGGGTTGCTCAATATTATGTATCGCACGAAATATTAGAGTATCGTAGGTATGTATATGCGTGTAAATTTTTCAGTTATCAGAGACTGCGACCTGAAACTCGGCCGAACAGTTAAGCGATGTACCAACATGAAACACAACCTCGGCACTTTCCACAGGCTTCATCAGGTTATTGCTTTGATTTTGTCTATAATTTGACCATCGAATGTATTCTTTAAGTATATTCTTCAAGAAGATACCGATAAATTGGCCGATTTAATGTAAATTTCTTGTTAAGCCCCTACTTTTGGTTTTGTCGTTGCACTGGAGGTCTCTCTGCACATCACTTTTTGAAGCACAGGCAGACTCTCTGCATTTACCACAGACAGGCTCTCTGCATTTTGCCAGCTATTGTTTTTTTAAAAGCATACTGCTAGCGTACTTTGTGTTTTATTGTTGTGAAATAACAGTTTCATGCTTCTTGCCCTTCCAGTGTTTTTCTCACTGGAGGGGTGGCAGGAGTCCAAGCTCCAAAGGTGGGGGGAGGGGGGTGAGCTTAAAAGGGGGGATTTTTCTGCTATGAATAATGTAAGTCTTTTATTCTATTTTACTCTTATTTAATGATGTTTTATTGTCATAGTTAGGGGAGGGGAATGAAAGAAAAAGAAGATGGGGGTGGGGGTGAGGGATGCCGCCTATATTCTCCGAATATTTTGAACAATAAAAAAAAAAAAAAAACACTGCCTTCATTTGTTCCAATACACACCGTTTATTCTCTCCTATGTAAGAAGTAGGATAGGTTGTCAGTTTGTGGCGAAATATGTCAACAACTTATTACAAATTCGATTAGTATTAAAACTCTTTGGCTGCAAATGGCCTTGAGATATGAGGTATTTTTCTCGCATTTATATTGTTCATTCATACTGAAAAAAAAAAAAAAAAAAAAAAAAAAAAACTTAAACTAAGCCTATCGCGTTGCTACGGTAATTGAATGTGATATTAAAGTCAATATTTAAAACAGATAAATTAGAATTTATTTTCTTAGAAATCCAAAATCCGTCAAACATATAAATAACAATATAACATTGCTGCATAAATACTCTAAGACTTTGAAATTACACAAATAAATCCGTGTATGTTTGTAATTTTAATGAATTAATAGTGACGTATTTGTTCTATGCGACAATCACAATATTTCGAAATACGCTTATAATATAAATTTACTTTCTTCAGTGCGATGTTTAAGAATAATAAAATAATGATTATATAAAATGCCTATTATATTATAATCCTTATATTGTATGTTGGTCACGTCCCTAGTGGCCTTGTTTTTGACAAAGTAATAATAGTGGTTAATAATCATTTGTTACTTTAAATCCATGGACGCATTTATTCATTTATGTATTTACTTTCGCTTTGTCAAGCATGTTAATGTGTAAACTGATAAAGTTAGCACAAAGTTAAAATTAATAGACTCATTAATACAATATCTTTTTCATATTGTTTTTTTTTTTCTTTTCTGTCGCTCTCTCTCTCTATTTTTTTTTTTTTTTTTTGAAGGAACATGCAAGTATGGCAATTCAATTTAAAATTATGAGAATTATTGTAATAAACAGTACCATAGAGGAAATTTATCTTTTATCGCTTCGACAGTATTTCAGTCATAAAGAGACGTCCAGCTAATTACAGGTGGAACAAGATTTGTATCTGACTACGAAAACAAATTACATGCAAAGTACGAAATTAAAAACACAAAGTCAGGGTAAGGACCCATGAAATTATTCATTTTCTGTAAACAATAACATAAACCATAGCTTGCAGAAAGCCTGTCTGTGGTAAATGCAGAGAGTCTGCCTGAGCTTCAAAAAGTGATGTGCAGAGAGACCTCCGGTGCACCAACAAAACCGAAAGTAGGGGTAATCAAGAAATGTTCAATAAACTCGGCCAATTTATCGGTATCTTCTTGAAGAATATACTTAAAAAATACATTCGATGGTCAAATTATAGACATAATCAAAGCAATAACCTGATGAAGCCTGTAGAAAGTGCCGAGGTTGTGTTCCATGTTGGTACATCACTTAACTGTTCGGCCGAGTTTCAGGTCGCAGTCGCTGATAATTGAAAATTTTACACGCATATACATAGCAAAGATACTCTAATATTCCGTGCAATACATCATTTTGAGCAACTCACCTGTGAAAGTGACCATTTGTCTGTTTCTTTCCCTTCCGTCCAGCGTTTGCTAGTGTTTATGGCAGAGAATGACCGGTGCAAACGCAGAGAGCCTGCCGATATAGCGATTTCCGCGGAGAGCCTGCCGATATGGTTATGCACCGTAATATTCATACCTCGTGATGAATGATTAGGATTATGTACACCTTTACCAGCCAACACAAAAATACTGCAACATGCTTTTTAGATTATAGAGAAACTAGCTGTTTTGATCTGATTTTTTTTTTTAACTAAACGAAATGCCTGTTTTTCATTATTCAAATGTTCCGTTTTATGTTCACCTACTTGTCTGATTTAACTGCACCGCAGGCAGACGTATCGGTAAGGTTGTGTGAGGAGACATCCATTTCTTTGTAAAAAAAAAATATATATATATATACAACCACTGCAGACTTTTCCTAAAGACGGCCATTTTTTATGTGAAAAAAAATCAAATGCTTGTATTTCTTCCGAATAGTTCACGATAATCATATCGACATTACACGCATGCAGCAACAGTTTAATGATAAAGATAGATATCTTGAAGTTTAAGTTATTACGGTAGTGTTTTAAATAACATAATAATGCTACAAAACTGCGATGTGATAGATTATTTAATGAATATATTTTAACCCTTTCCCTCATAGAGGAAACCATGAAAAGACCTATGCGAACAGCATAAAACCAGATCAGCCTGCGAGTAACTCGCATGCTGATCAGGTTTTATGCTGTTCGCTGCTCCTCAGTGGTATGGAAATGAGGATTTTGTAATTAAATTTGGTAAGGTTTAACTGTGGTTTTCTGCAGATCAGGCTTTATGTGGTACCTACTGAGTGCGTCAAAATGAGTCTATATGAGGGAAAGGGTTAAGTATCTCGAAATGGTCCAACTATCGTAAAATAATCAGCGTATTTTGTATATTATTTACTTTTAAAGTCACGGCCCGTAATGGTATGTATATGTTTATGAATGTTCTTTGATAAAAACAATAAATCTTAACAGTATGATGACGTGATGTGTCGGTTATATTTGTTATATGCGGGACGCAATTCCTTCATTTCTATCAAGATTCGTGTGTGTTAATTCTTCCTGCAGAACTGATTTGATAAATAAATGAATAGTAAAGCAAAACCACATCAACAGGTAAAGAGCAAAATAGACCTAACTAAAGCAACACCACAAAACAAACATTGCGGCATATCTTCAATACATATTGTCCATTGAAAGCCAGAAGGGGCTATCAACCTTCTTTTTACATATGCTGATAGCCCCTTCTGGCTTTCAATGGACGAATTATTTAATTAAGGTAATTCGTCGAACATTTAACACGCCTTCTCAGATATATGCATATGTAATGATAAATATGGGGAGAAAACAAATGCATTCATTTTCAAAATATATACAATATATATGAATTCTTGGATTTTTTAAGGTAATTAGATGTATTTAGATATTTTACGGTGATTAGATGTATCTAAATCTTTATGGTGATTAGATATATCTTTTTTTTTTTTTTTTTTTTGGTGATTAGATGTATCTAAATTGACCTACAGATTATCCACTAGCAACATGGGGATTTTCGGTATTGAATGGATGAGTTAGTTAACACAGAAAAACATATGGTTTTGTTTATGTGATTAAGAGAAGTTGACCTAAATATTTACGGACACGACAGAGGTGAAATATTCGCTACTAAAAATTTGGAAGGTTCACTGTGCAAAAAGATGAATAGGTATACGACCTCCTGTGATAATGCGATCCTCTCAAGTACATCCTCTTAACTGTTGGAATAGGTCTTCCATTGGAATTACCAGATTACAAACCTAGTTTCAATATTCGAGTTTTGATCAACATACACAGGCTATGCAACTTAGAATTAATCTTGGGAGAACAGGAGAATAAGAAGACGTGTAAATGTATGATTCGTTTGGATATTTGGAGATCCTCAGCATGTGATTGGTACATTAAATTTATGGACTAATCTAAAATATTATTACATCAAAAATGCCTGAAAATCTTAATTCAGTTGATGTATCGAAATAAAACCATTGCACAATATATATCTGGAGTTGAGCATAAATTCTGATCGAGGAATGAAATACCGAATCTAGATTACGATATTTCATCTCTATGGAAGCGTTAAATCATTAATTTTTGTTGGCATTAGATTTTCCAGGAGTCTGCTATAAGGTCATTTTCGATGGTTCAGATATTCACTGATTTTTTGTTCTAGAAAACGTGAGATATATTAAATTAACATTTTTCGTGAGGATTATTATTCGCGGATAAAACTGTCCACGGAATCGACGAAAATTAGTCCCCCACGAAAATTAATGATCCTGCTGTATCATATTTTCTCCTTGTCTGTTTGCGTAAATGCATAATTTCAAAAGTGCAAAACATAATAAACTGATTCATATATTTTTTCCAATCTATTTCATATTAGGGCCAATAATGCAGGAGTTTGAATGCTCTTTTCTGTTTAGTCCATTTGCCAGTACAACTTTACAATCCAATCAATCAAGACGCACCTTTTAAATAAAATTATTCATTAACTTTCTATACATACATCTTAAATTGTCTCCTCATATACAAGTTTCTGATTGTCTAGACACACCCTAGTACTGTAATCTTTAAAGCTATACATTTCTTTCGCTTTGGGTTTGATTCAATTAAGTGATCGAGTAAATTGGCCCGGTGGTTTGTTGTCGAGTAAATCAGCGCGACGGTATGTCTGACTTAACTATTTAAGTTAACCGTCGCTTCGACAGTATTTCAGTCATATAGCGACGTCCATCTAATTACGGGTGGAGGAAGACCCCGAATGCACGGAGGCATCCGGGTAGAACCACCGACCTACCGCAAGCCAGCTGGAAGGCTTCCTCATATGAAAATCCGAATGACCCTGCCGGGATTCGAACCCACGCGGTGAGGGGCTAAGTGGGTGTTAAAGTCAGCGACTTTACCTTCTAGGCCTGACTAAAAAACTGAACAATATTGTAAAATGATTCTACCACCTGCTCATCGATCAGCTGTCAGTATATTTAGATTAAGGGTTGTCCCAATTCGTATTGATATGGCCTTTATGAGAGCTTAAGTAAAGAATATGTCCAACTTTGTAATGATAACTCAGCAGAAAGTGAACTGCGTGTTTTATTTCATTGTAATGTATATGATGATTTAAGAGATTGTAATACTCTATGGCAACTAGGTATAACGATCTATTTACTGATATGCAGAATTGTGATTAATATGTTTTACTGATTTCCAATACAGATTCAACGTTGATGAGATTCTCTGTAAAACCTGTACGAATATTTTAGACAGGCGTCGGTTTTTCCGCAAACCTGCGGAAAACTTTTAGGTTATTTTATGTTTAATTTTAATCTAAA
>CM037794.1:32979704-33029704 GCA_021229015.1 Solen grandis
ATGCGTCTATATATGGGTACTGAAAGACGTAATATACACATGTGGTTAAAAATCAAATTCGTTGTCAATGACCGGATTTAAAGCTTGAAATTGTTCTAATAGAAATTCCTTAACTTCTCGAAAAAATGCGATTATGTAAGAATAATAATTTGATGCATTGTCTAAAGAATGATGAACGATGAGAGAATTTTCTCGTAACACATTTTTTTTTTAAATGACTCACTCGGGCACAGTCTCCGTGATTAATGACTTACAATTTCTTTCTGGTGGTCATTCGTCTTCCACCGCTGATCTTAGTTAACTACAGATCAGATGCGTGCTTAGGTCAAGCCTTTGATGACATACAAGGGCGTAAAATAATTCAAATAAAATCAAATAAATCAAGTTTAACACATAAAAAGGAGGTTTAAAAGGACTCAGCGTTGTCACGTGTTTAAAGGTGTGTGTTTTAATTTCAAAGAGAAAGTTGCAGCAATGGCATACAATGCAGAATTAATGGAATAATTAATTGAAACTTTCAATTGTTGTGAATAATAATTGTTTATTGCGAACTGCATAGCAGAATTAAAAAAAATAATACAGGATTGACAAACGAATTGAAAAATACAGATCACAAATCTAAGACTTATGATATGGTGCTAACAAAATGCACAGGTTAAAACTCGGGATGTATAATCCATTGCCCGTCATTGGTTTTGCAATACATACATTGAAACGAGTACGAATTATGACAAGAGCTCCACTGTTTACTGCACACAGCCATGAAGGGCCATATACCATTATTTTTACGTGTAATGTTGTATGAATACGTGAACGCACGCCAGACTACAGCGGCTTCCGTCTGAGCGTTTGTTTAAACGCCACATAGCATAAACTCGGAAGATAAATTAGACAACACTTAAATATAAATAATTGGACTCGTGTAGATAAAATGGTGACACAATACCGATTTCGTTTGTAACACTCTTGTAAAATGGCCGCGGGACTAGTCGAGAGTTAACGCATTTTTGAAAAACCCGTCTTTAAGGTGTTTCCCAGAAATATTAATACTTTTTTAATTATCAATCTTCGATTGATTTATCATGAATTCTTGTATACTGAACAATTCTTTTTTTTAAACACAAATAAATCAACGACTGATTGGTTACTGAATATCTGTGTTGTTTTGTAACGGCGCCAAATCCGACACAAAAACAAGCTCGTTCTTTTAGTAATATAGATTCTGTTTTTAAATTATTTCAAGACATATTGCAGACAGATGTTTGTGCACCTAGTTGATATTTCGAAAAGTAATATACTGCAGATTTCATATTTCCTTATCGCACGAAATATATTTGAAGGAAACGATATGAATTGCAGTTATCAAAACACACTCACACTGTTCATGTTTCAGAAATACTACATGTCCGATTTTGTTAACGAGGCTGCTTCCGCCGGCTTTACATCGATAATATGACAAGTCGAACTTTTTCGCCATTTTATATTAAGTTATATCAAAATGTTCTTATTTCCCTGTGTTGCATAATGTATCACGTTAAGATTTCATATTTATTATCTTGACTTTTTCATTGTTTTCTACATATAAAAAGAGTAAAATATGGAATTATAGTGACAATTAACTGATTTTTTTATTTGAGTAAAGCCCAATTAGCAGCATATCTGTCAGAATGAATTAACTTAAACAGTGCTACAGGTTCATAAACCGGATCGCTCATTATATCTAAAACGAACGAATATGAAAAATTCTTTCCTCAAACTCATGTGAATATATGATATTTAAAAAAAAATCTTATAAAATAGACCCGTTTTTTTTTCTTCAGTTTTTTTTTATTTGTATTACACAAAATGCATCGAACAATTCCGGATAACGTATCATAACCTCTAAAAATAGCGTCTTCATAAAAGCCGGAATATTGCCGGAATATTGTCTTCATACATAGCAATATCTAATGGAAGTTGTTAATGCAGACACACTTGTCTTGTCTATCTCCTCTTGTCACCATCGTATGCGTGTTAAATGTATATCTATCAAGAATATGTCCAGACATAAGTATAAACTGCACCTATAAATGTTGTACACTTGTTGAATACAATCGCAGTATAATAGATGGAATCAAACACTTAAATGGTAAGCAGTCTGGCTGGAAAACAATTTACTTAGATTGGTAAATCTCACGTATCTGCTTGTCGACACCAACCTGTGACTCCATATTATCTTGGTATATTCTGAAAGGTGTCACAAGATTATACTTAGATATTTGCTATTTTGCCTTGTTTATAGATGAGACAAAGAGAGGGCGTGCAAACGTTAGGTCTGTGTACGAAATAGATTG
This sequence comes from Solen grandis, assembly GCA_021229015.1. Classification (NCBI taxonomy): domain Eukaryota; kingdom Metazoa; phylum Mollusca; class Bivalvia; order Adapedonta; family Solenidae; genus Solen; species Solen grandis. Next base: position 32,982,038 of record CM037794.1, read on the forward strand.
TAATATGCTATGTTTACTACTCAGTTTTAGGCCGGACATACAAGCTTACTTGCCCCACAGGTAATCAGTATCCAAACGGATAGTACAGCATACGCTTTCCTATCAATTAACAACTTCCTTCTCTGTGACACCTGGTCAAACAAGTCACATTAGTTTAAGTTAATTACTTTAAGGCGCCATACTACCGTCTACGATACCGTCTGCCTCCGTTTAAAATTTTAGTTGATGCGGTGTTTAGACGGTGACAAATTCAATCTTGTTTACCATGGACGTAATATAAAACCGCATGAGTAACGTTTAAAAACATCCGAGAAATGTCCGCTAAGTATGAGTAACGTATTCTTTCAGTCTTACTTTCTGAACATCGAACGTCTGGGGAACGTCTGAGTAATGTCTGCTTAAGTATGAGTAACGAACGAAGCAGATGAATTTCGTATACAATACGTCTATCAACGTAAACTTTGCGCCTAATAAAATATCAAATTCTGCTTGTTACTTCATCATAATAGTCGTGGCTTTTGAGCAGGTTATAAGATCTCTAAAAACAAAACTTCATTCCAATATATCAGCCAAGAAAAATTAAGGCAAGGGCAAAGCGAAATCCACAGCAAAGCTGATAGAGAAGCCTCCCACTCTTCCTTCCCCCATGGACGAAGCAGATTCGTATGTCTTAGATAAGTTGTGCTTGTAGAGGGGACACTTCATTGGGAAATTCATCAGGAATGTCATCCACCGAAAATGTCGGTGGACGCTTTTCAAAAATAATTTATACCACGTCCATCTCTGCTCGTTTGGTCGTTGCTTATGTATTCTTCATACTTATCTCAAACTTTAAAGTGCGTTTTGGTCGTTATTCAGACGTGATTCGACGTTAATAGACGTTCACCTATCGGTTTCTATCCGTTTCAACCGTTTCGAGAACTGAAATTGGCCTGGATTCATGCGTTATGTATCCGTTTAGTAAACGTTTCTTGGACGCTTCTCAGCTGTCTTTTTTTCTTTAATTTCTTTTTTGCCTGTTTATCCGTTCCATAGAAGTGAGTGATTGTCAGCACCAGACTAGTATATATAGTCTGAGTTGCAACAGGGGGACACATCGTGATCTCTGTGAATTAAATGGTTAAAACGTCGACCTGTCTCTGTTCTACAGGTATGTTAAGTTTATGAATTTATTATTTTTGCTCTGATCCTATCTTTAGAATATTTGGACAATTATTGTCATGTCTGTAAATCATTTAGCTAAGTTTAAGTTGAGTTAAGCCTTTTTTATTATTTAGACATTCAAGTTCTCACATGGCATTAGCGGATGTTCTAATATTTCCCCGAGAGAAAGAAAGAAAGAGAGAGAGATAAAGATTTATGATTCACATTTATCCTCTTTCTTCTTCTGTCTATCTATATCTTTTAACTGATTATATGTGTAATTGCTAATGAAAATAATTGTACATAATCTTGATTTACTTTTTTTCCAATGTTTATGCTAGGCTACGGTACTTAGTAACGGAATAGAAGATATACGCATGTTGTTTCTCCTATTCTTCCTTCTATCTTGCTGTTCTTGTTGAGTGAAATATTGTGAGTGCGTACTACGTCGTATTACTTAATGATAGGTAAATTGAATATGATAAATTTGTTAATACATAATTGCATTACACATCGTGATTTCTGTGCATTAAATGGTTAAAACGTCGACGGGTTTCTGTTCTACAGTTATTCCCCTTAAGAAATAAAAGAACGACAAACCCTTTCACAAAGGATTTTAGTTTGACTCTTAGAAAGACTAATAATTCAAAATAGACAAAATACAAAAATAAATTTGTCCGCTTCAATTGCACCGCATCAGGAGTATCATACAACACAATTTTAAAACGTACGGTAGTAAAATGTGATCGAAACACGGTACTGTATGCTGTAAAAATGGTGTACAAAACGAACTTTTAACATAACCCCTCTAAAACAGCCAACATTGTCGGCTCCGTGAGCTTGGATACACACAATTATTAATGAATGCGATTGCAGTACAAGTGTGCTTGATTTTGTTCTTGGCTTGTTATAAATACCGAAAGTTTTTCAAAGAATTACATTGAAATAAAGAGGGAAGAAAAAATACCGGTAAGTTGTACCTGTACCTCTAAATGGTGTATATATACCTTAGTAGTTGTCCATCTAATCCTCCAAACCGCAACAAATCTATATCAAAATGATTCATTCACAGTGCATTATTTAAACATTTAGATTAATCCTTATGAAAAAGGAGAACATAAATATAAAGCAGGAGACCACAAATGATACTACGCTATTAAGTGAACCATTTTTCATATATCGTCCATTGAAAGCCAGAAGGGGCTATCAGCCTTCTTTTTACATATGCTGATAGCCCCTTCTGGCTTTCAATGGACGATATGTTACATAGATCTGCATGTTGCTTCATAAATTGTATCATCCTTTCAAATATTTGACTTAGTCCAAGATCTTGTGTTATTTTACTTTTCTACCTCAAGGTTATCAAGAAAAGCACAATACAATATCAACACGATATCCATCTCATATTAACCAGCGGAGATATTAATTTGAAGTAGCAGCAGGAACCGCAATCGAGCAGTATTAACTGTAATATTCATTTTGAAAACTTGATTATCTACGTCACCGTTGTACGAACTATATCAACCTACATTTATACATTTTGGATATGATAATATCCAGACTGCCAGTAATCGTCTTGGATATGATAGTATGTCGGTTATTTATAAACATACATAAGCTCATGTGCCACCTAGGCTTATTTCACTCGGTATAGCATTGACTTTCCCATTAAAGTCAGCATGATTGCAGACACCGAATTGAGCTGGTTTTTGATACAGACGAACAGGTAAATCTTGTTTTACCGGTGCTGTGTTATGTGCAGTGTAATTAAATTTCTAGACTGTGGATCTTTCAAATTTGAATGACTCGCACTTCCTGTGTGTTGTCTGAAGCTGCAACACTTCGCAATTTGAATTTCCTGTCATTAAGTTACCAGCGACAACTGGCTCATATATATGTTTGTCTGGTAACAGAAATACGTGACATGCGTACATTACATAACGGTAAAAAGTTTGTCTGATAACAGAAATGCGTGACATGCGTACATTACATAACGGTAAAAAGTAATGAGCTATCTGCAGGTGTTTGGTCCTACATCATCAAATTAAGAATTGATTGACAAATCGTCACTGCCACCAATAAAATAAGTATATACTTATGTAGTCATTTTGTACACATGTTAATCATTATATTTATTGATTCATGAATCAATATTAATATTTGAAGGAAATGTTTGAAAACATAGTTATTTTATTTTCCATATTAAACTGTTTTAAATCGCTTTCGCTCTGCAGGATATGTTGCTAATGTTGTAGGTGTATTTGCTATATTTGTCAATAAAATACATTTAAATTATCTTTCATCTAGGCATGCAAATATTAAGTTTATATGGCAGTGTTCGATGAATAAATGAGTTCAGATGTTCATCAGCTACTTCCACAATCATTCTATGGATGTTATGCATTCTTAGTGCTATAACTGACATTAACAAGAGATTTGGAATTATTTTTTATCGTCTAATGTTTGCAATTTCAAAATACCAATTTTTCATCTAATGAATTTCATTCAAAATATCACAATTTGTTCAATCTAAAGCATTCGTTTTTTTAAACATGATTACGACGAAGTCATTTAAAATATGATGAATTAATTGAGTTTTCCGTTTTGAAATGCGTGCATTGATATTCATTGTCTGGTGATACAAAACGGATACTTTCAGATATGTAGAGCAAAATTCAGACGTTTGCCTCTCAATGAAAACGACAGACATAACCTGAAGATTGTAAATATGTACATATATTGTAAAAAAAAATATGTTCATTCGTAAATTTGACTTTTGGTTTCTCCATATTACTAAATTTAGAACGAACATATTTTTATTGGGTAAGACTTAGTAACACGTGTTCCTTGGTATTTGAAATAATATTATAGGTCTGAAATAACTTGAGTGCACATAAAATATAAAGTTTAAATTGTATGAATTAGATATCAAGAAAGCCACGAAACCATAAGAGCAGGTTTCTGTCATTTTGTATTTCAAGTGAATCTAAACAAATTTATATTTCAGTTATTTCCCTTGCTCACTATCGCCGTAAAGGAGTGCATTTAAATGCGAGAGCAGAATATAAAGTAATTCTCCAAATTTTTCTGTCGGAGTAATTTCATAGCAATTTATTTATCTTTGTCGGTCTATCCATTGTCCGACCAGCTTGGCCGTTTGCCTAATCGCGCCAAGCAATCTTGACTGTGTATTCACTGGCAATTTGAATTTTGACTCGACTTGACTATTTGAGTTTACCGTCGCTTCGACAGTATTTCAGTCATCATACGTCCAACTAATTACAGGTGGAGGAAGACCCCGAATGCACGGAAGCATCCGGGTAGAACCACCGACCTACCGCAAGCCAGCTGAACGTCTTCCTCAAAATTTGCATGTTGAACACGATCTTATAAAATGTTGTATTTATATTTTTGTCTTATATAATGTGTTTAGTTCAAAGATCTAAATTGTTTGATATTCTAACGTAAGCAGATTTGAATTACACTGTGAGTAGGAAAAACAAATCATCAATAACAATTGTTTGCCTAAAAACGTGTACGTATGCTTAAAATACTCCATGTGAACATTTTTGAGTGAATTTGCTTATGTCGACGTTTATGTATACCATTAGAGTGTGCAAGGTTTTTTTTACTGTTTTAACCTAGCCTACAAGGTGTTGAGACAGTTCTTGAACTGGTCTCGCCAAATTTACCTATGGAGATACACTTTATTTAATACAAATCAATATCACCGGTTCCCCATGATTAAGAATAACGGAATAAACTAAATTGTTTCTTTTCAAACCACGTTTTCGTTGCAAATTAAAAGAAATCTTGTCGTTCAATGTAAGTAAATAAATAAAAGTTGTGTTGCAAAATCACACCTTAAAGCTGAGAAACAGCCAAATCGTGGTGACTACACTTAGAGCCATTTCTTACCAGAAACCTTTATAATATACTGTCTAGTTTTATTACTTCGTTCAACTTTGAATATAAATAGCTGGACACATTATACTTACTTCCCTGTAGCTTATCTCAATGGATAAACATGCAGATATAAAACTTAATACATAAAACATCACTGAAAAAAATCGAATTTACAAAATGGAATAACGCAACATTCTAACAATCTGAAAAGTAAGTTAATCACAGGAAAAAAAATGTATGATCGAGAAATTAGTACTCCAATTAATTGTCCTCCAATGTCTCTCACAACATGAGCACTCCTCATTCACAACACATAATGTCGGATTATCCATTTAGAAATATTTTCCTATTCTTGCATAAGGACCTGCTCAAGTTCATGTAGATTGCAGACGGTGGGGATTGACCCCTTACTTGCCTATTAAGTTTATTCCATAGGTGCTCAATAACATTTATATTGGAATTTATCCTGATTGTAATCATTTTGTAAATAAATGCATTTGTACTATAATATCGTAAATAAAATCCGATTTACTTACGTATCTGGGTGAAATCGATTCACAATGCCGTCTTACGAGTACAATTGTCGATTACCAATGCCGTCTTACGAGTACAATTGTCGATTACCAATGCCGTCTTACAGTAAAATGTCCGCATTACGAGTACAATATGTCGATTACACAATGTCCGTCTTACGAGTACAATGTGTCGATTACACAATGTCCGTCTTACGAGTACAATGTGTCGATTACACAATGTCCGTCTTACAAGTACAATGTGTCGATTACGCAATGTCCGTCTTACGAGTACAATGTGTCGATTTCACAATGTCCGTCTTACGAGTACAATGTGTCGATTACACAATGTTCGTCTTACGAGTACAATATGTCGATTACACAATGGCCGTCTTACGAGTACAATGTGTCGATTACACAATGTCCGTCTTACGAGTACAATATGTCGATTACACAATGGCCGTCTTACGAGTACAATATGTCGATTACGCAATGGCCGTCTTACGGATACAACATGCCGGTTACGCAAAGTCGTGCTAATGGGCATTCATCCATTACAATCTTAAACGTAATATCAACTGTATGTTTTTAAGGGTGAATGGAATCTAGAATGGAATTCTCGTTCAAAATGGTGAAATGGTGCACACACCAGACGTAAAACTGCTTGATCGTTGCATATGAATGATTTTGTATTTTCTGTACAGCTTATGTATCCAAACATCTTATGTAAAGTTTCAAGCTTATTCATTGAATTACATTTGATAAAACGGAATTAAAAATGTGTCGGGTTAGAAATAGCTGTAAGTGTATTCAAGGCATTTTAAACCTTCAAGAAAATCAAAGACACGAAAATGTGAAATGTTTTATTTAATTCTTAATTAGAAATAAAGAAATGCGTGTGTATGTTTTCTTATTTCAGGAAAGTAGAAATCTCATTGATTGGATTTAAATGACACAAGAGCTTAACCCTACCAAAAAAAACAGCATCGTTATTTATTGATTTCATACGTTATTGCCGGATTAAATACATAGATTTCTTCTAACCATTACCTCATGTGTAAAGAAGTATGGTGTTTATCGTAATAAATCCGATTACCACAGAACAGTAGACAAACTATTAAAGATGGTCAAGATTCAGGTATTGCGTATTTGCTGATGCAACTATCGTCTTTATCTGACTCTTTTGAAATTTAAAAAAAACACCATCTTTCCGTAGCACTATAGTTTTCCCTCTGCAAATCTTATCATTCACACACACACACACACACACACACTTCTATATATATAGAGAGAGAGTGAATGACTTTTAGATTCTTATTTTACAAATAGTGTTATATGGGCTATTAATTATGGCATGCATGAGTTGTTTATTTGATTTACGTCTGTGACATTATCTTTTTCTTTTAACAAAATGAAATAAATGTTCATGAATGATTAAACCTGATTAGGTGAATCATTTGTCGTTGTTTGTTACTGAGCCTGCAAGCAGCATATCCTATTTGTTATAAAATCCGACTTCAATAATAGACAGTGATGACAAAATTCCGATGAACTACGGCAGACGATGAAGCTTTTTGCAAGCAAAACTGGTTTTAATTGCATGTTTGCTGGTTTACTGATGCTTTATATCGTGAGCTGTCAGTACATGCTTTCCCGGACACATTAAATACTTGATGGTCATATATCCAGTGTCAAACATCTGAAATTGAATATGTTTAAACATTTCCGATAACTATCCTAGCATGTTAGGAGACTTTCATAGTTATTATAGCTAGATACTGTGCAGCACACCAGTTTTATTTCAACAGCAAGCATTATCACATTGTCATTCTAAATAGGAAATAATAGGAAATATAAGGATGTGTCACCTTAGATTATAAAAGACAATAATCCATAAATTTTATTTTTCATTAAGTATTACATTTTACAAAAGATAAATAAATCTCGGAACACTCTTCTAATTGTTCCCATATATTGTAAAACTTTCCGAAATCAATATGTACAGGATTTTTCTCGCAACTGTTATGTGCGATATGTATACAAAAGTCATGTGTCATGACATATGAGCAAGCTGTTATGTGCGATATGTATACAAAAGTCATGTGTCATGACATATGAGCAAGCTGTTATGTGCGATATGTATACAAAAGTTATGTGTCATGACATATGAGCAAGCTGTTATGTGCGATATGTATACAAAAATCATGTGTCATGACATATGAGCAAGCTGTTATGTTATCACTCGCAAGTTTTATAATTGTGATTTTTATCTCTTTTTATCAACATATCACTATGCTTTAGGAATATTATTTTGATTTAAAACATAACTATATATCTGTTTATATATCTACGACGTGTATTGGCAATATTTTATCGGAATAAATCAATTATAGCTATCAAAGCACAGTTCAGTATGACTGCGTATTCTGTGTGCATTTTATAGTTACTTGATTAATATTTTGCAATCTTGATATAATGTCTTGCTAAATGACAGCGTGTTTAATCATTATTAAGTCCCTAATTTACATCGCTCCATTTCTTTGATTAAACGCATGCAATCCAGTTTTCCACTTATATGCCTACATGAACTGAAAAAGTGTTGTATAACAGCGAAATCACGCCATGGATAAATAGCAGGATTTCACTTCAGTCACATTATTCTGACACAGGGTCAACTAGTTCGTTATTGATATTTACGAAATTATATTTTTAAGATTTATAGTATGTTAGCATAGAATCTAATTAGTCATTTTATTTTTTTCTAAAAATGCAACACAATTCATTGTTTAATGACCTTGTTAGAAAAATGATATACATACCGTGGTGAGTATGGCCAAAGCTGGAAATGAAAACAAGAATGTTGGAAGAAAATCAGTGTCTCATTAATTCAGATATAGAATCATTTTCAAGATATTTGTATACGTCAAATTAATACATATACAACATTATTTCAGAATGTTACAATATGCAGCACATGCAGCAAGTGAGTCTGACAAAAGATTTAATGAAGTCTCGAGATATTCCCAGGGGTTTAACTTGAATTATTCTGAGAGTTTACATGCATTCTTAAAGAGATGTTCATATTAACGAGGACATTTTAGAAATCAACTCAATGCAGTGTCAAATGCGATTAAAGTTGAATATCGCCTAATTAAGTGTAACTTGCAATTTAAAACTTTAAACAATTTTAATATATAAAATATTTTTTAAAATAAACAATGGTAAATCAACATATTTACCTTAAGATATCGTAAAATTGTTTTAATGTTGTGAAAATATAATACCACTTTACGTATTGCAAATTGTTCATGGAATAAGATGACCTAGCAATGTCAAATTATTTGATTTATATACTCTTTTGTTATTATTGTATCTAATTCATGAGACATGTGATGACTTAAAGTTGAATGTTGTTATACATATTCGTCAGTGAAACAGCGACGTCGAATCATTTAAAAAATCCAAACTGCACAGAACCTTTGACTATGTGGGGAGATCTGCACGGCTGTATCTAAAAATATATTTTGGATTTACCTGTGTTGCTCATTGGAGGTTAAAATATCCATAGGGAATAATAGACTGATGTTATCAGGAACTCGGCAAATCTGTCCGGGGGGTTCAATCAAACTTTTACCGTTATACCTCCCCGTGCATTACTGTTCACAATATAATTAGTGCAACATCACGAAGTTGTAACTGTAAAAGATTGTTTGTACCCTCGGATTGATTTGGAAAACCCCAAACATTCTTAATTCCGGATTCCGGAGTAATTCTATTACTGTGTTCCTGTGTGTTGTTTGATAGAGGTAACATGCATTGGGGGGGGGGGGGGGGGGGGGGGGGGGTTAAAAGTGTTGCACCGTTCCTTAGAGGCGCCGTTTCATGAAGTTTTACTGTATCTCTAAGACATCTTCACATTAAACAAATTCGATTTACCAGACCGGCACTCTAAATGAAATTAATTCAGGAACTGAAACCATTTCATAATTATGGTACTGAAAATGACATGACTATGAGACTAATAACCTTGTTACTGTTTACATTTTTATTTATGAAAACAATATAACAAGGAATGTAATTATAATTTTTGTTTATATTCCGATAATACATTAATACAAAACAATATGTAACGGGTTTTTAAAAGCTCAATTGAGACATAACGCTTATTGGTTTATGTAACTGTTGCTTTAGTTAATGTTAAATCAATACGAAGGTGATATCACTTTCTGATAGATTTAGATAAATAAAAGTTAGTGTGGAAAATAAACCTGGCACAAGTTATTTTGTCTCTTAGAAATATTAAGAGTTTAAATACATGAACAAGATAAAAAAAAAGATATGCCTGCTCCAATTGTTCCGTATTAAACATGTCCTAAACACACAATTTAAGAGCGCACAGCTAAATGTGGTCGAACCTTGATGCATACTGCGATACTGTATATTGTCAAAATGATGTACTTTGCGGATTTTTGGCAACAATACTGACGTAGTTTTTAAAAATATTTGCGATAAAAAAGAAGAAAAAATCTTTAAATTTACCAAAAATGTTGTTTTTGTACTTTATTATATATATTGCCCTATTACTTTATTATACAGTGAAAAACCAATGTTTAAGTGTTTCATTCAGACTGAAATGCTGAAATATTTTAATAAAACATTATAAAATAGGAAGACATAAAAAATATGCTCGAGATAATAGATGATTGTATGCAATTTCGGAATCATTAAATGTATACAGTATTTTAATGCTTCATTTTGCAAACATGTGATCTGCAAGTCACTTAAAAATGTCTTTTTATTGCTAACTTTTCAAACAAATCTGACTAGTGTTCAAAGAATTGTTCTATATTGTAAAACTACTCGTCGGCAGGTTGTCTCGACCTGTATTCAGCAGTGTTCTTTAACGTGTCTAATTCTATGAAAAGCATCTACAGCACGATGTCCGTCTCATATTAACCAGCAGTGATATCAATTTGAAGTATCAGGGGCTACAACAGCATAGAGCTGTGTTGACTGTTAAATGACTGTTATTTTGATACCTTGGTTATGTATGTCAACGATGTACGGAATTTATAAGCCTGGTGTACAGTTTGAATGTGTGATAATGTATTTTTGACTCTCATTAACCGTCTAGGATAATAATAATGTGTCAATTTTTAATTAACATACACAAGATCAAGTGACAAGTATCAAACATTGGGCGCACGTTTCAGTCAGAATAAAACTGATTTTTCCCATTAAAATCAGCATGGCTGCAGACACTGTAATGTATTTGTGTATTTTTTGTTTGCAGACGGACAGGTCAATATTGTTTTACGGTAGTTACCGATGGTGTTGTAAGTGCACTGTAATTAATTTCTCAGACTGTGGATCTTTCGAATCTGATTGAAATTCAGACACCGAAAAAATAACTCGCACTTTCTGTTCGGTGTCTGAAATTGAAATACGTCGCACTTTTTTTATTTTTTATGAAACTGGCAACGTCGGCTTGTTCATAAAACCTTAGAAGTTTAGCTCGTCTAGTAGTAATAACAAGTGACATATGTACATTATAAAACGACAAAAGAAACAATCTATTTACAAGCTTTGGTTCTATATAACATAGTAAGAATTGATTAAAATTAACACTGGCACTAATAAAATATGCATTTATATATATTTTTGTGAAAAAAATAAAACATAATAATACTTTTTTATTATTTTTTAAAATTCAAATAATTTGATTAATTTCAATATTTTAATTAAACATTTAAATAATCGTTTTATCTAGGCATGCATATCTTCAGTTTATATGTGACTGTTCTATAAATTGATTCAAGATTTTTGTCTTTTTTAGCCAAATGAAGTACCGTACTTGTGTTATTGGCAATATTTTAACTATAACTGTATTTTTTCTTTGTGTTACCAGATATCATGGTCGGTGTTTGTGTATGTTGCTTCAAAATTTCTGCTATTTTATTATAGAATGCAATTATGTTTATCTAGTGTGTTTAGGTAATAATATTTGAGACAGTGCGTAAACGTTTCTTGAGATTCAGGGATTTTGTTATGAAATCGATCTTAGAAATAGTGGTATTCAACTCTATATAATAAACTCCTGGCAATTATTGGATCAGTTTTTCGAACCATTTAGAAAAGCAAGATCATTTAATTTCACATTGTAATTAAACTGGAATTTTCATGTCTTCCTGTTACTGATCAGTTTTGTAGTATTTTATTGTAGACAGCCGATGCTTAAGATCTTTAGTTTAAACGAATAATATTAAGCTCTCAATAAGCTCTATCAATCACAGTCTTATAAACCATATTTGATTTTAGGTTTTATGGGATTGTACTTTGGGGTCCAACGCACTATGATGTTTGTGGTCAGAATTGGACTCTAAATTGCGTTGCATTATTGTCACAACATAATGTTGACGTGGCCTGAAAATAAGTGTAGATTTAGAGTACGTTGTATTTGTCACGTAGGCCAGAGTGGAACTGTGTTAACCGATTTTGGTTATATAAGGTTTATCACAGGTTTCTTTTATTACCTTTTGTTCAGAATGAGATATGATTTGCGTTTGAAATAGTTATATCTACTGTTTTGCTAAGTTTTAAGTGTATTAAGAGAGATGTTTAAGGTTTAGAAGTTTAAACCTATAGTTTCTTTACATTAGCCCTTTTTATCAGTATACCTCATTGTTGTCAGTATTTCTCGGGATGCACGGGATTAAGCGATTTACAATTTATTGCACGATTCACGTGATATTTGGTTTTTAAGAGTAAATCGGGGGGGTTTTAGTATATAAGCTGATTTGTATGGAGCCTCAGGGTCAGATATCGATGGGAGCTACGGAGGATACCTGGTCCAGTCTAGAGTATTCTGACCAAATTTCATTACGGAACTTGTGTGAGTAAAATTTTATTTTGTATTTCATTTTTGCAGGTAGATATGAAACTTAGATTTATTTTAAAAAAATTATTTTGTAGATTGTTGTATTGTTTCTTCTCAGGGAAACGAGTGTACAATCATATTTAATTCTCGGTAGTTTTTGAAGTTTTGGTTCTATAGGCCAAGGAATCTTAAGTACATAGCTCTGCATTATTATGTATATTTGATGTAATTTTGAGAATAATTATGTTAGTTTATAGGTATGTCCTTAATTTTGATACTACTTAAATATACATGGAAGTATTTGTCCAACAGTATTTGTTTTGGAATTAAGAAACGTGGAGTTGTATGGAATATCTGTCTGGTATATAATTGCTAACGAGGACGGTTCTGTTTTTAATGCACTGATGTAATTATGAAATGTGGATAATGTATGGAATATCTGTTTGGCATATAATTGCGAACAAGGGCAGTTCTCTACGTTAATGCGCTTATATAAAACCATAATATTGTTGTATGGTATAAAATGCACGTATGAAATACCAGAGATTTGTTATTTGGTATGAACGTAGTAAGTAAGTATTATGAAGTAATACAGTGTCTGCACATTATATTTGGCGTGATAAGTAAATAAGAGCTACTTATTGTTTGTAGCCGTATTAGTTGGGGCATGGAGCCTATGTAAACCGGAAGGTTAGTCGATACGGGACCCCATTGGTAGACTACGTCACAAGGACGGGAGAATCTACGCATGCGTCATATGGACGACAGGGTATCTACGTTGGACTAGTCGTATTCAGTTATGTAATCTGGGTGGTCACAGTCGATACGGGACCCCATTGGTAGACTACGTCGTAAGGACGGGAGAATCTACATATGCGTCATATGGACGACAGGGTGTCTACGGTGGACTAAGTGGATCACACATACTGAAGGGACAGCGACGAAAGGAAGTCAGTGTTCATCGACAAGAGCACGTGTTATAGTGTATGATTACTGTGAATTTAGTAATCATTTTGTGAATGTGGCACATTGAAGTGCATTTGTATCAGTAAGTCATTATGTAGTTAATATGCGGGCTTAAAGTGAAAACAGGACGTTCAGTGCAGTTTTTATTTATTATTGTACCAACAGATAGACAGTTAGCCGGCAGTTTTTTTTATATTCTTTAATTCTTTTTCTAATATTCTCATTGTTTATATTTTTATATTAAATATAATTTTAAAGAAAGTTGTTTGGTATTTATTCTACCTTAGAGAGTTGTCCGCCCTTGGTCATTTTGTTACAATTATTGCATGACTACATCCGATAAATTGAAATCAAACGCTCTTTGGGGAAATACCTTTGAACATATGTTTTTGAAAAAAGCATGTACTTCAGTGAACAGATTAGGTTTCCACATGTTTTTAAAATAGTTTTAGAGTTTATTTTGATCATATAAAAATGACTCAAGGAAGTTTTATCAGGTAACCACTGACTTTAATTTTAGTATTTTATTTTTGAAATTATCATTTATTTTTAAGAGATTGTAAAAGGAAACCCCAATGATTCAAGGTAAGTATCCTTCAGCTAAGACTTACATTCGAAAACAAAATATTTAATAAACACTAGACTATCCGTAAAATAATTGTAATTATACCCGCAAATATGAAGCTTATGGGTGCTATATTGGAGTCATGTCCGACGGTCGATCTGTCTGTCGGTCGGTCGGTCCGTCTATAAATGAGATTTTCCGCCATATTTCTCGGCTACCTTTTGTCGGATTTTTATGAAACTTTACAAGACTGATCAGTACCAATCCTAGTTGCGCATATCGTTGGCACGTCATGATTTTATATAATTCTCAACTATATAATGAACGTGCTTTTTCTCAGCTACATTTGCTTTGATTTTGATTTAACTTTACATCAGCCAAGTACCAAGCCCATATTTTTGGCATGTGTTTATCACACGAGTTTTTAAAAGAGATATTGGTCCTTGGTTATTTCTTAAATACAGTTTGTTCACATTATATCTCGATTACCAATGGTCTGATTGAACATATTGTAGGCACATCATGACCTGCTTGATTTTATATGAGTAACGACCCTTTGTTATATCATCGGAAAGTATTGTGGTCAATATTATGTTTTAGCTACTTTCATATCATTTCACAACAATTATAAATACCAAGTCACTTGCTCGTATGCATGTCATGCTTGTTTCAAATTTCTTCGAATGAAGCTCTTATATATACGCGTGTCACAGGGTGAGAAAAATATGCAACCTAACCGGGATTCGAACCCGGGGCCTTTCGCCTACAGGGCGAATGCTTTATCGAAGGAGCTTCTTTAATCTTTCTTCCCTATTGTGAGTAATCGGTAATGAGACATATAGTATTTTCTCTGTTTCTCAGCTACTATTGTAGATTTACCAACACTAATTGCATGTCATCATCAACTTATTCTTTATATCTATTCAATGTTTTTGTCGGCGATACACGTATAAATGTATCAGAGCTCTATCTGGTTTTGTTGTGTGTTTTATTTGTTTATATTTTATTTTGCAATATTCATTGTAAGGCTCATATCATATTAAATACACAGAGATAAGAAGTGTTAGGGACTACTGAGATTCTTACACCCTTTTACTCTCTCTCTCTCTCTCTCTCATTTGGTGTATCACTCAAATTTATCAAGACTGTCTGACATGGTCAAGGTAACTATGAAAGAGCGGTTTCGTTTTTTCAATGATAAATCATTTTAACTATTGGTTAGTTTATGTGAATAGAAGTTATGAAATAATCGTAGCATTTTATTTCATTTGAACATCAACTGCAGAATGTCATTAATTGACCGGTTCTCCTAATCTCTTCTATGAGCACAAATGCAAAAAAATCTTTAGTTGACAAAATATTTTCAGATGTTCATCGACTACTTTTGCAGTCACTCTGTGAAGTATTTGCGTTCTTTATAGTATTACTGATATTAGCAAGAGATATTGCATTAAATTGATATATCGTTAAATTTCTTTCTTTTTTTTTTCTTTTTTTCTTTTTTTTTTTATTGTTGGCAATCCAAAAAATTCAGTGAGTTCAGTTGTGATGAGTTTAAATCAAAATACCACACATCTTAAGAGAGCGTCTTTCTTAATATGATCACGACGAAGTCACGATAAATTTTATGATTTTTCTGGTGTGATATAAGCGCACTAATATACATTGACTGACAGTACAAAACGCATTTGCCAGATATGTAGGACATTTTAAACAATGTAATATTCAGATGTATGTTATTTTATAAAATCAACAATCAAAACATGGAAATAGCCTGGAATTATTAAAATCTTGCAGCGTACTATTTGTATTATGCGTGGAAAAGGCTTTTCGATTCTTTATCTTTATAAAATTAGATAATAAATACAATATAACTATGTTTAGTGAGTACGATATAGTCACACTTGTCCCTTTTCATTTGCATTTTTTTATAAGGAAGTTTAATTCACAATAAGAGTCAATCATTGGATTGCCCGTAAATCATATAGGTTTAACTGTAAAAATAAGAAAGTAATGATGCTATTAGAGTAGGTTTCTGTCAACTTTTATTTCAAATGAATCTAAGTAAACTTATATTTTAGCCATTTCCCTCGCTTAATATTGCCGTGAAGGAATACATAGTAAATATAGAATATATCCAGGAGACTAACGGGGCTCAAAAACTACGAACATTTTTTTTCTGATTATTTAAGTGACAGCAGTCCAATGAATTAAATATCAAACTATTTCCATAAGACCGAAATCATAATTTATCCGGTATTTTATTTTAATTTTCTTTTCTGAATGAGTATGTTATCTTCAAAGAGCTAATTCATTGTTCAATATCAAACCGCAATCAGATTTGAACTACACGGTAACATGTAAAAGGAAAGTTATCATTAACAACTATTTGCTGTATATTTATCAATAACTCATGTGAAATTGTGTTAAGTGACTTATGGGTTTTCTGTAGTTTCTGCATACCATTATAGTATTCAATAGTTTAACTTTTAACCTAGACTAAAAATGTACCTAGACACATTTTACTGTGTTAGAGACATTTCAATTAATTGTCTCGCCGAAATGAAAATATGGAGGTGGACACTTGATTAAACTTTAAGCAATATCACTGGTATACCACAATTAAGTATAACTGAATAAACCAGTTTGTTTCTATTCAAATCACGTTTTGTTGCAAATTCAAAGCGATCATATCTTTAAATGTAAGAAATTAAAGTTTTGCTTCAATATCATATCAAACGGCTGATATATGGCTGATTCGTCGTGTTTATTCACACAATTCCTTTTGAAATGGTGCTATCTAAAACGTCTAAAGAAGTGGGCAGCGAGTCTTAATAAGGGATGTGATATAATAGCTTATTTGTGTATCTAAACATATAAATTAGAGTATGGTTTGGTGCTATTTTTTTATTTTGTGTAAGTTGAAAGCATTACATTCCGGAAAATCAACGAAACTGGAATATGAAATTATCGATTTGATTGTTAATTAGATTTAAAAGAATCACTGTGTGTTTCGTATTATAGGAAATTGAAAATCTCCTTGATTGATTTAATGACACTAGAACTTGTAACTTTACTTTTAAATCAACCATCAATCATTTAATACCAATGTGTTTGTCGTAATAAATCAGATTGCCATTGAACAAATGACAAATCATTGATGATGGACAGGCTCACGATTTGTCGAGTGTAGCAAATTCAACGTATGTCTTTTCTCTGACAACTACCAATAAATGATATAAATAAATAAGGAAAAAAGAATACATTCGTCGTTTTATTTTCAGTAACATTATTGTTTCATTCCGTAAATCTTACAATAACAGGCAATTTGTGCCAATTACCATTTGCAACTTTTTCTGTTAGGTATAAAATGACTCTTTAGAGTTTTGTACTGTATTTAAAACTGTGACATTCACTTTACCTTTTAACAATAGGAAAGAAATAAGAAATTCTAAACCGGTATAATATGACTAGCAATGATTTTTTCTCATTTTTCGTATTGTATTGTATTGGGGTTTACCGTCGCTGCGATAGTATTTCAATCATATAGCGACGTCCAGCTAATTACAGGTGGAGGAAGACCCCGAGTACGCAGAGGAACCCGGGTAGAACCACCGACCTACCGCAAGCCAGCTGGAATCTCATTTTTCGTGCTGAGTTTGTGTCAAAGGGTGTGTACATGAGTGCAGTCATATTTTCAGCAAGTTAGTGCTATGATTTCGGCATTGATTTGACTGACCAATCATTGACCGACGGACCGGACAAATTTCAAATTTACACAAGCACAAATACATTTTACGTCATCTTTTGAGCAGTGAGATATAATATGAATATTTCTAAGGCAAATACATTGTTTATCTTGAGATAATTATAATTTAGCATCCTTTTTATTCCTAATGTGTGTTTTATTATTACCTTTTAACCTAAATGGTGATATTTACTTACTGTTAATATTAGAAACTCAATCCGATGTGCAGCTACGATGTTTGTGTTATGTAATCACCATCGTGTTTCTTGCTGAGTATTATATGTCCAACTAAAGTTAATATATATCATATTTCATATACTGGCTTGTGAATATATATGATTATATGCCATCTTTTATATATGTTAAAAAACTGTATCTTTTTTATATTGGTGTAGATTTCCGAAGAATTTCGAATCTTTTCGGAAAAAGTATATTGCATTAAAATCGCAACCCAATCCTTTGTCGTTTGTTTTTTACTTTAACCCATATTGATCTCGACGACATTTGAAAGCAACATACCAGATTTGTTATACATGTAATATCTTTTTTTCAATAACATTAAGTGCTGACATAAATGAGCTACAGCAGGAGCGATTTAGTTATGTAAGAACAAAAACTTTTTTATTGCATGACTGATCATAAACCCACTCTCTCACATTTTCTGATATCACTTTATAATTAATCAATCCCCTTTACTTCGTTCAAATCGCTATTCTTGCACAGTAGCGATCTTAAATTTAAGATTAGAGCAACCGTGATACTGTGAAGCAAATATAACAAAGGACAAAGCTAATGTCAGCCTGTTTACATAATGTGATATGGAATGCGTTTAACCACTGTAAAACATTAAGTGATATCGTCATATAAAGATGTTTCAATCTAGATAACGAAACACAATAATTCCCACAGCATGTCAATCACTATGATTTTTTTTATCTAACGTTGAATTGTTTGTAGATTTTTTTTGGATAAAACTTCAGCCTTTTTTCGACAATGATGTGTCATTCTAGATATCCCCAGTCAATGTCACTTTATTGTTTTATTTAAGGAGGTAATCTACTTAATTATTGCTTTTTATAAACAAATCTCGATAAACTCATACAGTTAAATCAATAAATTGCACCACTATCCTAAAAGCAATATCTATCATAACTGTACATGCAACGAACAGTCTTATGTCAAGACATATAAGCAAGCTGTTATGTGATCACCATCAAGTGTTGTACAGTTGTTGATTTTGATTTACGGAGTGACACATGAATGATTAAAAACGGCAATTCGTCAGGTTTCTACACAGAAAGGTAATCTTAAGCATAACAAAGACAAACAGCATAATCCACTCCAGTCACATTATCCTGACATCGAATCCTTAAAAAATTATTTTGTTTACAAAATAATGAATGCAATTTCTGATAAAATTGAAGGTATATTAGGAAGGAATTTTTATTTAAGTCCCCTTTTCTAAAACAATCAACAAGAGTCATTGTTTGATGATAATGAATATGAAAAGAAATGTTACATCATGTTAATGAAATAATGTTGTGAGTATGACAAATATCGGGAGTGAGAACACAGGAGTTTGAAGCAAATCAATGTCTCAATTTTTGAAATAAAAATAATATTTGCATGTTATTTGTTTATAGTAAATCAAAACAAAATAAAACAAATTATTTTAAAATGTTATATGCTGCAGATGCATTAGGCTGAGCGTGATAAAAGATTTGATGGAGTTTTAGGATCTTTCCAAGCGTTTAATTGTCTGACAACTTCTTCTTAAGTCCATGGCAAGATAAGATTTATCAAAAGAAGATTGTATATTTGATAAAGTGTCATATAAATTTATGGTTGAACTATTTCGCCACAAAATTTTAGTTACACAATTTAAAACTATGGATTAACTGACCTTGAAATAAATAATTGTAACAACTAAAAAGCCTGCAATGTTACTTCAGACATCGTAAAATCTTTTCAATGCTGTTATTTCAGACATCTGTGTCTAATTTATCACCGCCTGTCAACACTGAGTGTATGTTTTATGTTTATATCACAATTATGTATCCAGACATATGAATAAACTGCACTCAAAAGTATTGTAAATTTGGTGAATACAATCGGAGAATGAGGGATACACTTAAAAATGGTGAACAGTCTGGAAGGAACCTCGTCTACTTATGTTGACTATCGTATATCCAACGTTATTTCTCCTCAGATTATTGCATGTTTACTGTACATGAAAACCCACACCTCCACCTAAATTTTATCAAACAAGTAATTAATAGTCTAAAATTAAAGTTCCACAGGCCTTTTATAAATAAACTCATGCGTCTACATTGAGGCCTATGGAATTAGCTTGAACATACTCAATTTATGATGTAAGACAAAAACAATTGGGATTAATATTTTTGCTTGAATTCACGTGACGTTTTATATCATCCTAGGATTTTTTTCATATATGTTTCCCTGTGTTATGATTTACCGTAGTTTTTTTTTCAATATATTTTTTGTGTTTAAATTAACTGTGTATGCATTTTGTTATTAACCTTTGTAATTTTTTCATTATGTAATAGTTTATTCCATTTTAAAGAGCAATTGGTTGAATCTTTCATATTGTTCTTTACTTTCTGTTACGTTTACATAAATGGAACACAAACATTTAACTAAATTGATTTGGAAACTTGGAAGTTTTGACAGTTTATATACATGTTCAGAATATAAAATATCTAATTCAACCGCTATATTCAAATGCCATAAAACACAATTTAAGAGCGTACCAAGGTATATAACAGTAAAAAATAATCGTACCACTGTATATTTTTGTTTTATGATGAAGTTTACCGGTATACCGTGATGAAGTTTACCGGTATACCGTGATGAAATTTACCTGTATACCGTGATAACTAGATTTAGATGTCTCCATAAGAGTAAGTTGTTAAAATAAAAAATAAGATAAGAGCATGAGAATAATATTTTTTTATGTATCCCGGGCCGTTGGTGACATTGAGTCATGTTTACAATAATTTGTAAAAATGCCTACATCAAATAAGTCAATTTGTATACATGTCATGACCTTAGTGTACATTTAAATCATAATCAGGTATTTCTTACATTCGAATCGTCCTGTTTGTCATATGTGATTTTTTTATCAAAACAAACACGTTTATACATGTACGTCCAACGTTTTTGTGTTTTTGTGTCAAACTGAGAGGCTCATTTCAGTAAGTAAAGAATTGAGATTTTGCCCATTTCTAACAAATGCTTCAATTATGCAGACAGCATAATAGATTAGTGTAGTTTTGCCACAGACGGACAGGTCAATGCCGTAGACACCACTAGTGTCCTAAGTACACTGTAATTAATTATTAGAACTGACCATTGTCACTGTTGAGTGAAATTCCGACATCGAATGAATAACTCGCCTTTTCTGTGTGTTGTCTGAATTGCAATACAACGTACTTTGTTTTTATTCCTTTAGTAAAGTTACCGAATTCAGCAAGTTTATAAAAGCTTTAAAAATATGGTGAGTAACATGGATATAGTATGTAACAGTAAAAACTATTTTTGTTATACTTTATCTTCTCTAAAGCCAAAGAATTGTTTGATATTTACTTTAAAGTGAGTAAGGAATGTAATTATGTAGATATAATTGCAGGTCTGTAAAGGTTACAGAAAAGTTTCGAGCATCATTAGAAATTCCCGGAATTCTTGTTTTAAAATCGATCATACAAATGGTGTTATTTAACCAGAATTATTCAAATTCTTGACATTAACGGATAAAATACTCAAACCTTTTAGCGCAGAAAGATATTCAATTGTCGCATTGAAATTCTGCTGGCGTTAAACGTTTTCCTATCAGTTTGAAACTGTATTGCATTATTACCGCAATAGTCAGCTGATTCTGCCCTGTTTAAATCCTACACTCTACGAGTTTATCCAATATTACACTTATGTTTAACGCAAATTTGTTGTCAGTGTTTATTTGGTCGGGTCTTTCTAATCGTGTGTGAAGTGAGTCAACATGTGTTGCCTGACTATTAATTGACGCTTCAGTGAAGGTGTCATGATGCTATAGTTGACCAGTACTGGAAAAGGTCTTATATCCTAGATATTTAGATATTTTATTCTTACATGTGGTCAAACCAATGATCTCCCAGTGTCGGTCCTTACTATCTTACAACGCCCCCGGAAAATGCGGCTTGGTATTACTTTATCATAGCGTTATACCAAAGAATAGGGTAGCTGTGAAACTATATACTACTACTATATAATATTGATATCATTAACACAGGGGGCTCATAATGATTACACGATTTGCATTCTAGACTTTAAACAGAAAACTCGATCTAAGTAATGTGTGATACACCCGTCATGCATGTGTGACGGAATAACGTGCATGCATATAGAAGCAGCCCACATATTCTTTTGAACAAACAAATGGATACCTTTAAGGTGCAAAATATATCTTTAAAAATACATTTCTGAATGCATACGTCTTTCCCCATAGAAGTACATGAATCATTTTTATAATACTAGAGATGTTATAAATGTTCGTAGAATTTTGGTATAAGACAAAGCATAGTTAGGGCAGCATGTAAAAATAGATACATTTAAGTTCTAACATGTAATCTATACATTAAAGGGAATCCAGCCGAATATACGTAAAAAACAAAAAAAAAAACAAAAAAAACTTCATATAACGAATACGTGGATCACGTTAATGTCAATATGACGTCGCTAAAACGTCTAGCTTTTAAGAGTTGTTATATTTACACCTACAACTTCATAATAGGAAGATAAATTACATGCCATTCATTAAATGTTACGAATAATAATTTTTTAATGTCCCCCTAAATGCAATTATTCATTCGCCGCTTGTAAAACCTGATCTTACCTTTTTCTTTTTTTTATGAAGATGAATTCACATCTCCATGAAATTACGTACACATCTTTGTAATGATATGAACTATTTATAACATATACCTTTTGTTTTTACTTTGACCTTTGTCAAGGTTTGGTGAACATGGTCAAATTGATTGTTCAGATTGCACAGCCCATAATTCAACATCACAGACAATACGTATCGTTAAAACAGTATGACATCTTACTTTTAAGCACGCAATATTTTAGTTTGTCAAAGAATAAATGTCCAGCAATTTTGACGAGACTGCGGAATTCCCATGTGTGTACAACATTATTTGTTATGTGATGAGCTTCTGCTTAGATTTCACATAAAATATTTGTCTGTCTTATGTTTCTCGCATTTCAAGAATATCTGTAAAACAAGTGCCAATCAAAACGTTATGTCCGTCGGGTTGTGACTTCTAATATATTAAAAAAGGTTTCTGAAAACAAAACAAAGCCTAAATTCCTTGTAGTGCTTGTTTGTTATTATATGATTTCAAACAATCGTTCATAGAGATAACGATTATATATTTATTTTCATTTCGTTTGTTTATAGGATGCTTGAAATCATTCTACCACTAATATTTGCTATAGTTGAGAGACGCACAAAAATGTTAGCGAGTATTTGTCATTCTTTTTTGAAAAGAACAAAAAAAATAAGCCTTTGTCGGGGAAATGTGACTAGAATGAATTCCTATCAGATGCCTTAAAATGTTCAACTTAGGGCATAGTCTACATATTCTCATAAAATATTACCTTTCTGCTCACAGAGGTTTTAATTAGACATTAGTCGTACATCTACAATGCGTTTTATTGCAAAAAAACCTTGCAAAATTAGTTATTATTAAAACACACACACAGACACATTTTTGACTGACTGCGGAAAACGTATACAGTTTATTGCTTGCATTTACATGAATCGTTCAATGCAATATGGTGGCATATTTCTGCCAGCCACTTATCCACTTAGCTATGTCGAAACTTTTCTGAAAGTTTGACACATTTTCAGTAATTATCCAGTAAGGAGAAAATTTTCAAGTTATCCACTTAGGTATCTTAACAGGACTAAACGGTCTGATAGTGCCCACTACTGCCAATCACATATTCACTTAGGTTAACCTGATATCATGTTTTTTTCCAGGAAATTATGTGAAAAAATGCTCGTTATTCACATAATTTAACTGACTAACTTGAAAGAAGGCAATATATCCAGTTATCTTAAGTGAATATATGGCTGGCAGTAGCGGGCAATAACAGACAGTTTTGTCTTGTTAAGGTACCTAAGAGGATAACACGTAAGTTTTCTACTTGCCAGATAATAACTGAATATGAGACAATTTTTCAAAAAAGTTTCGACATAGCTTAGTGGATAAGTGGCTGGCAGAAATATGCCACCATATTGCATTGAAAGATTCATGTAAATGCAAGCAAATAAACTGTATACGTTTTCCGCAGTCAGTCAAAAATGGCTGGCAAAGATATGCCACCATACTGCAATGAAATATACATTTTGCCTTTCTGTCCGAAGAATATATACTGTTTATGGAGGGAGGCTCTCTGCTTGCATTTGATCCATTAAATAATTATACCGATGTCTGTTACAAATGTTTATGATTACTGCAAATAGGACAATTAATGAACTGGCACATAAATCAGGAGCCCGGGATACCATACATTGAGGCACAAGTTGTGAAAACACATATCTGATCGGACAAATATATATAGTGGTTGCTAGTGGTAAGTTCCTTTTCTTAGTTATGCAGTGCATATTAAAGAAGAAACACGTTATTTGGTATAAAGTGCAATTATAGCAAATCAATTATGGTCATATTTAGTTTTGTTTGAAACATGTTTGTTTTAGGAATAATAAATAACCATAATTAGAATTAGATTTTAACTTCAAGTTTTTTTTTGTTTTGTTTTTTTAGAACTTGTGTCTTGTTACCCGTTATCTACAAATAAAACATATTTAAACTAATGTTGTAGGTTCAGTAGGTTTTATGTAAGCATCGACCAGGCACAATGTAATGAGTTCAAACACAAGGACCGTAGTGTGGAAGTAGATAAGCACAGGAGATAGAAATAGATTCAAACGTACGTAATGGTGATAAAATGAATGAATGAATAAATGATATTATAGGAAATAATGCTTCAAATATAATACTATTTAGACATATGATATATTCCACACCTGTTTGTTCATTTGGTGACAGTGACTACCTACAAATATGGAAAGACAGTTTGACACCTAGTCTGAGTGAAGATCCCGCAGATCTTTTTCCTGATCTCACAGGTTCTTAAATCACGGAAATTCAATTCAAATATCACGCGATAATTAGCCAAAACAGTAATAGGTTTGTTAAAATGTCTTAAACTAAATGTATGGTATGGTTTGTCAATTATTTTGTCAATTACATGGATAATTAATCTTTTAGAGCAATATATGTTCAAATGTATAGCAGCCGATGAGTTATTACACCAACCACTGTTTTGTACGATATTATCACTTACTTTTACAAAATACATATTATGCACGTCAAACTTTGACAACTGCTTTTGTGTAATTTTTCTAATTGCGTTTGAACTAATTGATTCAAGATATATTTCTGCTACGGAAATGAATTTCAATTTTGCTACTGACATATTATTTCGTTGCAGACTATTGCCTAATAATCTTCTAAGACATCAACTATAAGAAGACAATATGCAATATATAGTGTTCATTTGTGTTTTATTTCTAAGCCATTCTTACAATGAGTACAATCATAATTCAGATTGCATTAGACTTATATGCTGTTTCAAGGGGTAATGACTGGGCTTGCAGTATCAATTATCTGAAAGTCAAAAGGATCTCTTTTCTCTTGTTGTAGTATTTTGACACACAATATTGCAAGATAAAGTAATCAATATTGCAAGATAAAGTAATTCTTCATAAACTTTCAAAAGCATGTGATGAGAAAGCTGTGATATGTTATATAGCATTTACTTTAATGCGGAAAAGAAATAACTATATTTAGGCATTTAATTGAACAAAATGCATTTGTTTATGTGCCTCCCTCATATGTCATATGTATATAGCTATATTATATGTATGATGTTTGACATCATAACGTGCTCGTGCTACAAATTGGTCCGGATCTTATCTTGGTGAAGGTTTACTACTGATAATTATTGTAAGGGGTTACTACCCGGCCTCGCTGGTAATGGCCGGTGTCTTTTTCGCATGACATATCCTTATTATCAGGATGAACCACACAGGATTCTGGATGGTTTTTAGCAGGAAATAATGGGAACTCAAGTCTGGTGTAGTGTGACAATAATAAACTTTAATGATATCCATTTATCTTTTGGTCACACTAATAAATAATAATTATAATTAAAAAATTTTAGCTTAATCATCTTTTGGTACCTGCTAACATGATACATCAACAACAGCATAAATTAAATTCCAATTTAAGCATCAGCTTCATAGACAGCAAAATCATCTTAGATGTTATATGACAGTTACTTTATCTGGAAGGCTACAAACATCTTAATCATCTTGGATGTTAAATAAACAGCAACAGCCATTGTCATCTGGTGAAGTAATAATTCTGGAACATCAATAGTATAAAAGGCACATCAATGGGGAACCGAGCCTATGTAATGGGATCTTCTTCTCCACATGGATATTTCTATCTTAATAACTTACATAAACTATAATATTGCAGCTTTATAGAGTACCACAACTGCTAGTAGACAAATAACCAGTGTAAGAAGTCATATTTCTTCTTAGAATTGGAAAAACACCATACAGGATTGTGCAGACTGACCCTCAAGTGGTACTTCATTGTAGGAATGTATTTGTATGAATGCTGGTAACAGCTATATATAGTTTTACAACAGCATGTTTACATCTCTTAATTATTATCCAAAAATAAATAATTATCTTTATTATATTAGATAGATTGTTATTTCTATTATAACTTCAGTACTCTAGATACTTTGATTGACTCAATAAATAATCTGCTTCAAGTCGTCTGGATTATGTTTTTGGAACGACCAGTAACTTGCGATATGATCAAGAAGATGATTTGAAATTGTGACGTCGCTCATATTTATAAACTTTGAGGGAGCGTCACGTGACAGTACAGACCAATCAGACTACAGGTTTACAACAGGCCTAAGTGATGCGGCAGAGATACATTCTTTGAAATACTTATCTAAAATATAATATATTCTCAGGCTCTTGACTTATAAGAAATGCTTTTAGGAAAAGCACACTTAATTTACAACTTAGATATGATTATTTCAACAATACAGAAAAAGCCGGGGCTAAAAGTCATAGCATATGAATATGCAGACGAATTATCTTGCGCCATAAAGATAAAGTACAAAAATGGTTATTCCTAACAAATACAATAAATTTACATTAACTTCAGACTGGCTTTTTACTAATTTAATACCAATTATATCTTCTTAAAGTTCTATAAGGTTCTGTGCACTAATAAAAGAAAGCCAGTGATTAACAGGTATAAAAATAGTCCCAAAGTCACAATGCCGCTCGATTACGAACGCCGATGTTGATGTTGTGATCTACGATGTTAAAGTGTCCTCTGGAATCAATCTTTTGATGTCAATGTTCATTTTGGATGCTGTGGGTGATAAGTCACAGTCTAACATGTACTGGAATGTGCCCTGATAACAGTCTCTTGGAGTTATCTTCCTTCATAAACTCTCGTTACTTGACACATTGTAACAGTTCGTGAAATGGATATACAATGATTCTGGCGATGTAAACACAGTTTAAATGAGGTAAGAGTCCATTTCCCTGAAGATCCAGAAAGACAATAGGCAATAAAAGTCCCTTAGATACCTAACACTATAATTAGTTCACTAGTAAATAGTTCATATGTGCCCAAACACAATTGTCACCGGTTTCCGCGAAAATAAGATTCACTTGTAATGGCGATTCCATTACATTATGAACACTGCTAAGAAGATGAAACTAAATCATCACTGTAATAAATAAATTGGATTTACATAAGTGTATGAAATTTTAAGTCATGTAACATTGCCAGTAATATACAATCACAAGATTATAAGTGATTCATAGTTTATTATAAGAAAACAAGTCAGTAGTGTTGCTCATAAGCAAAAAAGTCACTACTGACATGTAAGGGGGCATAATAGATAGATTTTGAGATATCAGTCAGTCAATACTTACGTAACACGGTGATTTTGAGTAATCCACTTATAATCTTGTGACCCTGACCTTTGAAGTACATATCCAAAAATCAAAAGGTGTTTCATATTTCTCATGAGCAAAAATGTGCAATATTTGATACAAAAGAGTTACATAGAGTTACCAGTTGGACAATACATCCTTAACAGCATGCTAAAAAGAATTTAATTTTTGACCTTGTGACCTTGACCTTTGAGGTACATACCGCAAAATCAGTAGTTTTTTTTCTGCTAGCCAAGCGTAACAGTTGTATAATGTTTGAGACATAGGATCAATTAGATTTTGAGTAATCAGTCGGACAATGCTTTACAAAGTGTATGTGATAATCTTGTTTATTATCTCATGACCTTGACCTTTGAGGTACAAATTCAAAATCATTAAAGGTCTTGTACAAGTCATTTGCAACAACTAAACCACTTTTGAGACCTCAGGGTCATATAGAACTAAAGTTATCACTCGGACAAGACTTTCATATAAACATATGTTTACATGTGACCTTGACCTTAAAGGTAATGACACCAAAATCAAAAGGTGTCTTCTACTAGTCATAAGCGACAACGGTATTTAGTTTGAGACTTAAGAGTCAAATAGAACTTGAGTTATCACTCAGACAAGGTTTGGCCTATGGACCGACCGATATCTGCAAAGCAGTATGCCCCTTCTTCCTCGAGGGAGGACAGAATGAATGGTAATAAAAGCCTATTTACTAGTATATGCAAAGAGATGCATTGTGTTTATTGTAAGCAGTCCATTATAACAATGTTTGTTGTTATATGTTCTTGTCTTGTTAACGTAAGCTAAAGCGGGATATCGGGTCTATTGGCATCGCTTAAAAGTTTGCTCATCGTTTATTAAACTATTTTAATATATCAAATGAATACAGCATCATTAAATTAGAAGACATGTTCTCTAAGCCCTAAAAGCGGTTTGAAATCAATTGCCCTTGACACCAATGACGCAGGATTTCGTCTGCTAAAAATCTGACGGTATGAAGTAAGTCCTACCATTTTAAAGTTCGTCCGTGCGGAGATACAGCTTGTGTTCTTATAAAATATTTAATTAACATGCCATCATCTTCAACTTCAACATTTTATTGGTATAAAATATCAAATAAATATTCATAGCCATTTACAAAAGAAATAAAAATATACATGGGCGAAAAGTAGTGGAAACAAAAACATAATTTATTTTCAGAAGAGAGGATATTGGGAAAGGTCAGAAGCGAAAATGATATCAAGAGACATACAAACATGTTTTTTAAATTGATATACATATTTTTATAGAAAGTATGAGTTACGGATAGAGAGAGAGGCGAGGAAAGAGAGATGATACTTCACTTTTAAACTCTAGTGAACGGTAACGTGAAGATACAGCAATCATACAAATTTTGCAAATCCGTGAGATGTTCCCTTGAATGAAAGAGGCCGGGCGGGTATAAAGCAATGACATATACTTAATATTGAAATCTCATTGGCGGTTCAACTATGGTTTTGAGTTAAATATGGTGTTGAGTAAATCGAAAATGCGTGTTGCCACCGTTCTTTTAACAGTTCAAGGATGGTATACAGATGGTATACTTAATCCAATTACCCTAGTTCATTATCGCGACGCGGATAGTCAATATAAATACAAGACGATATCACAAATCCACTCGAGGAATAACTGGAGAAAATCTCGTCTTTTAGTAATTGTAATTAATTTGTTGTTGTTCTTTCTAAGTTAACTTTTGAGTTTATTGTTTTAATTTTAGCTTACATTGAAATTATTGTTTGTATGATAATCACTTATATGAACGTTCAAGAATAGGCCGAAGATGGAAGACTGGTTGTCTCTTTTGCTAGTTAAGTTTAGATGATTTTTGCACGGATATATAGTTATTGATTTTATTTTGTATGTTCAATATCTTGTTAATGAATGTCACTTAATTTCTAATAAAATATTCTTTTATCATATTTTATTTATGACAAAAATGGTATTGATGTTAAAATGTCAATGAACATATTAGGATTATTGTGTAGTGCTTTGTTGTGTAGGTTTATTATAGATTGTATTAAATGAAAATAATACAAATATTTTTGAAGAATAACTGGAGAAAATTTCGTCTTTAGTTTTCAGACTACCCTCTGAAACCCGATAGTTGTTCGAGGGGTTCCCTAATTCCCCGCGACATTAAACTTATTTATTTTGTTTACTATAAATTATCTTATCTTAATTGCCACAGCTTTACGGCGTTATTACGTACATGCAATGAAGAATAGATGGCCGGATGGCACTACTAAACTCAGTGTGCAACAACTTTATAGTCAAAGATAGAAAAGACTATGACTACAGGCCGCACCGAACTTCAACTTTTGTGTGTTTGTTGAACTGAATACACCATTATAAGATGGATGACTTTATTCAGTCTCGATATTCAGACCCGTATCTCAATGTTTCAGACACATTTACCACGTGGATTGCTCTTCACAGGAATTGCAGTGAAGAGAAGAAGTTACTGGCTCTTAACTTCACTTGGCCCCTTTTCGCCATAGTCTGGAATCCAGGCATGGTCTCTAAAATTTTCATGTTAGGAAGCATTTATTCCAGCTTAGTTTAAATTGTAACATTTAATTTGACCCAGGTTTCACTACACGAGTACCATGTTAAATTCCAATAAAAAATAGCAATACATTCATTTGGACAATACCACTTCTGAGGCAAATGTGTATGTATATAAAATATATGAAAGAGTTTCATTCTCCTAAAACAAACAGTTTTAATGTTTTTATTAAATTTGATGAATGTGTTTCTAAAACTCTACTCATTAGAAGCTTGTATGGTTACGAATATAATTGTACTTATATCATTAGTCTTATTTTTTAACTCTTCTGTTATCTGTTTTCCTCAATAATTATATTCCAAATGAAGTTCAATAATTCTGCGTTTATGTATGTGTATTTTATAACTTTATTTTCTGAAAAATCCAATGTTAGCATGTCTCCGAAATTGAATCATTTGCTATTTTATAAAGGAACGTGAGTCTGGGGGTAAATATCGCAACTGACTGAAGACCCCTGTAATTTAAACCGGACAGATTGACTTGTGGATGCATTATCGAGAAAGCAGGAAACTGAAGTTGCACATGAAATGGTTCCAAACTTGCACGCAATATGACACATACAATAAGAGATGTTATTGTGTCTTTTATAGTATTGATTATTTCAATTCACATTTGACAGATGAAGGTATTTGCGGGAAATTTGTTTTCAGTTAGTCACATAGTCATCACGGGGCAGTGGATAAATTCAATGACTGGTTTGAAATATGTTGAATTTTTTTAAAGAGAAATCAAGCATGCACATTTAATGTGTGCATACTTTATTTCGATATATAGATGCAAATGCGTATATCTAAATGCTTTTGAATAGATCTTTGGTGGCAACATAGGAATGGTGTCGTTAGATTCAAATCAATGAGATCCTGCAATCATTTACTCACATGGAAATCTCAGACACGTAGGCAGGGAGAGGTCTGCCAACCCATTTTGTATCTTGAGTAAGTATCACTTGATATTTCAAGATTAATCACAAACGAGGTGATACTGCAGTATGGTAACACTGCATTTGTCTTAGATAATTTCCAATAGTACTGAAATATTATCACTGGAACGTCAAATCCAACATGTATACAGATCTAAGATCTGCCTGTATTATAGACACTTACAAATACATAGCAGTCACAGGAGGTATATTATCGACTTGTCAACTATGCCTTTTATTTGCTATTCTTATCTTTATACATTTCGCTTATTCAACTGATTTGTGCAAACACTATTTTTAATTAGGTTATCTCGCAATTTTGTATTAGTTGAATAGCAGTAAAGAAAAGGGAATAAAACTTAGCGATAGGTCTGCTGTAAAACAGGAGTACTGATTAAAAATAAAATAAATAAAAAGGCACACACATTTAACTTAATTACACTAAATAAATGAAAGTTTGCAATTAAACAATGTCGTTTTTTGAAAAACAAAAACAAAAAAAACAACATATAACTGCAATTATTTTTTATATATTACGTTAGATAAATTTTTGACACACGTAAATTGTTACACTGTGGGGTCATAATCACTGAAGTGCCTGTTTGTGAAAAGCTAGTATTTTGTGTAATATTTTTTCTGAATACTTATGTTTTCAATCTACTGTGGTTTATTCATAAATGGAATGGTGTCGAAAGTAAAATAATTTTAGATGCAAAGTATAGTGTACAGGATTTAGTACAAACGGTGGGTATCAATTGTCAAGAATCCATTGTATTTTATAAAGCATCTAGAATGTTAAAATAATAACAGCCAGATGTTCCAATGACTTGTTGAGGGGTGGTCAGAAAAAGAAGCAGAGTGTTGACCTACAAATAGCAAAACAATTGCTCGATATATTTCAACAGAAATTTGATATGTGGTTACCTAAACTGAAACCTGTGTACACTTTTTTTGAGTCTGTTAAGTAATGCCAGAAAGAAAGTATTGTCCAACAAAACAACAGAACTAGGCAAATGGTTGAAATAATGCATACCATTGTTACAGATACAATACATTACTATTCATTACAGTTTTACAGGTATACATTCCGACCCCACGCGTGTATTAAGTGACTGATTGGTAGTTGGAGGAGTATCCGGGGCAGCTCACGAGTGCAGTTTAAGTCAGGGCATGGTAGGTTTTCGTCGATGTAAATTTTTGGCTTAAGAGAACAAGCAGCATTTTGGGTAGATGTATTTGTCTGATGGTGGCTGATGTTGGTGTCATTGCTGTGAATGAATCGGTGTAATGAAGAGATTGGTAGTGTAATGAAGAGATTGGTAGTGTAATGAAGAGATTGGTAGTGTTATGAAGAGATTGGTAGTGTAATGAAGAGATTGGTAGTGTAATGAAGAGATTGGTAACATCATTGAAAGAAGTTACTGTAGCTTGGGTATACCAGGTAAGACGTCCCGCAATATAGGTACCAGAAGTGAGATTTCGAAACTATATGAAACAGATAATTGTAAATGTTTTTACCTAATTGAACTATGTGTTTACCATTTTAGTCTGAAACTGTTGGCCACTTCAAAAACAGGAGAATGCTTAAAATTAGAAAGCACACATTACGTGCAATGGAAGTTTAGTATGAACTCATTTTTAACTGGTGAAGGTGTTATAATACTTTAGCCAGTAAGAAGGATAAGACCGTTACTAGAACATACAATAAAGATGTGGTTTTGCAGAAACTGATACAAAACAGAATAAAAGAAAAAAATCAATCCAACATGACACATAGGCAAACGTTTCAAACATGTCCATCCTCAAAGGGATAACATCACAGCTCATTCATCTGACATAGCTACAGAATTCTTGACAACAGAAATGTTAACTGTCCTTCCAGGCAGACTGCCATAAACCATAACATTTATAGGCATCAAAATCAGCGAACTCTGTCGTAGATTGGTTCACTGATTAATACATTCTTTCAGTCATGGAGAGTACTTTGCGGGCATAGATAAAGAATCGTATTTTTATTAAATTCGATGACTCTTTGTACTTAATAACAATTACTTTGTTTCTCTGCTTAAAGCAGCTGGCTAACAAATGGTCAACGACTAAGAAAATGATTTGTAACTATCTGCGTGTATTACTTATATCAATACCCATTTTATGACGTTTGGTCACCATCTGCAACATTCCGTGATTCTCCATCACAGACAATTCCGTTACGAACGGTATTGAACCTATATTTCAATTATTAAACCTATGTTTGTGTTCAATCGCATGACTGATCACACACACAGATCACATGCGCTTACTTCGCAGGCTCAGCTTAAGAATTCACTACTCGGATCTAGTGAAGACGCAATGCTGCGGAACGTTTCACATTGTAATTGAAGCACCTGCTTCGGGGATATCGTATTCTATATTTAACCGCAATATTGCCTTAGTCATTGTCTGAGCCATCATTTGTTAATCGTGTATCAAGGCTGTAATAATCTAGTTCTTGCATGGAAGCTTCAAAGCCTGCATCATTCCAATTTATCTGGAACATTTGACGGCCGGCCTGTGACGTGATATACACAGGTTTGCATTTTATTGAATCAAAATCTGAACCATTTGAAACGTTGAAATGTAGCTCATTTCTTTCGGCTGTCGTGTTATTGCAACTTTAACTGAATATTGCCCTATCATGGTTTGGAGTTAGAAAACTTTCACATGACCAATTTGATCGTTCTAACGCAGTCATATGGAACAAATGTCCTAAGTCTCTGAAATTGAGAATGGATTTGTCTAGACAACTAAAGTTGTACTTACCCCAAGATAAGCCGTACTTGACATGGGAACGCACTACGAAAACATACACAGCTAGTTTAAATGTTACAGAAAGTATCAAGATAAATGTCAAGTTTTGGCTTATAATCAGACGTTAGACAGCTGTTTTTATTTGATTTTCTGCTTTGACCAACAAACAATAAGGGAATATCAAAATGAGAGTCATGGTGAAAGAAAAAGTAGTAATACGTCTCATGAGATTTTGCATCGTCGAAAACCCACGGCATATACTCCGTTATCACTTTCTTAGTACGAACTTTTGCTAACAAAATATTCCGTGGTCGATTAAAAAGCAAAGCCTATTGAACGAGCGTGGGTTTTCCGACGATGGAGAATTCGTAAAGCAGAGCGATTTTTAGTTACAACTTTTAGATCGACTATACGGAGTATGTCAAGCTATTCTACTAACCCTAGCGTCGGTGTCAGCGTCTTAGTAACTTACCATGCTTATTGATTAAATAATTCACTAAGGTGTTCATGGGCATTGAGGCAACATGATAGAAAACTCTTTACAAAATTTAATGCTACTTGTATAGCTCCCTTGCTTGGCACTACCATAGAAGGGTAGTTCCGGAACTATTTGGCCCGGTGTCAGGATAATGCGACTGGGTGGGGTATCATGCCACATGTCTACGGCGTGATATTGCAGTGTGGCAGCACTGTATCTGTCTCAAGTAGACATCGTCTCAAAATGACTTAAATACTGTCGGTAGGACGTTAAATCCAATAAACGAACAAATCAAATGCAACTAATGACATTTTTGGACTAACACAACCTATTCTAATAAGCGGCGGAATAGTCGAACGCGCTATCTTGCGGACAGCTATTTATATACAGGCGGTAGGCTCCAGTCTTACCTAGCAATAAATAAAGAGCAGGCATTGTTGATTTGCATTATTACCACAGCCATTTTAACCGTTTTGTATCACTATGCACCCAGTAGCGTATCAATGATTTCTGATTGCATACATCAGGTATGTAAGGTCATGACCTCCTTAAGAATGCAAATTATGAATAGAACATTATGAAACAAATCAAATCGCTCAAGGCACTGAAAAACCATCGGCGGGTTTGTCATTTTGTCATTAAATAAAGAGTGGGTTCAGCATACCAACTAGTCACTATGAAGTCACTATGCAGGAAAACTTGTCATATGGCGTCACATTACCTTTGCCTCTATCTAGATCAGCCCTGCTTAATCGCTGCTCTAGTTAGAATTACGTGCATGTAAATCCTGTTAACAGTCTTTAAGCGCACTCTAAATGGAAATGAAATTTCAACGTCTGCGTTTTTTGTTGTTGTTTTTTTTTCGAAGTCCTTAGGTAAAGCATGTATGAACATTTCTAGAAATAATTTCAAAATGTTGCATCTAAAAAGGAAAGAGACGTTGATTTAATTCCCAAATGATTGCATATCACATCAATAGCTCAAGATACATCATGCAGATACCCTTGCTACTAATGCTACCCGTGTTTGTATACCGATACTCAATTTGACAACTTATGTCATCTGAAATTAACATATTAATTTCATATAAATGAGTTTAGTAGAGTTCTGATATTTTTTTTGTGTATGTATTTTTTTTTCTTTGGGTTAATATAGTTTTCTATTATTACTTATTTTCCATTTTACAATGTTACGCCCTAGGATATTATGTGTATTGGGATGCCACTTTTTTCCAAGTGAATATTATATTGAATATTCCCCCATATCAATTGATTAACGATTCATTTGGATAAGAACTGAATCTAAAGACTCAAACTAGATTTAAGGTATATTTACCACGGTAACGTTTGAAATTTGAAATAGTACAGATTTAATTTGAAACTACAGCAAGACGTCTCCGCTACAAATTGCGTATTCAGAATGTCATAAAACCCATGTTTTTCTAACATTTCCCAAAATACATGAATAACTAGATATTAAATGGTTTAAAACACGGTACTTCGTATTGCCCATATTAAGAAAAGGATTTTTTGTTGTTGTTGTTTCATTCAGAATAAAAAGTTAAATTAACTATAATCAAAAAGTAACAGAAATTAAATTCTCTCTTAAGAAGCATTTATGACTATTATTCAAAGAATGCTCAGAAAAGTGAGCTATTAGACGTCCCTATGTCTGGATCCTTTCTCATCTGTTATCTCTGAATTGGTTGTAAAGAAAGAACATCTACAAATATGGCATATTTACCTCGCACGGTTCACCAGTGAAGTCAGTCTAAAAGGCCGCAGAACGCCTGGACGACTTTGAGCGATGACTATTGTAGTTGATAATTAACGCCATAATTTTCTACGCCCCCTAGATGAGCAGCCGCGTTAAAAGGTCCAAAACTATTCTAAATATACATAACTTATGTGCAGATCTACTTCCATGCAAACACATATATAGTTAAATAAAGGTTTAATTGTAAATTATGGACATACTAATGTCTTGCATGAATTTCAGTTATCGTCTTTTGTATCATTATTTAGATTATTAAAAAACGTAAACTTTATCAAGTTCATATTTGTATTCAACTTAGATCCAGTAAACATAACAATGAAATATTGCATGACGCTCATGCAGGCAAAGAAACGTTCGTTTAGTTTCTATACAGACAACGATTCGTTTTAAGCAGACAATCATTCTTTTCACCCCTTATGCTGGTGTTTTAAATTCGCCGTGATGAACTATCTAGACAAGAAATTTGTCACTTTTTAATAAAAGTAAGACATAGAATGAATTTCACACACGTTGTGTGTATTAACTTCATTTTAAATGCTTTGTATATTCCTTTTCGTCTAGTTTAAATTCCAGCGGCGGCAAGTTCATGAAAACTTAAAAATGATTTGTCTCGAAACAAAAAAATGTAACAATGGTACAAAATGTAACGGTAAAACAACAAAACGACTGCGCCTTGAAAGTATTTTTAAATCCAAAATAAGCAGTTTTAAGAATTCTCTGCTTAACCGCTTATAGTTCATTTTTACATGATACCTACTTTTGTGCACTTACATTTTATATAATCTTTGAAGACATGACTTGACTTGACTTGACTATTTGAGTTTACCGTCACTTCGACAGTATTTCAGTCATATAGCGACGTCCAGCTAATTACAGGTGGAGGAAGACTCCGAATGCACGGAGGCATCCGGGTAGAACCACCGACCTACCGCAAGCTAGCTGGAAGGCTTCCACACATGAAAATTCGAATGACCCTGCCATGATTCAACCCACACGGTGAGGGGCTAAGTGATGTTATTTTTGAAGTAAGGACAATTTTGAAAACATAATTAGCGTTGATTTGTATTAATTTGTATCAATTGTTTTGAATGATTTGCTGTTTCATGAAACTTAAGCAATATATTTAGCAATATATTTAGCTTCAAATCTAGAGATATATGGCTTTTACATTAACCTGCACGGGTTTATGTTATATTTGGTCTAAAAAAAAAAATATATATATATATATATTTTTTCTTTGCCTTCCCTTTTTAACATCCCTATTTTGCTGCAAATTTACATTTACAAATTTTAAGAAGGCACGGTGAAGTTGAGGTACTGTGTGGGGTGGTGGAGTACGAGCTCTTACGCGACGACCAAGCCCATCCCATTCCGCATCCCTCATGTTCAACTGGAGCCATATCTGGGGAGATCAACAGGTCGGAGAACATCATTAATTTATGACTTCGTTGAAGCACAACCAGCTGTGTTCTGTGGAACTGAGTTATCCCGGCCCATACGTTGACGCTTCCTCCAACCCATCGGCTGTGTTTTAACACACGCGATTCAGAAAACGTTTACCGCGTGACCGAAAAATATCGAGTTCGTCCGTCCGCATTACTGACATTAAACTTAGATTCGTCGAAAATATGACACTACCCCATTGTCTACCTGTAAAACGTTGATGAATCCTCGCCCAATTTACTCGTGCTGGATTTTGTCTGTCTGTTAATAGAACACCTCTCTGGGGTCTTCGACATCGTAATCCAGCATGATGGAGCCTTCTTCATACTGTAATTGGATTGGGCGGCCATGCCTTCCTAGCATTTTTCTAGCTGTTGTAATTGATGACCTCAAGCGGTGTCTCCTGTGCTGTCTCCTTGTCATAACAAGGGCTTGACCCGATCTAGGTCGGTCTCTCACGTACCCAGTATAACTCGTATAACGTGCGTGCAACCTTACATTGGTGAATAGTGACAATTGAAATTTCTTGCCACTGCCCGAACACTCATTCCGGCATGCATCATGCCAATAGTCTGAGAACGGGAATTTTCGTTTAGTCGTGGTATGGTATTAGTCGTGCCAGTCAAAGTGGAAATTATGTTTCTAGTATCAAGATCTACCGACAACATGTATCATACTGAAGTAGGACGCCTTTCTTTTTCTCGGTCAGCACATGCAAAAGTGATAAAACGTGTAAAGCCGAGTAAATGACTATACTGCAGACAAACTGTAGATGCATATTGTTGGGATAGTGAGGTTACCTTGTACAAAGATGATATTTAACGTTTCACTTTAGGCTACATTTGACGGGTTTTAATTGAAATGTTGAAATTCAAATAGTGGTGCGTTTTTGAAGTTGCTGAGTGGATAAGGTATTTGGTTTGGTTCATATGGAATATATCTCATCTATAAGTAATTTTATCTAGAAATGATACAATTTCGATATGCTGAAAATGTAAGATTTTAATATACGATATTTTTCTTATCTATTCAAAATAAAGAAATGTCTTTTAATATATTTGTTAGAAAGTGGAATAGTTCAAAGAAAGTGTAACAATGAATACAAAGCGGAGCTCAAGTGAAATGTTAAAATTGTATCGTTCGAAATGATATATATTCAATTACAAATAGCTTCGATATTTTGTAGCAAATACGAATGTTTCAGAAAAAGTGCTTTCTGAAAGAATGGTACATTGCGTAAGGTAATTGAAAAAATTGAATTGCAATCCGGTGAGGATAAATAGTACATATGCATTCATAAGAATCATTTTCCTTTTCTTTTCAGGCTTATCTGATGACGAAATATGGAACTATTTTGTGTCATACGCGGATAAATTCATGTGCAGAAAACAAAGGGGAAACAACTAGTAAATAGTGGAATGCTATATATCCGTGTCCATATATATCTCAATAATATCTCTCTATGTGTAAAAAAGAAACGTTCGGGCAGACCTATAGCACTCACACCGTGGGTTGTAACAATAGATAGTGTGGATTTTGTTTTCTCTGATAGCATATTTCATCAGTTAGCATAAAATAGTATGTTTAAGTTCCTTGATGAAAGGTCACGTGTTTAGACGATATTTTTGACAATTATAAACATATTGCCATGACTGGCACTTTAGACACTTTATGTCATTAGTTATTATCTGTAATGACTTATTTTCAAAGGCACAGCTTTAATGATAGCTTGGAAATTATTTATACAGCTACACAATAGGTATTTTTAATAAGCGTTAAAGTATATATCTTCAATACAAATGACAAGTGTGTATTTTAACAGAATTATATCAACATTCTTGACATCAATGGGTGGAATACTTATTTATTTATGAATAAATGTCCAATAATCGCATCAAAAGTCTGCTTGTGTAACATTCGCTGTATGTTATCATATTACATCGAAACTGTATTATATTATTACCATTAGATAATGTACGACTGAAATGCCTTATGTTTTCACCTTTATCACGCGTAAGTCATCTTCAACTTTGATGCCAGTGTCTTTCACCTGCCTGGGTCTGCCGACTGTATTACAAGCATGTGTGTGCTATATTATCATTGAGCCGATATAATGCTGCCTTACTTCATTACCAAGCTGGGGTTAAAGGCTTCATTACTTCCTTATCAAGCTGATGTTAAAGGTTGCCTTACTTTCTTATCAAGATGGGGTTAAAGTGAAACCATACCGCATTCCATTATTTGTGGTCTAAAAAATTCTTTCTATTGTTTTCTCGCATATCGTCCAGATTCTATCCTTAAATTTGATCAATGAATTGCTTTGCTAAGACCTCACACATTCATTAAAAACTGTTTATATGAAGATAATCCCGCTGGAGATTTTATAATACCATTAGCGTCCAACGTTTGTTTGTTTGTTTGTTTATGGGGTTGAGCGTCCCGCCGCCATTATTTCAGTCATTGGAGACAATGTCTACTTGAGACAGATATAGTGGTGCCACACTGCAGTATCACGCCGTAGACATGTGGCATGAGTCACATGATGTCACACTTTGACACATTATTCAGACGCCGGGCCATCCAGTCCTGGGCAGCCCTTATATGCTGAGCGTCAAGCATTGCTAAAACTTGAATTGTAATAAGAAACAAAATTGTGACATAATTATTACAAAATTGGTTAAAATGCAAAAGGCTATATGTTATTACATTGGATTGTCAGCCTGAATTGTAAACCGTGAACTCAGTGATTTGTAATAACACCCCAATCTCATTAAAATAGGCTCTTCGTTTTCGCTCCGATACACCTGACAAGATCCCATGAAAGGTCGTCTCAAGTCGACCCTCGGATCGACCTTTACAGTAGTAGCAAACTAGGAGCTTTAAGGGGGGTTCGAGAGGTTCGAGTCCTATATCAGAGTCAGTAGGTCAAGCCTACGTCATCATGGTCAATGATCTAGGTCACCGACTGCGCATGCTTATGATTCATAACTATAGGAGATGTCACCTGGTCAGTTGGCGCGTCAAAACATCAACCGCGCATTATTAAGGTCACATTTAGCGACCAGATCACTTATGTACACGTTGACCGATGGTGTGTTTACCTTGGAATTTATCTCGCTATAACGAATGCTCTGTCACTGACCTAAATAAAGGTGTAACTCAATATTTCAAATGAAATTTGCTCCCATTTGTCATGATTTTGTTCGCATGTATTTTACAACGGTTTCAAAGGATATAGTGTTTAATGTTATTGTTTGATTAGACAAGATTTTCATTGAATAAGAAATTAAATCTCTTTACATCAACTAATTCACAACAGACCACGACTTAATAGTAAATATATAACCAAGTTTCGAGAATTTGCCACAATCTTAATCCCCTTGTTTAAAATCTTGCAATATCAGTCGGTCACCGCGTTTACTCTTCGCTGAACCCTTGTACCTCAATATTTGATGTTTAAGGATGTTTGCATAAATAAGGAGGTTAAGTTTAGCGAGAAAATACACAGATGTGCTTTCTTCATATATAATGTGAGAAAAAGGTTATTTTTAAAGAC
This sequence comes from Solen grandis, assembly GCA_021229015.1. Lineage (NCBI taxonomy): Eukaryota > Metazoa > Mollusca > Bivalvia > Adapedonta > Solenidae > Solen > Solen grandis. The sequence goes on from CM037794.1 coordinate 33,023,436, forward strand.
ATAAGGGTAATTTTTAAGAAAAAAAAAAGACTGTACAAAAGAAATTACACGAGCATGGATTGATTAAAACCCACAATTTGACAGAACTTTTGCTGAAATTGTTAAAAGTGCATATAATTTTAAGTGAAAATTATATAAATAAGACAATAAATTAACTTTCTACTCCAAATGAAATACATCTGAAGAAAAAAAAATAGAAAAGAAAAAAAAAGAAAATCAAAAATAATATGATGAAAAAAAGAAAAAAAAATGCGGTAAAACGTTGGAGTACTTTTTATCGTGTCCTCATTTAATCCCTGTGTTTCGAGCGGGGAAGTTAAGGGAACATGATTGTGTATTTAAAAACTGACGAAAGTAGTTTATTTTCCCCGAAAATGTAAAGTACATTTAAAAACACCGCATATACTGGAAGGAAAATGGAAAGTGGTTTTGTGAGAATTTCAAGCCTCTGCTTCTAAAACAAAATCAGCAAACAGTTTCAATCAAACATTGCTTATATTTTCGAATATTTGTGGTGAAAGTATTGTAAATGGGGATAAGTTGCAGTTTTTCGACACGTTACACAAACTAATTACACTCGTTGGAATTTGCGTTTTGATACACCTATTTTTCTACCAGTAAAACAAACATAATTATAAGAATTTGAAATATATATAAATGATTTAAAAGAGCGTGGAGCTTCACTTTTACAAGAACCTGTATTGCTGTGACATTACAATTTCATAAGGAAACATGAATTACTCGACGTATATGCCTGATCTCAAAAAGTGGGTCTATTTATTTCGACCAAAACAATAATATTTTTTTCCGAAAAGCAAAAACAGACCATAGAATTAACATCACCTACACAGAGTGTGGTGGACAGAGCTAAATCTGAGGTAGAGCGTATAAATAAACAAAACACTGCAAAACCTGTCATTAGTGACAGTAGCGTTGGCCAGAGAAAGGTGAAATTGAAACGTCTCTACACGAAACAAGAGGCCCAAGGGCCATAGACGCTCACCAGAGTACATCTGCATTTTAAAATGAAACAATTGTTTTCTGTAACAAGGAATGTTTAACTGTGACTATTTTATGTGGTTCCTTTTGAGAGTGTCAATATGAGTCTATATAAAGGAAAAGGTTAAATCAGTAACAGTTTTTAATCTGGAAAAAGCAGCCAAAACAACTATGAGTAGCCTAGAAAAAATGTAAAATAAGCCCGGCCCCTGACGCCAATGTTTTTTTGCGGATCCGAATAATTTTAGCAATCGTTGTAGTGTTACCCCTAAGGATCATCTGTACCAATTTATTTTGAAATCTGGCCAGTAGTTTTGAAGGAGATGATTTTTAAACTTTCCAAGATTTTTTTTCTTTTTGTTGCCATAGCAACCAGAGTTCTGCAAGGATCAACTGTATTTGAGCAATTTTTGTAGAGTCATACCCAAGGACCATTTATACCTAGTTTCATCAGATTTTGTCCAGCGGTTTCAGAGGAGATGTCTTTTAAAGCAAATTGTTGACGACGGACGACAGACGACGGACGACGGACGAAGAGTGATCCCAATAGCTCACCCTGAGCACTTCGTGTTTGATGAATCAACAAAATATTACCGAAGAAGAGGCGCGTGATCGGACATTTAACTTTATGAAAAATACTTATCGTAAAGCGCTAACTAATGTATTCACGGAAAATGTGCTTTGGATCAATGCTCTCAAAGATTCTCCAGTTTTTCAGTCGATCAAAAAGACGGCTAATAGTGTTATACAAACTGAGGACTTTGACACAGAAGAAGCCTGGAAATATGCCGTCAATAAAAGAACATTTCTTTTTGAAGCTGTTATTGAGGGTTATAACCCTCCAGAACTATCGAAAGAGTAACGTTTAGAAACTGTTGAACATTATGTCATGTAATGTTATTGTACCAATAAATTTAAAAAAAAAATGAGTCCTGCGTTTTAGTTATAATGTACACAAAAATGTCCCAATTCTATAAAAACAGTTGATCTTGGTAACTGACATCCAGCCTTTCCACAAACATATGAAGAAGTAAGGTTCTTTTGTATGTGAAATATACTTATGCGTACTATGTGTGTCACTTATCAAAATGTTATTCATTTGTTACTCATTGTTACTCACTTAAATGAGCAGTTACTCTTTTAAATTTTTTAACATATTTGCTTTGTTTAAGCAACACAATTGTGACTTGGCACAATAAACAACACAAAGAAACATCATTTCATGCAGGCATTTGCTTGTTTTGTCTTTTTAGAATGCTTGAAAACAAATAACACCACTTTAAACTATTTACAATAATGTTTTCTATACAACACATAAAAGAAGTTTTTTTATTACTCAGTTGTTATTCACTTTTACTCACTAGAATGAGCTTTTACTCATTTTTACTCATAAATTACTCATTTTTACTTATAAATTACTCATTTTACTCACAAAATGAGTATTTTTTCAAAATTGTCTGAAGAAGGTCATGCTTATTTTATCTTAACTATAACGCCAAAACAAACTTGTTGGTAGAATTCATCAAGAAAGTTCAAATTTTGGATATGCAGTCATTAATTATTTAAAACATTATTTAATCATATTTAGCTGTTAGCATATGTACATGCTCAGAACTTCAACCTCTCCATACATAAATACAAAAGATCTGTAACCGTTGAATGTGAGTTTACCGGCGTTGTGATCAATAGATAGACTTTGTCAGTTTGACCCTCATTTTAAATTAGTATGCCTTGCTACGGGTATACGAAGATAGAGACTTCACGTCTATAAATTGATTATCAACGAATTAACACGTACAAAGACACCCTGCACTACATAGCGACACCCTCGTTTGTTGATATAAAAATTAAAGAATGTTTGACGTCTACGTTGGGTTATTTCAGACGCAAATAAATCAACCGATTCAAGGCAATTGTTGTTAAAGGCCTTATAATGCTTAATATATTGAAAACATTCAGAGATCATCATAACTTAGTAATATCCAAGTCCTAAGTTTATAACATTATTGAAAAAATGCTATTGAAAGACCTATTTTAGCGAAGCGAAAATACTACCTTTGTTTATATAGTGTATAAAGCAGTATGTTGATTGGCTAAGAGGGTTTTATATAAACAGTAACTGCTCAGATACACACCTATAAGTTTAAAATACCTGGCAATGTGTAATGTTTTAATCACTCATACAGTTACAAAGTATACATAAATATAATACAGTATGCTGATTGGCTAAGAGGGTTTTATGTAAACAGTAACTGCTCAGACACACACATATAAGTTTAAAATACCTGGCAATGCGTAATGTTTTAATCACTCATACAGTTACAAAGTATACATACATATAATATATTTTTGTTTATTAAATTATTCAAATACATATCAGCTCAGTCATACCCCTTCCTCACACAAATGATAAATTTTTTCCCTCCAAAATTATTAAAGTACAAATAGCAAATCAGTTCCACCAGTATCATCCTTGAAACTTGAGCACGTGACTAAACTTGACAATAAGGGTAACTGACCTTTAATGCTTGAACAGATCACCTTAAGAAAGGTTAAGGTAAAATGAGGTTAATGCAAATAATCCTTGTTTACTTGAATTAACATTCAACGGATAGTACTTTAGTCACTAAGAGTTAAAATACAAAGCATTATTTTTTTTGTAGAAAATATTTCACCAAGTAAGATCTGTCTACTGATTGTTCAAGAAAGACATTAATCTTAGTTTGTTCATTTTGCTTATAATTATGTGTCACGGGTACAGTAGTTATTCTGGTTGTTAATAAAGTACAAGTACAAATATTTTATTGCTTTAAACATATACATATTTATAGCAATTACAAAAACAAATTCAATAAAGGACATGATTTTACAGGAGCTATAACATCATACAGTCCAAAATTAAATTTTTTTTAACTTTGGAGATTTGCATAATATATATACTTAGATAAATTAATGATAATATTTCGAGATGTTGAACTCATTAAATTAGTAAATTTTTGTTTTGTTGGCCATGTATAATAGTAACGTTTAATATAAATTGATCTAAGTGTAGAATATTTCGGACAAATAAGTAAAAAGTGATATTCCGTTTCCAATTGACCTGAGTTACAATTTTGGCAAATTCTATTGTTTCTATAAATATTAGTATGACGACCTTGTTCTATTGCTAAGTTATGTGATGATGTACGAAATTTTGCTAACGCTATCCTAAACTTTGTTACAGTAAGTATGTCTAAATAGTTTTCGAAGTTAAAAGTGAACTTAAATAAACAGTATGTATCAAGTCGACTCGAGTTATTTATCGATGAATACCAAGTTTGTATGTATATATCTAATAATCTCTGTTTAATATAGTTAAAATTAATAGGCATATTAAACTGGTTTTCCCATAGAAAAGATAGCCCTGATTGATTTAAAATAGTTTTTATATGAAATGCCCAATTATTACCATTATATGTCAGTCCATTCTCAGTATCTGTTTTTAACATAAAATAGGTTTTAAATAATATGGTTCTTTCACTTAAGGTGAGAAGTTTAGTCCAGTATTTAAGAAGAAGTAGTTTTCTATGTAAAAACATTGGTATACGACCCAATTCACCATATAAAGCATCTAAGTTGGTTGACTGTTTAACTCCAAGTAATCTTCTACAAAATTTAGAGAATAACGCTTCTATATTTGGGCTTTGGTGACTACCCCATACTTCAGAAGAATATGTGAGAATAGGAAGAACAAGAGAATCAAACAATTTTAACTTTTGGGATATGGGAAGTTCAATTTGATTGTTGACAGTAAAGAGGTTATGTAACGAAAATGAAGCATGCTGAGCTATATACCGCTGTGTGCGATTCCAATTACCATTTTTAAATAGATAGACTCCCAAATATTTAAATGATTCTACAATTTCAAGTTTTGTATTATTAAAAAAAAATAAGCTTACGTAAAAATTTTTTTTTTTTAATTTTTTTTTTAATTTTAAAAAACAACAGCATCATCAGCAAATAGTAATAAAAAAAGTTGTACATCTTCAACAGTTAATAAACCATTTAAATTTGAATTAATATTCCTTAAAATATCATTTAAATAAAATAGACACAAAATACTGCTGATAGGATCACCTTGCTTTACCCCAATTTTAGAATGTATATGATTAGATTTCATAGAATTGTATTTAATGAATGATTTGACATTTATATACATGGATTTTATTGCATTGGTAAATTTTGTACTTATATCTTCATCTAACAGTTTTCTCCATAATAAAAGTCTGTCAATACGGTCAAACATTTTCTCCCAGTCTAGGAATGCTACATAAAGTTTTCTTTTAGACGATAATGTTTTTGTTATGATTGCATGCAATATGAAAATACAGTCTGTTGTTGATTTGTTTTTTTGAAATCCAAACTGATTGTCTATAAATTTACCATATTTATCAGCCCATTTTGTTAAACGATTTACTAATAATTTGGAGTATATTTTTGAGAGAATGTTATTCAGAGTGATTCCTCTATAATTTTTAGCCTCCTGAGAGCCGCCTTTAAAAATTGGTATAATGATACCCTCTCCCCAACTTGCAGGAAAAATTCCATCATTAAAAATTTTGTTATAAAAGCAAACTAAAAAAGGTGAGATTATATCAAAAGAGTGTTTAAATACTTCAGCTATTAAATGGTCATTTCCGGGACTTTTTGAGTTACTTTGTGAGAATACAGCAGTTTTAATTTCTGATACAGTAAAGTCACAATCAAGATCAATATCATAAACATAATCATCATGGGGCTCACTATGAATATCGTGTTCACTTTGTGTGTTTTCTGAACCATAAAGATCATTAAAATGAGTGAACATATCATCTATTGTAACATTATCAGAATCAACATTTGGTTTTTTGAATTGTAATTTGATATTTTTCCAAAAATATTTAGGGTCTGATTTTGCTAAGTTTGAAATTCTATTGCCTTCCTCTCTTTTAAATTTTAATTTACTTTTACGTTTTATATTATTATAAAAACGTTTTTTGTTTAAGAAATATTGCTTATTCTCGGTTGAGCGATTTCTGAGAAAAATGTTTCTTGCTTTATTAAACTCTTTTCTGGCCTCATAACATTCCTTGTTAAACCATTTTTTCTTTATTTTATAATTATTATTTATATTGATTTTCTTCTTGAATTTTCCAAACACTTTAAAGGCATTATTTTGCATATATTTTGTGAATGAATTAATTGTAAAGTCAATTATGTTGTTATTTATATCTGTGGTCAGATTATCTAAG
>CM037794.1:33029804-33079804 GCA_021229015.1 Solen grandis
TCAAATAATGTGTCATTTGTATTAATATTATACAATGTGTACATTATAATAATATATAAGTAATATTTATATGTAACCATTCGAACAACGCCTAATATCGTTTTTGAACATAGACCAATATGATTGTGTGTACCGCAGTCGTAATCATTAATTAAAGATACTCTGACCTTAAAACATAGCCTTGACCTTGGGCAAGAATAAAACTATCCGTCATATGACGTAGACGAACTTTTGACCCTGTATTGTTATCTTTCAGAAGAACTGTACCTGATAGAATTGGCTACAATTAAGCATCCTCCAGAGAACGTACGGTAATTACAAAAAGGCGATTGTCCTCAATTACGTGCGGCTCTTTTTACAGATTAAATTACTTTGATTATTCAGCCCTAAGTAAATTTCTTTTCAATTCAGATATGAAATGACGTCAATATGAAAAAAAAAAAAATACTGTAAAGACAATACTTGATTTGAAGTCGTCGTCTGACTAATACACATCGGACAAACATTTGTGACGTTTAAATTAAGCCATTAATTGTTCGTTTCTGTGTCCATCCGGTTTATAATGGGGAGGACGCTAAAAGCCTACGTACGATGCCTGCGACACACATATTTTGATACCAGTCATAACCGAACGCTGCAGCAAGCTATGCAGCTGTCTATTGACAAAATATACCCAGAAATAATCGATTATCCCCTCCGTTTCATCCACTCCCGTTGTTGCCTCGGTAACACTATGACACTGATCAAATAAAACGGTAATTGGAATCATGTATAAAGCGATAAAATTGATCAGGCTCCAACTGCAGTTGAACTGGTGGCATTAATGGGTCGCTCAGTCCATCGCCTTCTGTACTATCTGATGTCGCGGTGGACAACAGTCTGTATGTCCTTACGTTGGACAGCGGGTTCTTTCAAATTTAACAAAACCTGCCCTGGTCGCCTGGAAAGGTCGTGGAAGATATTTGCACCAACATGTTCGATACTGTAGTCACGTACGCTTCATTTGAGTACGGTGGTTCTTCTGTGTCCGATAAATGAGGATTGTGTTGTTTTGTGTAAGTAAAATTCTTTTTCACAGTATGGAACTTTTAATTTTATGAGACAACTTACTACCAATGAAAAGTTATATAACCCCCATTCCGCGAGGATGTCCGTCCGTCTGTCCATATTGTATAACTTCCAACATAACCAGTCCTATTTCTTCGAAATCTTGAATGAAAAAGGAGTGATTCTTCGAGGTTAAATTAGCATAGAAACTGTTAGGTCAACACGTGCTCTGTGTGACACGTGCTCTATGTTGATAAACTGGTACTATACGATATGCCAAAACGGATATCACGTGTTCTCATGTTAAACCTGTTGTAAAGGAATTGTGTTTCTAATTGTTAATCTCTTTGTGGGTGTGATATACACACACACACTATATATATATATATATATATATATATATATGATAGTTTGAACTCTAACACTTGCTAATAACCAGATTGGTGATCCCAAGATCCCTCAACTGACAGAAAGAGACCGCCGGTGACACAGGTGAAAAAACCCAATTAACAACGAAACATTACACAAATAGTTGTAAAATGATATTTGTAATGTTCGGATAAAAACATATTACTTCTTAGAAATGTCGAACGAAGATATCGGAGACACATCGTATATCTAGTAAGTTTCCCATATGTCGAAAAGGAATTAACAATTATGGCTATAATAATAAAATGATGTTATAAATGAGGACACATTGTACTTATTGTTTTATCATACACCTGTGCTAGTAGTTTGTTGATGTATAATTAGTAATTTCTATAATATACTTTTTAATATGTAGAAGGAGAATGTATTTTATTGACTTATACAATTAAAGGTATCTCGTCAAACATTATACTCATGAATATAGCAATCTTCAAAATACAGTAATGTACGAGTATTATCTATATGCAACTTTAACAAAAGTACGAAGATCAATTAGCCCTTTCCCTCATATAGACTCATTTTGACGCACTCAATAGGTACCACATAAAGCCTGATCTGCAGAAAACCACAGATAAACCTTACCAAACTTAATTATAAAGTCCTCATTTCCAGACCACTGAGGAGCAGCGAACAGCATAAAACCTGATCAGCCTGCGAGTTACTCGCAGGCTGATCTGGTTTTATGTTGTTCGCATAGGTCTTTTCATGGTTTCCTTTATGAGGGAAAGGGTTAAATAATCATTGTGAATTTTGTCATAATAAAAAAAATGTTTAATCCACTGACAAAAATACCAACACCTTAATTGAGGCAGCTACAGCATGTGAAAGTCACGCAAAAGAAAAAAATGTAATTATTTCTTTATAAATCACTAAATTAGTAATAATTACATTTTAACAATAGCATTTCCACCCGGATGCCTCCGTTCTTCCAGGTAATGACTGTAGCATATTCATGATCCACTCACACACAATTTACAAAAAAAAATTAAAAAAAAAAAAAAAATTGTGTCACAGAGCTTACATAATGATCGATTTCTGAATTCCAGTTTTGTGTAGAGCAAAGGGAAAATGGATCCCGATGGGGCCTATAGTCCACCTAGGAACAAGTTTCATCTAAAGTAAGAAACTGCTTAACAATGGGTAGTCATTTATTCTGTCATTGACATGGATTTTAAAATAAGTTCTAATTGCTGTTCTGAATATTGCGTTTCAGGTATCAGGAATGATACTGAACTTCTCTAGCAGGCTTAAAACTGGGAACTGGGTGATTATATCACATGGGAAAAATCTTCAGAGAATTATCTGATGAATTATTCTCTAGCCAGCCATAATGCTAGACCACATATTTACATCCGACGCCTTAATTGGATTTGTTTGTTCATGTGAGCCAGAATAGTAATACAAAATATATTGTAGAATCATTAATTTTCGTGGGAACTAATTTTCGTTGATTTCGTGGATGGCTTTATCTACGAATATTTATCCCCACGAAAACTGTTTATTTCATAGACCTCATGTTTTCAAGAACATGGTTCCACGAATATATGTACAAACGAAATTGCTTTAATCACAGATTCCACGAAATTTAATGTCAACGAAAATAAATGATTTTTCAGTATATCACACAGCCTATAAACCATATGAATCTGCTTCTTTAGCTACGATTAAGACCTAGAAATGTACTACATGTAACTAGTTCTAATGTAATAAAAAAAAAAAAAAAATCAGTTTTCCTTCCTTGACATTTTTAGGCTGGAAATGATTAAGTGTGCATAATTACCGCAGCCGATTTAATTGTACTGTAACAACAGATGGAATGCATGGTCTCATTAAGTATGTATATAACTTGCGTATGGATTCATACAGAGTCATATGACCCTCACTCCGGATCGTCATGAAACAAAACGTTCAAGACCCATACAGACTGCCGACGAGAATATCATGAAACAAAGAGCAAGTTCAGCTGTCTTACTAATAAAAAGATATAATCTGTTTTTGGCGTCATGTGACACATGCTTCTATCAAGTTCAACCCTGCTGAAACGCTTGGTTTAGAATTATATAGCTGTTTATTTCATCTAAAGCCTCTCAGTGTCGGTTCTTCCTAATTTCTGGCAAATATTAATTACGATCATGGCTCATTTTTCGACGTCGAAATTACTTATGATCGTAAAATTAATTTCAATTCAATCTAATGAAAGACCTATTTTTTAATAATATGTTTTATGTATATTGGTGTGGTTAGGCAACATATCCTTGAAAATATTACAAATCTCAGAGCAGAAACACTATGTTAACATCAAGAAACAACGCGTAATATTTGATACATTAATAGCAAACGAATTGTACATATCACATTTTCAACGTTTACACAATGTCATATATACATATTTTTTTATTATGTTACTTATTTAAAATGAATGTTTATGTGAAGGGCTTATGTGAATACCTTAATGTAGCTTCGTGTTTCATAGGAATCATGCAGAGATCCAGTGGGGGACCGGGGGTCCAGACCCCCTGAGATTCTGCTATTACATGTATGCCTAAAATATGCATAAAAGGGGGACCCACCCCCCTTATGTACGGTGAATTTCATATGGTAATTATCCCTGTTGGACCCCCGAGAAAAATTGCTGGATCTGCGCATGGGAATAGTAATGAATCTAATTCTAACAATAAATATGATAGAAATATGAAACTCATAATAACTTGCAGCCTTTATTTTTTATTCAATATATTTTTCTAATCCATTTTAAATTGAAAACACTTGCTTTTTTTCTTTTTACTACAATTTTGCCATATTGAGAACGATGTGAAAAGGGGACGAATTGGATACGGGTGCAACTATCCAGTGACACCATACTACGATTAATACCAGAGTGTTGTAATATCTATTTTAATTATTAAGACGTTGACAGGTAAATCGAAAACCATTTATAAACCATTAAACTGTTACATAACAATTTGTTTTCATATTGTTTGTCGTTGTGTTAATTAATGTAGATGTCACAAACTTGCTGGTTGCAGTAGCGGGTGGGGTAACGAAAACTGCCAAAGTGTAGATGCTCCAGGATCACATTTAGTTACTGAAACGTCTGTCCTTACACGTCTCATGCCCCCTTCCCATGTATACGTTCATGTATTTTTTCATCCTGCTTTTTGTTATTACTAATGTTTATACATGGTCTTTGTCAAATCGCGAATAAATCCTGAAGTATCCAGTTCTCGCCAGGATAAGAGGAACAAAACAGTCCCTCATTTCTGTATGAAATATATTATCAAATGCATCAATAAATTATCAGTTGTAATTGAAATCAAATTAAAAAAAATAACTGTCAAAATCCAACAAGAGTCAAAAATATTATTTCCAAAATGACATCTTGAGCTCTCGACAGTGAACTCAAAATAAAAAAAACAGTTTGGAAACAATTTTGCCAATTGTCGATGGTTTCCCTGTACAATTATGTCACACTCGAGGTGATATATTGCATTTTATTATTAGTGTACATAGCCAGAGAATAACAATATTGCAAGAACGGAATACTTGAAGATATATATTGTCGGAGGTCCTAACTGCGCCCCTGTCTTAATTCCGCCACCTTCTTTTTTTTATTGTAGTCTCGCTAGATTTTATCACATGCGCAAGTGACTGTGAGATTTTTTTAACAATGTTTCTGTAAATAAACTCAGATGATTTTTGTACGAAATTTTGATTCAAACTGATAAATATTGCAAATGTAGTAGAGGTATAAAATGGCACTTATACTATCTTGCCATAGAGCTAGCTTTTGTGGCGACGTGGTAGAGTATCCGATTTGCATACCAAGGGTCCCGAGTTCGATACCAGCTCGGGGCAGTAGGATTTTACCTGGTTACATTTGGCGCCCAACGTTAATAACTCACAGTTGTAGAAGGGATTGCACCCTTAGAAAGTCCCATAGACGTTCATACTCCAGGAATCTGAGGACAGATTCTTGAAAGGAGGGGGTGTATGTAGTAGAGGTATAAAATGGCACTTATACTATCTTGCCATAGAGCTAGCTTTTGTGGCGACGTGGTAGAGTGTCCGATTTGCATACCAAGGGTCCCGAGTTCGATACCAGCTCAGGGCAGTAGGATTTTACCTGGTTACACAAATTTTATCTCGCACCACTCTTTTTATGTGTTGTTTTTTCTTAATACAAAATGATTTCCATGCAGGATGGCCCCTTTACACTCAAATTTTTAAAATATAGTATCTCTGAAATTCCGTCTGCTGTGTTTACATATTTATAAATGGAAGTCATATGTGTACAATTTGCAACTGCTATGATGTCATCTAGGGGGCGGAGTTAGGACCACACAAAATGATGGCATAATATTTGACTCGTAATATATTAAATGTTATTTTCAAGTAAATAATTATTTATAAAAGAATTATTTTGGGGGGCGGTTATCATTGTGAATTTGATAGAATTAATTGGTATGTGAACAGTTTTTATTCTATGTATTGTATTTATGATGCATTTCCTAATTAAATCTTAGAGGGGCGCAGTTTGGGCACTCGAGGATACTCTCATTAGAGTAGGCGATGATGATGATGATGATTAACTTGATCAAATTTACAGCATTAAGATTTTTTGTTAGTGTTGTACAGGTCACCATGATGACTGTTAAGTCTAAATGTCTTTCAGTTGTATTTTTCACTTCAAGTTAAAAAAAAAAATATTATAAATGTAACCAGGGTCGTAGAACTTAACTTCAATCCTTTCAAATCTATATCAGTATGGTGAAGCAGCTTTCTTTTACTCTTTAAGTACAGAATTAACAGGTCATGCATACAGTATTTTTGGAACTTTCCATGTCTTGAGAATATAGCAACCTAAAGTGACACAATCAAAGCTACAAGTCTCCAAACTAGAAGCAAAGGAGCTAGACTTATTACATTTTATGACGTTATTAACAACATGGATGCAATAAAAAGAAAATTATCTTCTTAAAGCCAAATAGACAATCATGACATACTAATAGTTGTGCTTATGCACAACAAACTGCAACCAAACATTGTAGAACATCGTTTTTCATAACACGATCAGAAATCGAAACAAACTGTTGCAAGATATAGCCTCAGCTGAGTCACTTAAGATATTAAAAATTCGGATGACATGACACAAATATTAGATTTTTAATTCTTGTTTTTATCCTGCTTTTAACGATGCATATTTTGTCAGTATGTTCAATATGTTGAATGTTGGCAGTACAAAGAAGAACAAGATTTGGGGAAAACTGCTTGAATTATTGCAATCTAGGTTTTATTCTAGGTCATATTTTAAAGATGATATTGTGGACTGGTGGTCATCCATCTTGTTAACTTTTCATGTACTCAGGTCTCAGGTTTCCTTCCATGATAATAAGAGCAGGTATGTTTTTAGTAACAATGCCTCTTAGTATGAAATTATGCATTTTTACAAATCTCTTGAAGAGCTTAAATTGACCCTCAAAATGAGACAATAATAGCTTCTCCTACCTGCTGTAACAAAGCCAGAATTTGTTACTTCAGGGAAGCCGATACAGATATAAGTTTGTTGAAGCAACTTGTCACAATTATTGTAAAATAAATAAAGTTCAAGATATTTTAGTTAACAATGATGTCTTCTTTACAGGATTAAAAGAGAGATGGCGTCCGAGAAGAGTCAGTATACAAATCCACTGGAGCCATTTGTGCTCCTTGCCAAGGCTGCCAAGGGAGCTGCCGCAGTGGGGCTTATCAAGCAAGTGTTGGAGGCGCCGGGGGTGTATGTGTTTGGGGAACTCCTGGAGATGCCAAATATAGCTGAGGTAGGAAGGCTTAAGGGGTCTTGAAACTTCCTAATTAAGATTTAGCGCTGAGGTTTGAGATTATGGAGGTCTACTCAGGGTTTTCACTAGGATTCTGAAAGTTGGGATTGTCTTAAAAAGACGTTACAGTCCAGCTCCTCCAGAATATTTCCTGCTCAGGAAAACCGGAGTTCTTTTCTCCAGAATTAGAATCAAGCATTCAAAATATACAACATGTGAGAACCGTTTCTTTAACAAACATCATAGCAATGACATGATTTCAGCTTTATAAAATGAAATTACCAGTAATAGAAATGAATTTATAAAATGATAGTTGAATGAATTTCTTTTTCTTCTTCTATTGTAGTAGTTAGCAATCATTTTCTGAATATTATGGCCATATTTTTAGACCTTGCAGTCAAGGGTAACCCACAATTGGGGTCCTGTTTTTTTTTTTGCTGAATAGACAGCACTGATAGAGAAGGTGGTTGAATACAATGGAATCTGGGTGTGATACATTAGCTCATATATTGAATAGACATACGTGCCCGGTGTATCCTGGTTTTGTCAATAGTGAACATACATGCTGTTATATAAAACAGAGACCATTCTGAGATTACCTTTAAGTAACAGAGGGTTTTCCCCCCTTCTCAGTCAAGGGCTATTTGTAGTGTTCTCCCCTTTCTGAAAATTTAAAAATTCATGCTTTTTATCACCAAAGTTGCTATTTACAGTATTTTACCCCAGTTTTTGTGTCACTTGCTGTAAGCAGCAGGTGACACATGTGTTCCAAAGAACACTCTAGCTTTCTTTCCCCAAAGTAAAGAAAATTGATTTACCCGCTCAAATATGTATGGTTATGGTCACTTCCTCACCATTAGAAGACAAGAAATATCTTTAAAAAAGATATTCGGCGTAGGATGAAAGAAAAACGAGATTTCCAGTCTTCTAGAACATTCCGAGGAAAAGCGCGCGAAAGACCGACGCACAACAAATTTAGTACGCTCTAGAAATAGTTCAGTATTTTTTCTATGAAATATACTTATTTATAGACGGTAATACAAAAAATTATATCTGTAAATAGGCTATGACAATTATGATATAAAAGCGTTATTAGTTGTTTTTGTTTTGGCGAATTAATTTTCAATGAGAGCATCTCGGCAGGCTGGAATAATTCAATATACATAGTAATTAAGGGGTTTCATGTCATAACACGGTGGATTCTTTTTTGTTGTTTTAAATCATTTTCACAAAGTAGCATTCCTCAATTGATGGAAAAGGATTGTATTTAATTTACTGAAATCACTTTCATGTTTACATCAAAAAGAAAAGTAATAACACCAAGCTGAATGATATATACAAGCTGCACCCCTTATTTACAGTAATTTTATAGTCCATAATGATGCGTTAACCAATAACAGGAGTCCTTTTATTCAGCTTAGAATTATTTACCGCTGTTAGCGTACATTTGATTGGTTTAAGATGCGAGTTGAAATCGAAATTATACAGTTACGCCGAAAAATGCCTGTGACAACTGGGGCTTATGTACATAGAAGATGGGGAAGTCTACACTTGATTAATGTTAATACATTCGTAGTTCAAATGGATGTGCAGTGTGTTTAGTCCAGGTTATAGAATTATGTTTATAATATGTATTCCCAAACCTTGATTAAGACCATGTCACCTGTCAAAAGTTGTGTTTTGTATTTAATATGTATACTGTACTGTTGTTTTCTTGTTGCAGCTGTCAAGTGGTGAACATGTGGCCTATTACAACCTCCTTAACTTGTTTGCCTATGGCACCTACAAGGATTACAAAGGTAGGTGGTCACACAGGACAGGATCTGTCTGATGTTTGGAATGTTTTGTTCACAAGGAAAACTTGCAAAACGGTTTTGTTGTATACTGTAAAAAAAAATAATTCTTTTTTTTGGGTGGGTGCATTTTTGGTTCTGCGAATCCCCAATTTTTTTTTTTGTCTCCATCAAATTTAATGCATTTCAATCACAAGATAATGGTAACCTACAGTGCAGTAGGTATTTATCATTTATCGCTCACTCCTCATTGAAAAGGTAATGTCTACAGCATGGACCATGTAAATGGTTCCATGTGATAGCTTTTGGTCCAGTCTTTGTACATTGATTGAATAAAGTTCAAATGTATGTGAACACAATTTTTATATTTCTTCAGCATTTATAGTACTGACATATCTAATGCTATTTATCTTTCACAGAAAAGAAAGCAGAACTACCAGAGCTGTCTCCAGTGATGTTAAACAAACTAAGGCAGTTAACAATGGTTTCCTTAGCAACAAAGAACAAGGTAATTTATTTTTCACGTCCACTCTGTAACGTTGTCATTCCTTGATGGATTTTGAATAAACTTGGCTGAAGAGTTCACTATCACAAGATGATCTGTCATGCACTAGACCTAGGTCTGTAAGTGAAGGCCACATATAAAGTTCAAATGTGGAAAACATGGTTATTTTCTGTGGCTGCTCCAGAACTTAGTCATTCCTTCATAGATTTTGACATTTCTGTGAAGAAATGTTCACCATCATGAGACGACATGTCACACACAATACTCAGGTCCATAGCTAAAAGGTCTTTATCCCACTTAAGAGGTCATAGGTCATAAGCCCTGTATTGAATTGGTGGTCATGTCCATGCTATAACTTTAATAGCCTGGATGGATTTTCAGGATGTTTTTATGCCTTCAGAGGTGATGTATATTTTCTTTGTCAAATGGCATTCACAAGCACTGCTTTAATTTGCCCATCTAAAAGCAGGCAGCAAGTGACCTAGTCATTAGCTGATGAGGGATGTGATACAATTAATTCTGAAAAAGAAAATTACTAAAGTTGACTGGGTGTAGTCATCTAACAGTACTCATATTAACCCTTTCCCTCATATAGACTCATTTTGACGCCCTCAATAGGTATCACATAAAGCCTGATCTGCAGAAAACCACAATTGAACTTTACCAAATTTAATCATAAAATCCTCATTTCCAGACCACGGAGGAGCAGCGAACAGCATAAAACCTGATCAGCCTGCGAGTTACTCACAGGCTGATCTGGTTTTATGCTGTTCGCATAGGTCTTTTCATGGTGTCCTCTATGAGGGAAAGGGTTAAGGAAATGAGGATAAACAGTTATTAACACTGACCAGATAATCAAAAAGCCTACCACAGCATGCCAGAATCTCATAGACCACATTTATCTGAAGTGACCCATGTGGTTATTCTCACTTATTACATATTAACCCTTTCCCTCATAGAGGACACCATGAAAAGACCCATGCGAACAACATAAAACCAGATCAGCCTGTGAGTAACTCGCAGGCTGATCAAGTTTTATGCTGTTCGCTGCTCCTCAGTGGTCTGGAAATGAGGACTTTATTTGGTACGGTTTAAATGTGGTTTTCTGCAGATCAGGCTTTATGTGGTACCTATTGAGTGCGTCAAAATGAGTCTATATGAGGGAAAGGGTTAAGTTATATATAAAAGACAGTGCTCTACTATATAGTTTGTATATCTAAGTAAATGTGTGGGAGGGACTGAATACGAGGTGAGTTGTGGGGAAGTGGGCAAGCAGGTTTTTGTTAAAAAAAAAATCTAGTGTCTTATGAAAGTGTTGCAATTCTTGATTCTTATTCAGTTTTTATTATTTCTTGATATACATGTTTTTTATGTATAAATAAATCCCTATTTATTGTTCTTTTTATATGACCTTCATTTTATGAAGCCTCTGAAATTTTAAGTTGATGTATGAATGGTCGCTTCTGAAACACAGCCAACATGCAGGTTCTTAACTCAGAATTTATCAAAATTTTAACCACTCAAAACTGAATAACTGTCACTTTTGAATAAAAGCCATTTTTCATTTTCCCACAAGTGACCTACATTCATAAGTTTATACATGTATAGGAACTGGAGTTACTATTTTGGTGTTTTCTTTTATCTTTTGAAAATTCATATTCAAGTTTATGACTTGACGAACATTAATTTACTGAACATTACTATAATTGGTAATTGAAACAATGAATTTTTCTTTGCCATGCAGGCTGATCTATTATTTCATTTGAACAAACAGAGGAGACATTGATATTAGACAGTTCCTGGAGGAAGCTGGGTCAGGACTGTTTGCCAAGCCATCAAAATATGTCTATATGAGATAATAGCTCATAGATTTTCAATCCATCCATCACACCTGAGGTTTATCTTTTTTGTTATACTTTTTTTCTTTTAACCCTTTCCTTCAGACTCATTTTGACGCACTCAGTAGGTACCACATAAAGCCTGATCTGCAGAAAACCACAGTTAAACCTTACCAAATTTAATTACAAAATCCTCATTTCCAGACCACTGAGGAACAGCGAACAGCATAAAACCTGACCAGCATGCGAGTTACTCGCAGGCTGATCTGGTTTTTTGCTGTTTGCATAGGTCTTTTCATGGTGTCCTCTATGAGGGAAAGGGTTAAGATGACTTCATGTTTTCATGTAACTTGGCATACATGATATAAACTATTAAATATTTTTGTAATTTTACGGCTGTGACCTGTGTTTCACCACTGGATGAACATAGTAAAATTGGTTGTTCTGCTACATGTATTTTTTTATTTTTTTTTTTGAAGACGACTTCACATTATCATGAAACTTGGTCCAAATGTACATCATGAGATAATTAAAACAACAACAAAAAAACAACAAGTTTTTGGTTCAAACCAGCATATGCCAGTGGAGCATCAGTGTAGTAAAGACACGTTTCCTTTCCTTGGGACAAGGATGAACATCAGTTGTGGTATAAATAAAACGGAGAAATCTGTCAATATTGTATCACATGGCAGTGGAACCATTGAGGATTCAGCTTTTTTTTCTCTCTCATGTTTACAAAGTCTGCTTATGATTGAAATTTACAGCTGGATATACAAACAAACATTGTTTTAACATCAGAAGAGCTAAGCTTGTGTTTTGTTTTTCAGTGCATTCCATACCGAGTTCTTCTTGGAGAATTGGATATACCCAACCTTAGGTCCTTAGAGGTAAGTACCATTCAGCTAGATTGCAAAAATCCCATGTTCGCCACAAGTCACCACATTACTAATTTCTTTCAGTGTGATATGATAACCAGTATATTTGTATTTATAATCTGGTCCAGTATCTCCACCCAAGTAATCAAATGAAATAGAAGCATGGTTACACATTCCGTCATGTTTGTTTTCCTAAGGGAAAAAAAACTTGAATTAAGAATCCAATATTGTTAGCAGGGTTCTTACGAACTCTGAATTTGGAGTCTTGGACTCCAGTTTTGGGGAAAAAGGACAACATGTAATTCATCAGTCTCCTGAGTCTAGACACAGGGTTCGGCCTCTCAGCATCATTAATTTTCAAGTATTGATTTCTAATTTTGTATGTGAATTTACAAAAAACTCCATATAAATGTCTGATAGATATTTCCATTAAGTATAAAGATATAGAAACACAGTCACTGAAATATTTATTGATTTAGGAAGTATGGTTTTGTAATTTGCAGACCTGTTTACTATATGAATTATCTGTTTTCCTACAGATTTGATGTCTGAAATATGCACGGAAATTGGCAAAAAATGACTATGTTTTTAGTCACTTTCCGGTAAACAGTGTGCTTTGCACAATAAGCAACTTTTCATACATCTGTGTCCCTCAGACATTTACTTTTTCTTATATACAATTAGCATCTAAAAATGTTTTGTTTATTCAGAATACAATGTACCCGGATGGTAGCAAAGTTTTGGTAATATTCTTTCGTGTTGATGGGGGGGGGGAATGTTGACAGGTGATTCAGAATGTTCTCTGGCGAAAAAGAAATTAAGATCTCAATGTTGTCCATCTTTGTGTCATGAACAACGGCCCTGTTTACAGCCTTCTTCAAACAGCTGTTACTTCGTGTACAGCATGGTGTGTAATTCTGATTTTACATGTAAACATGCGGGAAGAAATGATTGCAAAAGGCATATTGAAAGACAGTGTCAAACTAAAGTCAAAACAGAAAAGTAGCACTTTTTTGCCACATTAACATCTTCTGAAGTGTTTCTAGTCTATATTTAAAAAAATGAGACAGTAACTAGTATATTAAAATGTTTCTAGTCTACATTTGAGATGTAATTTAGTTGTTTATTTTATTGAATTTTTGTGTCCTGTGGAGATTGTTATTTTTTCTCTAGAAATGAGCATCAACTCTTGTGTGTTTGTGTATAAGTAATTCCTTCATACATAATATATAGGTATTTTAATACTAAAAATTAAAGACTACCAACAGATGTCAGAAGCTGCTGACAAAACACTGCAAGGAATAAACAGGTCTGAATTTGCACTCTCGAGTCTAAAATATAGATAGGAGATTGATGAATTTGGACACTATTTTCTTTATTAGTACTGTTTTGTAAATCTTTGTCAAGAGCTCAGTTTTAAATGTATCTCTCAACTCTCAGTCTATATCATTGTGTCATCAGTGTTGCTTTGTTGACTCTCCACCTGGGGAGTGGGAGGTTTAGGGTCCAATTCCCGGCCGTGATATACCAAAGTCGTAAAAATGGTACTAGTATACTCCCTTACTTAGCACTCAGCATACAGGGGTAGTTCCTCCAGAACTGGTTGGCCCGGTGTCAGGATAATGTGACTGGGTGTGGTATCATGCCACATGTCTACAGTGTGATACTACAGTGTGGCAGCACTTTAAGCATAGTCTCCAAATGCCTGAAATACTGTCAACAGAGCGTTAATCCCAATAAACAACCAAATAAACCATGTTTTCTGCAGGACCTGATCATCGAAGTGATCTACGCAGACATTATCCGGGGCAAGTTGGACCAGAAGAACCAGCAACTGGAAGTGGACTACGCCATCGGGCGCGACATTCAGCCACAGGCCGTCCCAGAGATCATCTCTGTCCTGCAAGACTGGTACCACACTTCTACTCATATCTCCCATCTCTCCTCTATCTGTCTGTCTGTCTGTCTATCTGTGTGTGTGTGTCTTGTTCTGTAACTGTAAGCATTGACTTTGCTTCTATATATTTTCTTTACCTTGCCTCTCTTTTTTTTTCTAATTTATATTTGCAAAGTATTCTCTCTCTCTCTCTCTCTCTCTCTCTCTCGCTGTAAACATAAAGAACATTTTTCTTTATCATTGGGTTTAAATTCTACACAGGATGCCAGGAAAGTAGGCACACCATTTACATAACTGCTATATCCGACTGTGATACATGATAATCAGTATGAAGATAAAGATACCTATTCTATTTACATGCTTTCAAAGTGATCATATCTAAAAAGGCTCAAGAAAAGCTGTATTGAAGACTATAGTATTATAGGAATCTAGTTTTGCCCTGTCAAACACTCACATCACTGTAGTTCTTGTTTTACATTGCCGAGTCAAGTTTGTAAGCCAGGGGTATGTATCACCTTCAATGAAAGCTCTAGTTATCATTGCAAATGAATTGTTATACCCCCCGCACAACGAAGTTGTAAGGGGGCTATACTGGAATCAGCTTGTCTGTCTGGCCCTCCGTCCGTCTGTCGTTTTTTTTGTCCGGGCTGTAACTCAAAAAGTATAATAGGCATCAAGATGAAACTTCATATGTAGATAGATCTCATTGACGGGGAGTGCAGTGACCGAGAACCATAACTCTCTGTCATATAATTTTGGAGTAATTGCCCTTTGTAAATTTTCATACTTAATTTTTGTCCTGGTCGTAACTCAAAAAGTATAAAAGATATCAAGATGAAACTTCATATGTGGATAGATCTCATTGAGGGGGCATGCATTGACCAAGAACCATAACTCTCTGTCGCGTAATTTTGGAGTTATTGTCCTTTGGTAAATTTTCATACTTAATTTTTGTCCGGGCTGTATCTCAAAAAGTATAAAAGATATCAAGATGAAACTTCATATGTTTGATAGATCTCATTGAGGGGGAGTGCAGTGACCATGAACCATAACTGTTTGTTGCGTAATTTTGGGAGTTATTGCCCTTTGTAAATTTTCGTTCTTAATTTTTGTCCGGGCCGTAACTCAAAAAGTATAAAAGGCATCAAGATGAAACTTGAAACAAGAACTGTAAACTTCATTCCTGTGATAAAGCGACATTCGGGGGGTATTTGCGCCATTATAATGGCAGTTCTAGTTTTTATTGACCCAAGTGACTGAGGGAATACATCTGGCTCCGTGTTCTCGAAAATACCTAAGTTCTGTCTCGGACTTAAATATGAGTATCCTACGAAAATGCCAATTGAATCTAATGGGTATAGTTTTGAGTATAAGTATGAAAATAATACTTCAGCACCATTTTTATTTTTGAGAACATGATGATAAGCTAGCGTGTATGTTTTGTGCTGCAGGTGTTCTGGGTGTGAAGCGGTGCTGCAGGGGATAGAGACACAGATCACGAAGGCCAACCTGACCAAGGAGAACAATCTACGACAAAAACAGAAGATGGAACAAGAGGTACCCCACCCATACATGTCATTAAACGTCTCCATCTAACATTTTCCTCAAAAATAAAATTCATCACTACAATTTTAAGAAATTGAAAATAGTACTCTGCAATGATAATATAATTATGATATTGAATGTAAGCAATATAAAACATCAGTCATGTACCTGGCTGTAACTTGCATTTTGTCCCCCAGTACAGTACTGGACATATTAATGACATTGTTTAGATATTTTAACCCTTTCCCTCATATAGACTCATTTTGATGCACTCAATAGGTACCACATAAAGCCTGATCTGCAGAAAACCACAGTTAAACTTTTCCAAATTTAATTACAAAATCCTCATTTCTAGACCACTGAGGAGCAGCGAACAGCATAAAACCTGATCAGCCTGCGAGTTACTCACAGGCTGATCTGGTTTTATGCTGTTCGCATAGGTCTTTTCATAGTTTCCTCTATGAGGGAAAGGGTTAAATACACTTCTCAGTAATGGAGCTTTCATATTTTAAGATTAGACTTTAAGTTTGATTATGATTAAAATGAAGTTTTCTAGGACATCTGTAGTATGCTTTTAGTTTGGAAAGCACTGTGTCTCAAGAAGTCAAAGTTTCCAGGTGACTGAAATATTACTGGCATAATGTTACATCCAATAGACAGACAACTTTAAGTCTGGTACGTTATTTCTGTTGTTCACCATCAGGTAAAGTGGCATAATTGAGTGGTTAGAATTAAATGCTGTCAGCAGTGTAATGGAAATGTATACAAATGTGTGAAATGTTGTATGTTGTTTGTAGATCACAAATATAAAGAAGACTTTGAAGAGCACACATGCGGACGAAGAAAGCATGGTCACCGAGTCTGTATCCATAACGTCCGACAAACCCACCAAAAAGTCATCTAAAACGAAAGGGTAATGTACCAAGCTAATAGACACGACAAGCTGATAAGTATGATAGGTACAGACTGAAAAAGATAGCTGTATACAGTTTCCTTTTATATAAAATTAAGATGAAGAAAGAAAGATTAAGATTTCAATGATGTCATTGAAAAGTCCTTACATTCAGTTAAAAACTTTTATGTAGCTTGTTTTTAGCTCACCAGAGCACATTGCTTCCATTGTGCGTCAGTTGTCAACAGTTTGCTTTAAATGACATCTATTCTGAAACTGCTTTGTAAAAATTGATGAAACTTGGCATGAATGATCCTTGGGTGGCCCTTCACAAATGTTGCTAAAATAAGCCTGATTCATGCAGAACTCTGGTTGCCATGGCAACCAAAAGAATTTTACTTTAACAACTTCAAAAATCTTCATTGAAAAATATGGTCAGAATTTAATTTCATTTGATACAAATGGTCACCTCATGGCTGTCTACTATAATTGCTTAAATAAAATTGATCCCTTGAAAAATGAGGACCCTAGACAGTCAAATAGTTTCTTTATAATACTGGTTCTCTGTAAAGAAAGTTTCAAATTCTATAAATTTAAATTCATTAAGCACAAAGGGTCATGTCATGGCTGTCTACCATAATTGCTAAAATAAAGTTGATCCATTGAAAAATTAGGCCCCTAGGGAGATAGCTAGTTTCCCTATATACTCTACATAGAAAAAGAAATCAAAATTCGTATTCTATGAAAGCAATGGTAAGAATTTAATTTCATTTGGCACAAATGGTCACCTCATCATTGTCTACCTTTATTTTAATATAAAGTTGATCTCCAGATGACTTGCTTATGAATTTTTTTTATCTGAAATTTGAATCTGATTGCTGCTGAAGGTGACATAGTAAAAAAAAAATGGTTTTAAATAAGCTGGTGTACTCTGGTGAGCAATCTATGGCCATCATGGCCCTCTTGTTTCTTTTTTGAGACCTAGAAATTGGATAATTTCAGGGGTTAAAATTCCGATTTGAGACAAGTGGCCCTTTGAGATTCTTAAATTTGAAATGTCCTGGACAGGAATGACTTAGAAGGGAAAAAAAGAAAGCAAAACGAACATGTACATGAGATGAATATTGGTATTTTTGTAACTTGTGTATAATTTTGTTAAAGACAATAATGTTAACAGTTTTTGTGTGATAGATATGTAAAGATAAACCCATCCACCATGTATGATAGAGGAAAGTTCATCATGATCATCAACAACTTCACAATATTCACCCTCTACGTCATGTAGATACCGTTACACATTGGCAAACAGGACCGACTAGGATATTCACCTCTGTGACAACTGTAATGATATGAAATGGTATATAACACCTCTATATCTGCTAGTCACTGACATATTACTTCATCTTGCAGGTTGAGAGGCAGCAGTGGGACGAAGCTGTGGAAATGATGCCCAGTGACCTCCCTCTAAACTGTGATACGTCACACCCTGACTCGTGGACTCCGGGGATAGTGTCAGTGGTCAGCCATTTTGGAATGGACTGGTTGTTTAACCAGAATCCAGACTGTCATCTACATGTTTCTGACGCCATGGGAGACAGAGGTTGGACTTTGGATGTACTAGACTGGATTTGTTATGGAGTCAGATGTCAAGAAGCTTTGTGTGAAATTGTGAATCAGATCTTAAATAGTGACTAAGTTTTGTTATTTGAATTTACTTCTTTTCCATGTATTTCTCCTGTCATATTTTTTATTTTTCTTCCCTGTGCAATGTTTGACTAGGATTTGTTTTATTTGGAAAGGTTAATGCAATTTTTTTTCTTCAGTAAAACAATTTAGGCCTTCAACTGTTACGAACAATGCCTGAAACAAAGTTCCTAGTTTCACAACCTAGTATGGATCCAGTGACTATTCAAGATATCTCACTTAGATGAAAAATCCCTCATTTGTGTTTGTTTTGTCTGAATTGAGATTGAGAAATCATGTAGTTAAAGCTTTAAAGTACTTTAAACAATGAAATTTCAATACAATATTCATCTTAGTTTCATTCAGTAACTGTCATTAACACAATATATCAGACTTTTTACTTAAATAAATAATTGTTCATTTTTATTATAATCTGTGTCATACAATATCTGTGTCATACAGTATCTGTGTCATACAATATCTGTGTCATACAGTATCTGTGTCATACAGTATCTGTGTCATACAATATCTGTGTTACTTATTTCCGTATCTGGAAACACGCTATAAATTTTGTCATTTGTTTCCACTCGTCTTTTTTGAGTGTTGTATCTGAACATGTTTGAAATGATACTAGACTAATGGTTTACATGAATGATTAAATTATATATTACAGTAATTTTGAAATTCTTAGTTATTTGAACCATTTTGACAGAAACTTTCCAAAATATACTGCTGATAAATATTGAAGCAGCACTATAACAGTCTCATGTAGACAACTTCCCCAAATTACTGAGATGTTAAATTGTAGCAGACAAACATTCTCTGACAAGTGTGACTATGGTGGATACATACCCATGGACGGTTCCTTGACTGTCAACATTAACCGGCTTATCCAACCAGAGTTTGTTGGGTTTAACACCCGACGGACAGTATTTCAGTCATTTGGAGACGATGTCTACTTGAGACAGAAATAGTGCTGCCAAACTGCAGTATCACACTGTAGACATGTGGCATGATACCACACCCAGTCACATTATCCTGACACCGGGCCAACCAGTCCTGAAACTTCCCTTATATACTGAGCGCCAAGCAAGACAGC
The DNA here is from genome assembly GCA_021229015.1 of Solen grandis. NCBI lineage: Eukaryota > Metazoa > Mollusca > Bivalvia > Adapedonta > Solenidae > Solen > Solen grandis. The sequence continues at coordinate 33,049,224 of CM037794.1, forward strand.
TATAACAGTATGTACCAATTTTTACGACTGGTATCCAACCAGTGTAAGTGTGAAGCACACGGGGAATGCACAATAGAACATGTGCTTTTTGTTTGTGATACTGCTTGAGAGCACTTGACCTAGGTATGGATAGAAACTGTCAAAATATCAACAGGGGGAGGAGTTACATACAAATTGTGAAACCGTCCATTATGACCCTACCTGTGCCCTGGATGTACGGTTTCTGTATTGAACTTGTAAAGGGAGGTAACTCAACATTTGAAATGGCCAATACATTGCATCTGTTACATGTAAGAGAAGAAAACTTCTCTCTAACCCTACTTATTCCCAGATGTATTAAAATTTATTCATTATTTTCATTAAAAAATAATTATTTCTTTAAATCTTATTACAGTTTAAATCATAGACCTCTTCCACAAAATGGGGTGAAGGAAAACAAAGAAAATGTTTTAACTTTTTATATATAATAAAGATATGAATTTGATATGTTAATATGAAAATATATATAAATAAATAGTGCATGGTATTCTGTTCAACATTTTTGACGGCAACAATTTAAAACATTTTCTTACAAAAAAAATAGAAGAAAAACGTGTATACAAAGTGAACACAACAAATACAATGATAAATCTGGTCATCAATTCATACTTAAACTGGCCATGTGATGTCAGTATGTCGCTCAGAAGGTCAGTATGTAGCTCGTAAAAATCGCTCAGAAGGTCAGTATGTAGCTCATAAAAATCGCTCAGAAGGTCAGTATCACTTACAAGGTCAGTATGTAGCTAATGAAATCGCTCAGAAGGTCAGTATGTAGCTCATAAAATTGCTCAGGAGGTCAGTATGTAGCTCATAAAATCGCTTAGGAGGTCAGTATGTAGCTCATGAAATCGCTCAGAAGGTCAGTATGTAGCTCATGAAATCGCTCAGAAGGTCAGTATGTAGCTCATGAAATCGCTCAGAAGGTCAGTATGTAGCTCATGAAATCGCTCAGAAGGTCAGTATGTAGCTCATGAAATCGCTCAGAAGGTCAGTACGTTGATCAGAAGGTCAGTTGCACCTGCACTTGACACAACCGTCCAGACCTACGTAGATTCCGGAGTATCCGCTGGGACAGGAGCTCGAGCAGTTGACCTCTTGACAGGGTGCGGGCGCAGTGGTTGTTGATAACTTGATGTTGTGATCTGTTGGTGCGAGGGTTGTCCCGTGTCCAGGAGGGGTGGGGGTTTGGAACTGTGTAACAGGGCCTCGGTAGGACGTCTCGGTGGGTTCTGCTTCGTGGGTTGTGGATGTGGTAGATGAGTTGTGGATGGGTAGATGATGTTGTGGATGTTGTCGTGGTTGTGGTAGGTGATGTGGATGTCGTCGTCGTGGTTGTTGTCGTAGTTGTTGGTTCTGGTAGGAGATCTGCACAAAAGACATGTATGCAAGCATGTACATTGTAATCAGTTCCATTGGTGTTTGCCATACCGTGGCAGATTAGGTTTTGGCTTGCTTACATCCCATATAGTGTCATTAAATTAAACTACTCAATATCGCCCGAGAGGTGAACACAGCCATTGTCTTTGTCAGGTAAAATAAATATTTCAGTTTTGATGTAGGTGAAAAAAAAAGTGATAACTGCTTTCTAGAAGATTATTTCTATGTGCTTAATATTTTGAAGAAAAAAATTATAAATTGGAAGACTACTGAGGTTTGGGGAAAAAGAAAGGAAATTCGGACGCTATTATTTTTCGATATCATTTGAACATAAATATTTATTTGAATATATCATGTAAATTTGTATTATATCTCATGGACGTGAAAGCTTGATGGACTCACCAAACTCGCAGATGTAGTTGAACGTGTTGGGCCATAGGTGACACTCCCGGTCGTGCCACCTGCCGCCATCGTCCGTCCGTATCTGGGCACAGTCCTGTGTCAGATGGAGCCCGTTAGCCCCGCCCTGCAGGTGAGCCCAGTTGTTGTAACCCTGTAGTGGCTTTCCTGCAAGTACGGGATAAAGATGGGTCATCGGGAATTACTAACATGGTTGCTTAAGTCTATGGAAATCGAGCACAGAGCAGTAACTTTATTATGAAATATATGCATCAAATCTATGTAGGAGTGAAACACGTGCTCTAATAATTTTATACCCGACCTTATCGACAATCCTAATATTTTTGTATTAAACTGATTCCCAGAGGACAAAAAGTCTGGCCACATATACCCAGTATATGTCTAGTACCCGATTAGTGTTTCGAGAATACTGGGGAGATCGGTCACAGGTCTCCAGAGTTGTCAGTTCTATACAATTCACAAAGCAAAGTACCGTCGTAGCCAGGAACGATAACTTCGTGAGCAAATAGGCGGTAATGATAAAGTACCATTGACCCACGTCCAGTGCAGCTCGTGTGCCCGGTCAGACAGCCCTATCCAGATGCCGTGCTGCTTGTTGCCCAGGTCACGGAGGGTCTGCATGATAAAGTCCTGCTCGTACACGTCCTCTATAATCACCAGGTCCCCGCCCTTGTTACGGCAGTCCGTCCTGCATTACATCATATATTGGAAAACATTTTGAGAAATGTTACAACCACAGCATTTGTTAAAGCATCTGTACCTGCTGGTTCTAAAGAGAATGTGTTGTTCCTTTCCATACCACGAGCACGTCTACATAGGAAAGTCTAGCACTCCAAAGACCACAGAAAATCTCATTATGACATGTCCAATTACAAGAAATTCTAATCACTCTCTACAACTTCTTCGTTGAACCAGTCCTTTGTACCTATGATTTTTTTAGAGATGTTCGCCTTTACCGGGGATCGAACATAGTTTATGTGTCTTTGTAAATTATTGGAGTTTCAAAGGCTTAAGAGGCCTCCGTGGCCGAGAGGGTAAAGTCGCTGACTTTAACACTCACTCAGCCCCTCACCGCGTGGGTTCGAATCCCGGCAGGGTCATTCAGATTTTCATATAAGGAAGCCTTCTAGCTGGCTTGCGGTAGGTCGATGGTTCTACCCGGATGCCCCCGTGCATTCGGGGTCTTCCTCCACCTGTAATTAGCTGGGAGTCGCTATATGACTGATATACTGTCGAAGCGACGGTAAACTCAAACAGTCAAGTCAAGTCAAGTCAAGGGCTTCAGATATGTCATATTGTAAGTATAGGTGGCAATGCAGTGTCAAACAGCCTTCATTCACCAATTTGTAATTTATGAATAATCAGTCGAAAGAAGATTTGGAGCCATTCTCACGGTCAGATTTGATATTTATTTGAAAAGCAGGCTCCAACACGCCAAACACCCAGCATCAAGTCTTGACACTTACCTGGCGTCAGCCCAATACCGTTTCTGGTATAGGACGAACTCATAACACCTGTCCCGGTACACACCAACGTACCGCCCCTGGGCCAGCTTCTGGGGACAGCGGGGTAAGTCCCGGACAAGCAGGAAGGGACTCACCACACCTGCCAGGTAAACACAGAACCTTTTATTATTAGACGTCGTGTGGAATTTAGGTCTAATGCAAAACTTGCATTCTAGTAAAAACAATTTAGCGGTATGTAACAATAAATTATATATCATTTCGTGGAAATGAATTAGATTTAAATAGTGTAGCGAAGTATGCAAACAAGGTGGTCATAATTTGAACAATTATCTCTGTCATTCCTTTGTACATGAAAAGTCGTTAAGCGTTTAATGTATGTATTCTGGTGCATGCAACTTTTAGTGTTTTCGCCTCCAGTAAATAATAAAGGTTCTTTCTTATGGAACTTTTAGCTGACGGTCTAATAGATAGATAGAGAGATAATAAAACTATACTATGAACAACATCATATAAAAATACGTCAAGAATAAGAACAGAGAGAGAGAGAGAGAGAAAGGGGGAAGGTAAAAAGTGAAGGAAGAAAGCATGTATTCATTGAGATTGTTGGTAGCACTATTGCAAACATCACTCACCTGCTAGAAGAAGCCCTATGAGAACAGTTAATATTCCGGTGTCCATGGCAACAACTTGACCGCTCAGTACCCGGGGTGTTAGCCTTGGGGTACTAGCGGTGTAACAAGACTATATATAGACTGAGCTCGTACGATGTGGCGCTAGATAACCGGACTATGGTATCATCGTACGACCTCCTCACTTGATGCTGGCCATCGTTTTCGTTTAACATACTTACCAAGTGTAAATAATACAAAATAAGTATATAATATTCGATTTTTCTGATATTTCATAGTATGTAAAAAACCAAAAAAGACAATATCAAGATATCAGCAATGAAATATTCTAAGCGTATGTTTGTTATACATGTTATTGTATATGATGTTCATTATCAATTATTTAAGTATATTATTATATATACTCGGATGTTATTGTAAAAAAATTTTGTTGTTTCGATTCATTTTAAGTGAAAATGAACCTCAATACAGGTATATTGTATACTGAAAAAATGTACACAAATGAAATGAGACAATGTAGATAGACGTGAACAAAATGACAATATAAAACTAATCATACATTTTGACCTAGTGTACTCATGGGGATACTGTGACTTAAACTTGGCCTAGTGCCCGTTCAGATGTGTTAAACCGTGACTATTATGTATGATATAGCCTGATATTGAATTTTCTTATTTTATCATATTACTTTATCATAAAAGACTTGCGCCCGAAGCAACTCTTGTGATTTTCGCACGCTGGCACAAAGTAACTTGTTTGACAAAGTATCTCACATTTACCTAACTTGTACCCAATCTAACATCGTCCAAAGTACCCTCCTTTTACACTGGTGTTACAATAATTAGCACTTTTATATCAAAGTAAAGGAAAGTGTATACAGACTATACTTGCCATTTTTGATAGTTTTTGGTACAATAAAAAAAATGGTTATTTTGTTACTCTGTTGGGACAGTCACGATGGAAGCTGGACAATTTCGAATTTTAACAAAATAATCAGCTTTTTCCCAAAATGAATAAACTTTCAGGTTCAATATGAGCGTGCTGCTATCAAATTATTCAATTTCATAAGAATGATCTGTATTGGTGTGTAAAAACAAATACGGCCAATGCTGTCGCAGTCAAAGCACGTGCCGTCTGCGCGCGCAGCCGAAGTAAGCTCGAGAACATGAAAGTATTGAATGGTTTGTACGGACATAGCTGGAATTCCGATGTTGACAGTGGATTATTGATTCTGGACACAAGTAAGGCAGGATGAGTCAGCGGTTGTTGTAGGCAGCAGAAGACGCAGGAATGTGGCGGACAATCTGTTGATGGCGACACGGAAGCGCTGCACTGTTGTCTCCCCGCTTGTTTGTTTACACATATTACGTCACTGCATCACCCTCTACCAGGGGTGACTTTCAGTTTAAGTAGAGCACATACATGTGGGATTCCTATCATGAACGGATACAGAGGGAAGCATGGAATAAATCTCGTCAAAGGTAGGGATGTTGTTCGTCTGCACGCGGCCCTATCGTCACCATATCTCACTATTTATCCACACCCTGTTCGTCACGTGCATTACGAACAGTCAGCCCACGCTTTTTGATGCTGAATATTGACAGCGGTGTTGTATTCATTTAGGCAAACATATATTAACTGTGTAGGTTGATGTCACATCGTCATAGATGCTAGTATCTTTCCTTATTTTTTTTCTCAACCTGTTTCAAATTCTACAGTAGAGCTAGACCTACTTGGTTGTGATCAGATTGCAATGTTTCGTGTATAGAATGGGCATTTTTTTTATTTGTATCTGCCATTTGTCAGACTTTTCAGCCAATGAGATATCTGTTTTTCAGTCCAAATTAAAAAAATATATATTTCTTGTTTTCATATTTTGCCCAGGTTATATAAAAAATGTTTGTTTTGAATGGTTACGTGAGTTGCATGCTAGTCGGGCTAACTTCAAAGGTGCCACTGTGGCCTATGTGACAAAAGTGAGACAAATGGTAAGCCACTTAGAGTTTACATTTTTTGAAAATATGGAAGTCATCCCTGTGCTTGGCTTCGCCTTCCATATTTAAAAAAAATATATAAATGAACTATTAAGTAATACGCAAACTGTAAGATATGAGGTAAATGATGCCACTGTAAGACTGTGTTATAGTGGCATTTTATATGTCATTTTCATGTTGTATACTGTACACGTCTATTTTTCACTTTCTTTCTGATGAATTGTTTGTCATTAGCATGCATGCTTATGCCTGATAGGTTGTCTACGGATAGAGCAATTGACTCAGGAGGTCATGTATTCAAGTTGTGATGCGCCTATTGTTATGGAATTATTTTCTTTTTTCGTTGCACAACATGGTCATCTGCTTACAAAGACAATTGGGCATTGTAAGTAAAAAAAGTAATAAGGCTGGAAAACAGTATGAAAAAACCATGTGGTTCTTAACATTTGAATTGTATCAACAGTTGATAACATCCATCATTCCAATGTAGCTTTTTGATAGTTATAATGGACTGATTTTCATGTTTCTGTACACATTGTCAAGATGTTGCCATTTAAATTGACAATAATATCTGTCCATGAAGTTCATGAACACTGGGATTTATGAACCGTTTGAAGTTCATGAACACTGGGATTCATGAATTGTTTGAAGTTCATGAACTCTGTTATTCATGAAATCAAATGTGCGAAGTTCATGAACTCCGGGAGTTCACTAACTTTTGAGTTCATGAAATTCATGAAAAAACATGGTTTTATGAACTGTTTTATTTGTTGTTCATGCACAGTTCATGAATTTGCCCATGAACCTGTTTATGAACAATTCATGAATTATTCATGAAATTCTTACAGGGGTATAATATCTCCAATAAGCCAAGGACATGGTTAATACAAGGGACTTATAAAGTATTAGTTGCAAAAATGTGTTTGTCGAATCTAAGAGACACATATGTCAATATGCAGAGAAAGCTTTGCTATATAAGAACATAATTACCAGTGTAATTGTATACGTATAATTACATGCAGATGAATTCTTTACAGAGTTGCTGGGGATCAGGTTATTGACCTGGAGACAACTGTCATATGTCATGAAAATTTGCCCATGGAGCCGCATAATCAAAAAAGGAAGCATCATCTGTTATACAGTGGTCACGTGATTCCTCAATGTGGCGATTCATTGAATACCGGCGATGGCTTGAGCTGCAAGCCCGGTCCCTTGATTTAGCTCTTCTTATTCTATATAAATTTATTGTGATTCTTCAAACATGGGATTTTGGATTCCTCTAGCTCCGTTCTTGGTCCCTAGATAGTATAACACCTTGGTGGAGATGGTTTTCTTCTTGTTTTCACACATTGTCAAACCTCCTTAGAGTACATTGGTGAATCGTTATATCAACACGGCCATGTAGAAAGTATTTTCGCAAGTACTGATCATGTAACAAACTGTGATGGGTCTGCATGATTAATCACTTGTCATTAAAGGAGCCGATTTGGTTTGTTTGTGTGTTGTTCTTTTTCTCTGTAACCATTAATTTGAAGAACCACAGTAAGTAAGTAAGTGTTTATTACAAGAATGTAAAAAATACACAACGCTGCCATATACACAAACTAAATCAAAGGGTTTCAATCATATTATCGGTAAAAAAAAGAACTTATTTCTGACTTAATTCTCACAATGAAAGCTATGATAGTGTTATTTTTGTATTTTAAACATATATTATTTTTTATAAACTATTATAAAAGGCTAAATGTAACAAAATAATTAAGGAAAAGACGACGTTAATGTATCAACAAATATAAATGAATTGAATTTTGACACATAAATGATTCCTCGAATACGGTGATTCTTCGAGTTTTTTTGCAGATCCCGTCCGACCTCGAGGAATCGCGTGACCACTGTAATTGTAAAATAAAAACATGTGATATGTTTGAAAAAACACTTTGTGAATCAATTACTTAAATGATGTAAAAAAATGACAAGATTTAAAATATGGAAGTCTTATATCGTTATGAAAAAGAAATACAACACATTTACTGGGTATCTGATAATGTTTCCCAAAACTCGTAGGCAAAGGGTTTTAAAACTTGGTTAACGGACCTTGCATGCAACCTGATTCATTAAAGCCAGGAAAAAGGTTTTGGAAGATGTTTTGTGGCCTTTAAATATTCAGATTTTTAGATACAAACCATCAGCTTGAAAAATCAATAAAACCACAGTTTAATAATATGTATTACTGCATACTGAAAGTGTAAAAAGCACAAACACTATACATATGGCCGCATTAGACATGTCTAATTGACGGCTCGAGGCCCAATCTGTTGTCCCAGTATGTAAGCTGATTATGAGTGCTTGAAACGGGTAAATTGATAGTGCTGATGATGATTTTATGGCATGTATCAATGCCTAGTGGAAATATTAAGACCCGCTGTTTGTAAATGATACATGCACATGTTATTAAAATATTCTGAAAGGGTTTTGTTTTATTTCAGCCATGCTTCAAAAACATTTGCAGCTTCTTTAATGCTTGCATCAAAATTCGTCTTGTTTCGGTATTGTACATTATACTCACTGTTGCATGCTTCTTGTATTGTTCCGTGCTCTGACTTAAGGGCTGTCCTTGATACTTTTTGTATCAATGTATTTTCAGAATTTGCTGATTTATTGATACACTCCTATAAGTTAAAGATGAAGACAAACATATTTTTTCATGTTGTGCGACCATTAGAGTTACTCCCCTTAATAGTTACTGCAAAAAGCTTTGACCAAAAAAAATAAAAAAATAAATAAATAATGCTCTTTTTATTTAAAAAAAACCAACTAAAATAACATTTGCTTATGGTTTAAAATCTATGTAAAATATTTCAAACATTTAATTCATTGTCACACACAATCGTTTGAAAGTAAATAAATCAATTTATCGAAACATCAATGTATTGTCGGTATTTGAGTTTTGATATATAGATACAAATATTACTATCAATGACAACCTTTGGTCTCATGACTATTAGTACATTTAATGTTTTACATATCAGGCTGTATGCCTTGTACACTTCAAAGTTTGCAGATTAATCCAACACAAGTGAAACATTGACAAACAAGACTACAGATAAAAGGTTTTTGGTTTATTGGGTATTTACCCCACTCATGTTTTACAGCAGTTGTGTATTCATTATTACCAAGAAACTTGTTATTTGTACACAGTAACCAGGCAAAAAGGAGTCAAGCCTAGAACTCCATGCTTACATGGCGAGTGGTCGGCTTACTGAGCCACTGGAACTCTCACACAAATCTCTCACTCTCACTCTCACTTATAAGGGTTACTTAGAGGTTGTTATATTATTTTGACATATTTTGGCTAAATATATTATCAAAGTGTTAGTTTTAATGCTTTATTTATAAATGTGTTTTCTTTCACCCACGGTGTTTTGAATTTGAAAAAGTTAATTTCATATTTAGACTGGTATTTCAAGTTATAGTTGGAACCTAAAGCTGCAGAATCCGGCCAACATGTTTGTTACCTTAGCTAACAACTTATGCTAATCCCTCAGGACAGATCTTCTTTGCACCTGGGGAGGCCATGAGTTTCATGCCCCAACTGGGTTCTAACCCATGACCTTTTGATCAGCATTCATGTGTGTTACCATTGGGCCATGGAGCAAGCATTCATGTGTGTTACCATTGGGCCATGGAGCAAGCATTCACTGATCACTGTGTGGATTACCATTAATGTATTCCATTGTAAATATGAATATAGTCTATTGCATTATGCAGATCCATTGTAAACTGATTGCCAAAATAACAAACATGCACTGTTCAATTTTTTAGGTCCAAATCTTTTCTTAACCCTTTCCCTCATAGAGGACACCATGAAAAGACCTATGTGAACAGCATAAAACCAGAGCAGCCTGCGAGTAACTCGCAGGCTGATCAGGTTTTATGCTGTTCGCTGCTCCTCAGTGGTTTGGAAATGAGGATTTTGTTATTAAATATGGTAAGGTTTAACTGTGGTTTTCTGCACATCAGGCTTTATGTGGTACCTATTGAGTGTGTCAAAATGAGTCTATATGAGGGAAAGGGTTAATTTTTGTCGCATATTCACTGTTATGATTGAATTCTGTGTTGGTCTGGTGCCTTTATACAGTGTTATGAATATTGTACATATATACTGCAGTAATAGTCCACTGATTAAATTTCAAAGGTTTCCATGGAAATCAGCTCTTCAGTTAATATCATGTGAAGGTAATTGATGCCGCAGGTGTTCAGCATCTGTCTGTACATGCAGCTCAGTCATGTCACTCCTTGAAATGTGTTTAGTGTCATCTTAAGTCTTAGCCTCCCAAGGAAACAGACACTGTGACGTAGACAAAAGATGACACAAGAATTAGTAAGAAAAAGCAAGTTGATCATGATGGTTCTCTGTTCTTAGTTGCAGTTCCCTCTCTGCCTTTCAGTATATGATTCAGGGCATGACTTGAAGCTCAGGTTCCCATTCTCTTCCTAACAGTTGTAAGAGTTGTAGATGGTTGCATAAGGATAACACCTCTAAGTGTTCCTGGGATTAGGAACAATAACTCACAGTCTAAAAGACTGAAATGGCATTTGTATGAGAAAGCAACAAATGTATATAAAGAATAACATTTGATGATGTGAAATCTGCTATATACATGTTAATTTGTTTTATACAATGTCATTCCATGATTTTTTTTGACAGTGCTTCTTAAATCCCTAATGTTTGGTCAAGCTTGATAACAACTTTGATTTCTTCAACAAGACTACATTTATGCTCTTTTATTGTTACATCAGTTATGAAAATTAAAGTTTGATTATCATCATGTTTAGTAGTCTGAGGTCTGACTCAAAATTGAGTGTTCTCACAATGTGTAGATTAACAAACCTTAATCCTTATATTTATGTTGTGATGTACAAAATGGACAAGCTTAATTAATCCTTATACAGACGACTGACATAATTACTATTGCACAAGGGAAAGGAAAAAAAAAACCTTTATCGACGAATCGTAGTTTGATCCCAGTTTGCATGTGTGTACACAGGTGTGAAAACTTCCCACTACAAGCTGGTGATGGGATGCTAATTAGGTAGTAATTAAGCAGACTTAATACACAAGTGTCAGCCAGAGTCATTAGCTTCCCCCTCTCCCTTGAATGTAGAAAATTCTGGTAGAAAAAAAGAGATTTTTTTATATTGGCAGAAGACAGGCATAGAATTGGACTAGAGAATATGTTTGATTTTCAGAAAATTCCAATGTAAAATAACTATTGAATATTCGGTCTGAAGAGAATTCACTGTATATTTATTCGGTGTAAAATATGCTGCCTGACCATATAAACAAGCTCATAAAGTTACTTATCATTCTGATGGGATTGTATTAATTTATATCACTTTACAATACAGGTGAATTGAGCTATGGACAACAGTATATACTGGAGTTTTGTGTCACCTTCTATAAGCAGAGGTGACACTTCTCTGTCGTCCATCTGTTTGTCCCTCCCTCCCTCTGTAGGATTGTCTGTCACACTTTTTCCGTCAACTTCTTTCAAAAGGTGTGTTTCAAGAAACAATTTTTGTTCGGTAAATACCGCTGTATGATCAAATTCTGATATACCACACAATACATGTTCAACTTGGATGATATTCCAGGACAAATGTATTGAAGACTTACTTAGACTATATTCACATGTTTAAATTTTGCAAAGATATAAGTATGACATTTTTTTCATTTATCAATATCTATTAGCTCACCCGAGCACGTAGTGTTCATGTGAGCTTTTAGGATCAATGGCTGTCTGTCGTCCACAATTATTTCAATTTTGATGAAAATTGCCTGTGATGTTCCTTGCATGAAGCTCTACCAAAATTGTTCAAATGGTTCCGGTCCATTGCATATCTGGGTCACAGGAGCTAAAAATAGATTTTTAAAGTGAAATCTTTTAAAAATCTTCTTCTCCGAAACTGCAAGGCCTAGAGTTTTTATATAGATTTCTTTTTCGGAGAGTTATATGTTGATTGTTACATCTGCTAAATTACGAACCAAGATATGAAGGCCAATATAATAATAATAAATGGTTTCTGGGTATGATTGTGTTCTGTTAAGAATCAAAGCAGAGTACCTGAACAAAGGCTCGAAGTTGCCTGGGTCAAATCATATTGAACTTTAAGCCCCTGTGTTTCTGATTGGTGGTTCCTTCCCACAATTCATTAAAAATTTGGGAAACCCGCATATGACATGAACACAGACGGATAATCTTGGCTATCTGCCAAATGCAACATGTCCAAAATGTTAAGAGAACAATGATGAAGGAATCACAAATCTGCGCAAATTAATAGGCTTGCGTCTGTGGCCACATGCCAAAAACAACAAAAAGTAATATTTTGGCAATGTTTGAGTTGAACAAAAAAGGAAATAAGTTCAAGAAAACACCAATACAGATCAGTTTTATCTTAATACAGAGACAGTTGCATTGCAATATATCACAAAATGATTTTAGAGAACGATACTCAGTCCTAAAATACAATCATTATTGAAAATTAGTACTCATTAATTTCCACAGAAGTACTAGTATTATTTGTACTACAATCTGCTTCAGACTGATTTACTGGTATACCACTAAAACCACATACACCTAGAATTTCGACTTAAACATGTTGAGTCAATACCTGTAAATTTCAGGGATTTGTCCTGAAATTGATGATGCTTTTTCTTTCTTGAATATTTTATAGGTCATATTCAATATTAACCTTTAAGTTTACAACTTTGACACCATATATTATAACTGAAATGAAATTAAGATCAAGGTTTGTCTGTGTAAGTAACTAACACTGCCTGGGACCAGCCTAAGTTGTCTTTGACCAGCCTGGGTTGTCATGGACCCTCTGAATTTGTCTTTGACCAGCATTGGTTGTCATGGACCCTCTTGATTTGTCTTTTACCAGAATTGGTTGTCATGGACCCTCTTGATTTATCTTTGACCAGAATTGGTTGTCATGGACCCTCTTGATTTATCTTTGACCAGAATTGGTTGTCATGGACCCTCTGGATTTGTCTTTCACCAGAATTGGTTGTAAATCTCCCGTTTACCAGCCCGGGTTGGATTGGGCCCTCCAGGTTGGTTTTGGACCATCCTGGGGTGTCTTTGAACTTCTTAATTGGTCTGGGACTAGCATCAGTTGTCTTGGGGCCCACTTGATTTTTCTGGAACCTTCATGGGTTGTTTTGGACAAGTCTGGGCTGTAATGGATTAACCGTGTTTATGTGGGACCAGCATTGTATATTTGGGATCAGGACCAATTTGGGCTATCCCCATACAGGGATAACTGTTGTCAGTGATAGCTCTTGAGGCTACCATGTAGATATACAACATAGACACTGACATTTTAACAGCCTCATTGAAATATTCATGAAGTTACTGAAATACACAAAGTGATCATCTGCTCGGGACCTTCCAGTAGAAAACCAATATACATGTACTTTTAGGAATATTGCTTTCCAGAAATCTCTAAATGTTACTGTGCCTCAGAAATTGATCCAAGTATGTCTGTACTTTCTAAATGTCAAATGATGATAAAGTAACAAATTGCATGGCAGTTCAGATTTATGCACAAATTGCAAGCTGCATTGTCTCTTTTATTGCCAGTAGTTTTTTTTTGTATTAACCTGCACTTCTGGAAGAGTAAACAATATCTAACATGATTTCTCGTCAAAGCAGCTTTTTGATGGGAATTCATCCATCTTACAGACCATATCAAAAAGCTAAAAAAAATAAACACAAACAAAGAGATGCAGTAAAACATGGCAAATGATAATAGAACTGTCCACAAATTAATGTGTAATTTGAACACGGATCTTGAGTTGATAGTCACAAAAACAGTCATACCTGTACATGGATCTTCAACAATGTCATTAAATGTAAGAATGGGAAGTATAAGTCAGTTATAGATCTAGATTCTATTGGCAGATCACAGGATCAAAATAAGGGAAATTCCTATGATGCAACTATGCTTGTACAACACAATGATACCCATAGGAGCCTAACTCCTCTTGAACCTTCCCACAGGAAACACAATGAATGGTATGAATTGAAAGGGCCAATTATCAAGCCGGTATCCCATTTGCTCTGGACGATAAAGCATTAAAAGGTAAAATAAAGGGAGATAATTAAAAGATGGGACCAGGTAGAGTTATGTTCTTGTTCTGAACACTTTGTAAGTTTTATTTCCTATATAACTTTGTAAGTTTTATTTCCTACATAATTATGTGCAAAAGAAAACTGTTAAAAGTTACTTGGGTAATGATTTTTTATGGTATTGTAGTTCACAGTCCTCTTGATTCACAATAATACTTTATTGTTAATATTTTTTTTATAAAGATTTTTCTTTTTATATAGGAACATTTCTATTATTAAAGAAGGTATGAAGGCAAAGCAATATTTAAACGAAACACTATTAGGATGAGGATGATTCTGAGGTAAATCTTTATAAAGATTTGTATATATGGCCAAGCATTTTGTGACATTTTTGCCCATTTTGAATGAGCACTGTGTACAATGTTGTGAATGTAGATTAATTTTCTTTATAAAATAAACCCAACATTCATTAACTGGAGCCATATTGATGTAAAGAAGCACAGCACTTAGAAAGGCCTCACTTCTATTGATCGGGAATGCCGACCACTTCAGCCTGGTTACTGAAGCACTGCAACAAATGGTTAGAATATTGAGACTGAATTTATGAAATCGTGGAAACAACTGAATGATTCTTTTATGACAGAGTTTTTTTTAGTACTGGTGAGGGAAGTTAATTGTAATGGTGTTTTTTTTAAAATTCAGTGTAATATCTTGTATTTGCAAAATTAAAGGAGATAATACATTTTTTTTTTGTGACTTCTCAATGTTTGACTTTATTATTTCCACAGTGTTGAAAATAACAGTGAAATGTGTTTTGAGGCCTTTGAATGGTACCCTAAGGGTTCAAATTTTGGACTCTGTATAATAAACATGACGCCAAAATGCCCCGAAATGAATATGCATATCGGTTTAAACCAGTGAAAAGCTGTACAATCCTCCAACAAACAAATGCTCGTGAATCTTGCTTTCAATAGTTACCTTATTTCAACAACCTCCGACAAACATTTGGGGCGTGGCTATACTTGTTTTGGCGTCAAGTTGATTACAAAGGTTTTGATACGGTTTTAATGTAGAATTATAGAGGTTTGTATTGCCAGGCTGCTTCTAATACGACACATTTTGCATTAAAGAACTACAATATGAAATATAATACCTCATTTGCATAGATCGTTCTTAAATCATTGTGACGTCATCTGATCCATATAATGTTATATTTAGCGGCACTGCAGACAATATTATGTGACGCATCCCTATAATGTTATATTTAGCGGCTGCAGACAATATGATGTTTATGGACCTGATAATAGCCTGAGTATCATTTTATGCGCATGTATTTGTGTGTTTCTTTAAGCAGTCGACAACAAAATGATGGCGGGGCCGCCGTGGCCGAGCGGTTACAGTCGTGGATTACAAATCTCTCAGCCCCTCACCGCTGTGGGTTCGGATCCCAGTAGGGACTTTGGATTTTTCATTGAGGAAGCTTCCAGCTGGCTTGCAGTAGGTGGTAGGTTTTATCCGGTCCTCTGTGTACCGCGTGTTCCTCCACTTGAATTTAGATGGATGTTGCTAAATGATTGAAATACTATCGCAGCGACGGTAAACCCCAATACAACAACAACAACAAAATGATCGCGGTCAGATTTGCAAAGTTTACAATTTATAGGACTCAAAAGATTCTGAAGATATGATAAAGGCAACAAAATATTTAGTTCAGCTTTTTAGAAGCTATTTAGAAGAGAAACAACTTGAAATGGACTCCGAGAATTTTACCAGAAGTAAACAAAACAAAGATTCAGTATAATATAAAAAATTAAACATGGCATTTTGATTGAAATGCAAATTTACGGACTGGTCATTCGGACTGAGGAAGGTATATGGACAGAAAATTTAGTCTTTTTTAATTTTCAAATATATGTGTAAACTGCTTTTTAAGTCTTGACCAGTGAAACTTACTGGGGCCTGACTTTAACACTCACTCAGCCCCTCACCGCGTGGGTTCGAATTCTGGCAGGGTCATTCAGATTTTCATGTGAGGAAGCATTCCAGCTGGCTTGCGAAGGTCGGTGGTTCTACTCGGATGCCTCTTAGCATTCGGGATCTTCCTCCACCTGTAATTAGCTGGACATCGCTATACGATTGAAATACCGTTGAAGCGACGGCAAACTCAAATAGTCAAGTCATAAAACTTTACAAAAGTGTTTGTCATAACACAAAGGTGTGTCACGTACATAACCATATGTATCCTTGAAAGGTCAAGGTAACTGAAGTTGTTAGAAATTCTCTTTGGTATTGATAGGCTACATCTTTGTGTCCGCTGTCTAACATCCTTATTAATGGATGGATTTTCATAAAAAAAACATTGCTTAAAAAACCATTGTTTTAAATTTCTACCATTGTCCAATCTGGAACTTCCATATCTGTGCAAAGTTTGTCATTACATGAAGATAATTATGTTTTTGCAATAAACATATGCATGCTTGAAAGGTCAAGGTTACAGGAATTGTTTTTGGAATTCATAGGCTTCATTATCATATCCGCTCCATAGCTTCCTATCTACGTTTGGATTTCATAAAACTTTACAGAAGTGTGTTATGACAAAAAGATGTGTCATGTGCACCAACCATATGAACGCTTTAAAGGTCAAGGTCACAAGAATTGTTAGAAATTGTCCCATTTATGTTTTTTTCATAGGTTTCATTTTACAATTTGTCACGTTCATTATAACATTCCTTATTTTTAGTTTGGACTTGGCATGATAGCTTTATCCAGAATGTGTTGTTTGTTAAATAATTTAAAGAAGGTGATGGATTTCTGCATCACAACCTATATGTCAATGGCTTGAATTTAAAGGTCAGTGCAGTTTGAAGATCATAACCCATTTCCATTATTTTCTTGTTTCAATCACAAATTCTTCATGGGGGAGGGGGGGGGGGGTTACAGGTGGGGATTCCTGACAGTATAGCTTGCTATATAACTGACAAAGCCTTGTTTGTAAGTGAAATAATTATAATTTTCCATTTTTTTATTTTGCTTCGGTGAATATACCTACATCAGTCCAAACTTTGATCCATATACCTTCCTAAGTCTGGCTGACCAGTCCATAAACTTGCATTTCGCCCAAAATGTCATGTATGTATTATTTGTTAAATAAAATACAGGTAAAATTTGTCAGTAGTTAAGGAAAACATCTCATTTTGGTGAGAAAAATAACATGTTTAATAACAAGTTTTAAAATTTTAACAAAATCTTTCATGATGTTATATGGAGCCATATGATGTGTTTATATCTTTGGTTTGGCTTAGTTGTGACACCTGCTGTAAGCAGAGGTAAATCCTGGTGCTCTGTTTATACCTTCTCTCTCTAAAGTGTCAGTTACAGGGTTTTAAGAGAATGGACAAAATAAAAACAAACAGACAACTATTCCTCATTGTTAACTTTATATTGGAACTAAGTGAATGCCACCTAATTTCAATACAAACATTGTCAGGATAGACAACTGTGTATGCCCATAGTTTATGGAGCCTCCGGATTATCTCCCTTTTGTACAGGTGGGGGCTATAACTTTTAAGATTGTGTCACCAGCGTACCTGTACAGTTCTAACAACGTTTATTGTAGCCACTGACACAGACTGTCAGCAGTTTGTAGGACAGTCTGTCTGAGTGCAGACCACAGATCGGAGTATATGCACAGTTGAAAATGAGGGATTAAGTGAAAATTGATTTGGATTTAAACTCGTATGTAAACATCCAATTATTGAGTCAGTGGAAATTAATTAGAGTGTGTGTGACAGGATAAAATGGTGTCTATGATTTGTGCTGATAGCGTGTAGATAAGTGTAGGTACGGGAATATCAAACGGTTTCTGATGGTTCAAGTACCAAGAAGGGGCAGCCAGTGTTGTGTCTTGGGGACATACAAAAGGATCTCCTGGAATCTGGGATTCTTCTGAAGTCAGACAGGCCCCTGTGGTCTGTGTGCTAAGGAAGTGTAACTTAATTGAATTTTTGAAATGTGTAAGTAATGTTTCAACTTTGAATTTATTAATTAACAAAATATTGCTTCATAATCATCTATCAAAGATAAGGAAACTCATTAATTTAATTGGCTTCCATTAATAGCTGCAGGTATATTTGTTATATAATTTACATGTTTAAAAACATTAACTTAATTGTTATTGTATTTTAAGATTGTGATGTATGTTATACAGTAGTTTGGTTTAGAATTCTGTATAGAAACTTGTAATAGGGGAGTATGCATTGTTTGAATGATAAGTTACACTGTAGATTGAACTTAGGATAGTCAACTTGGGTTATTGTTTGATAGGATAATATCATACAGGAGTCATAACCGACCTATTTAAGAAAATTACATGCAGTTTAGTAGGAAAACACTGTAGTATCAGATAATGACGACCTCAGTAGTGGTTTGAGATTACAGGAAATTATCTAGACATGGAATCATTGACAGGAAAATAAGTGATATTAAATATAAGACCTGTTGAATAAGTTCAGGTTGTTTAAACCTTATTTCATGTGAAGATGCTTTTATCATGTTTGCTTATATCATGAATGATGGACCACTGATGGAATTGATATACCAGGGCTTTAACCAGTAACCTTGGAATCTGTGGTCAGTCTGCTCAACCACTGCACCACTTTTTAAAAATGACTCCATCTCTGGTTCACATGTGTTTACGTCTTCAGACACAAAGGGATATTGCTGACTGAATTCATTTCATTGTAATATAGATTCAATTTTAGCTGCATTCATTGCTTTCATATATTAAGTGTCTTATATATACAGGAGAGACTTGATAAGATATGATTCTTTGACTGTATTGTATGGTCCAATGTAACATTATAGTGTGGGGTGTAAGTCTAGAAGCCACCGCTGGAAGGTAGATTGAACATTGTTGTATTGTCATAAACAAGTACAAATAGTTTAGGTTACACTATTTATCATAATGTTCATGTGTCTGAAAGTTTGGAGATCAAATCTCAATACCCTAGGGAATGACAGTGGATTTTAGAATTTTTTAAATTTTGGGAAAAAATTCCTTGATTTAAATTGGACACCTTTTACAGTAGAAGGGATATTAAATAATTGACTATTTGATAGGAGAAGATGAGCCCATACCCCAGAAAAGGGTCATTTAGGGGTTAGATTCATGCCTCCATGGGAAAAGGGACCCTAATTGATATTTGATTTTATTGGCCCCATTGAGAGCAGGTACTGAAGCAGATTAATTGAAGTGGGGACACTTGGGGCCATGTTGGGGTTAAATGGATTGACTTTGGAGACCCACTTTATGACAAAAAAATTTATTATCCTAAAAAGTTCTAAGGGTTTAAATTGGGGAGGAATTGTGTCTGATCCTGGTTTAGATAAAATTTAACAGGACATTTTTGTGTAGGTTAACATACATGTTTTAATATTTTATTGAAAATTTATATAAAAAAAAAATACTATCAGATAACCAATTTTTGTATGGAATTTTGAACAAAACTCAACAAAATTATTTCACTGTGTCCTCCATGGTTCAGTGGTTACAGTTAGTCCCTCATGGCTGTAGATTCAAGTCCCAGTCTTTTCACTTGTAAGGAGCCTTCCAATGACCTTGTGGTAGAGCGATGATTCTAATCCTTGTACTCTAATAGTTGTAATTAGTTGGATGTTGCTGTAGAGACAGCTTAATCCATAGCAACACTTTGACTTACTGATTTATATACTAGGTCTGCTGTCCCACCTTCAACATGTCATGGCATTCCTTTCCCTGTTACTGTAAATAGTGTTTATGTGGACCACATGGAAGATTGGTATATGCCAGATATGTTATTCACTTAAATGTAGACTTTCTGGACATATACTGAAGGGGAAAAATGCAGGTTTTTACTCAAAAAGAGAAACACACACACAAATTTTTAAGTTGTAAACAGTAGGTAAGTTGCTCTGCAAACTTTTCCATTCTGTATTTTCCTGTTTGGTCAAATATAAGATCATAGCAGAGAGCAAAAAAAATATTGATATGTAAAGCTTTTGCCAAAATGTTAATTCTGATATTGTAAGAGAGCACTGGGGCTGTTGAGTAAATTGTTTATTCTGATCTTCGGTTGCAAGGTCTGGATTAGTAAACAAAATCATGATACTTAGTGGTTATATCAAATTTCAAAAACAAGTTCAAATGATATGCCTTTCTATAATAACTTAACGGTAGCTAGACATACATTAATTGATTTTCTGTCATTTGGAATCCTTTGTGTTAGTAAAAATAAACCCATATCATGGGAATTCTGTAGGACAAGAACAGTGGTCTAATAATTAAGCTATCAAATTACTATCTAGAAGAAAGACAATAAAGCCAGGCTGTGTAAATGTACGGCTTCCACATGACAGAGGAGGTCTTACTGCAGGTGTCCTCTTGTGTCGGGCTGACCTCGGGGGCCAGGGCGAGTGGGTAGAGCTGCGGGATCAGACTGAAGCTTGGTATTGCCACTGCAAATGTTCCTCACTGTATCTTGAATTGGTTTGCCACTGACTCCGAGGTTGCCGTATCTGTGAAAGCTTGTATTGTTGCAAGCTCTGACTCAGCTGACTCGGCAAGCTTGGTATTGCCACTGCAAGCTCCTGCCAGGCTGGGTATCTGTGACAGGCTTGTTCAGTATCATTATTGATGGCATGGATCATTTTCTAAGTAGATCTGTGGATCTAAGTACATAAGACTGGTACAGATTGATCAGATAGAATAGGGGTTTTAAAACACTGGGTTTTAGCCAGTGTAAGGTTTGATCCTAAGCACGTCCATTGGTGTTATTTGAAAGGGTATTGGGTGGCTTGTTTTAAGACTTGGGTTCCTTCAGGCCTTCTTGGTATCAGTGCCAAAAAAATAATTTCATCAGCAGATTTCACTTTCTGTCCAATTGCTATTAAATAAATATAGTATACACTTTATATACTACTTATATATACTTTGAAATTGGATAAAAGATTATGTTTACCTAGCATTTTGATTTCAATTCCAGAGGTTTGAACTTTTGATTATCTTTGCTGATTTAACTTTTCATTTATGTTTGCTAAGTGTTTAAACTCTGTCTTGACCAGGCCAAGCATGTCAGCTCAACTTGGCAGATGTTCTGAAGCAGAACCATGGCAGGAGATTCCCATTGCTGATTTTTAACTTTCAATTCTTTGCTGTATTGACATAGCAGCTCTGTGTTTGTTTATTGAATATTACATTTGTTGCCTTTTCACACATACATTCAATAGTTTACAGTGACATTATGGTAAGAATCAGTCGGCAGTGAGAAGCACAGAGTTGTATCTCCTTTAGAATAACTCCATCTAATGACCCTCTCGTATCAGGCCTTGTTCTGACCTTGTGAAAGGAGTGCCGCGCTCACAGATCACCTGGTCATTTGTATTGACCTCTAATGGTCAGTGTGAAAAGTCTGTCCTTGGTCGCATCTAATTTTCTTAGTAAATTGCCACAAATAAACATTCCAAACAAATACTAAATAATTCAGCTGTTGAAAATTCCCCCCTAGATTTTCTGTCAAATAAAGGGTCGGCAATCACTCATGAATCGTTCAATTATAAAGACATAAATAGAACTATGAGGGCCATGGCTGAGTAGACCCATTTATATGTGGCTATTTTATGACTATTGTAATATTCTGACCATGATGAATGTGTTCAAACTGTTACACTTCACTGATAAGCTTTACTTGCTTTTTGTAATGCCATCAACAGATACGTATATTTGAGATGAAAGTATCTGTCAAAATGGTTTGTATTGTTTTATTGAATAAGCTTCTATTAAGATTCTATTAGACAAAGTCCCAAAAGGACAAAAGCTAGGAAGACAGAAATTTACCAAGTTTTCAGTATTTAAATGAATAAAAGAACCTGGGAATATTATCATGTTGTATACTTTAGAATATTATCATGTTATATACTTTAGAATATTATCATGTTATATACTTTAGAATATTATCATGTTATATACTTTAGAATATTATCATGTTATATACTTTAGAATATTATGTTATATACTTTAGAATATTATCATGTTATATACTTTAGAATATTATCATGTTATATACTTTAGAATATTATCATGTTGTATACTTTAGAATATTATCATGTTGTATACTTTAGAATATTATCATGTTGTATACTTTAGAATATTATCATGTTATATACTTTAGAATATTATCATGTTATATACTTTAGAATATTATCATGTTATATACTTTAGAATATTATCATGTTATATACTTTAGAATATTATCATGTTATATACTTTAGAATATTATCTTTTTATGTTTATACTTTAGAATATTATCATGTTATATACTTTAGAATATATCATGTTATATACTTAGATTTAATAAAGAACCTTTATCTGTGTCATTGAGAAGGATTCACATATGTTTTGAGACATGTGTACTCTGACTTGCATGTACACAGTACAAAGTCTAGTTGTTAGATCATGACCAAAATGGACATTATGAACAGAACTTCCAGAATGTGTCATGAATTAGATGAACTGGCTAATATAAAAGATAAAAAGAATTATTTGAGGAAAAAATTTGTTTTACCACAGCATTTACCCTTTCCCTCATAGAGGACACCATGAAAAGACCTATGCGAACAGCATAAAACCAGATCAGCTTGCGAGTAACTCGCAGGCTGATCAGGTTTTATGCTGTTCGCTGCTCCTCAGTGGTCTGGAAATGAGGACTTTATAATTAAATTTGGTAAGGTTTAACTGTGGTTTTCTGCAGATCAGGCTTTATGTGGTACCTATTGAGTGCGTCAAAATGAGTCTATATGAGGGAAAGGGTTAAACCCAACAAACAAGGCTGTAACATGAGGTAAGGGAAGGTTTAGTTCCTTGTTCGTCCACCAGCCTTGTATGGTATGTACATAATTATTTTGCAATAGGATTTTACGTGATTGCAAAGAATCTAAACAAAGCCTCACAGTAAAAAGATATCTCTGCTCAACCTTAAAAAAATCAAATGGTGCAATTCAATGTCAAAATTTCAATGTTTAAATTTTATCTATAATTGGAGGCATATTTTACAACAAAATATTATTAGCTATGAATAGGTATTTACTGACATGTTCTTCAGGTGTTAAATCCTGGTTACTTTTAATCTAAACCGAATCTTTACAATCAAAACCTAACACAATTTGGCATACAATTGGTACAATTAACAAGATGGCATATTGGGCTAATGTTTGTTAACCCTTTCCCTCATATAGACTCATTTTGATGCACTCAATAGGTACCACATAAAGCCTGATCTGCAGAAAACCACAGTTAAACCTTACCAAATTTAATTACAAAATCCTCATTTCCAGACCACTGAGGAGCAGCGAACAACATAAAACCAGATCAGCCTGTGAGTTACTTGCAGGCTGATCTGGTTTTATGTTGTTCGCATAGGTCTTTTCATGGTTTCCTCTATGAGGGAAAGGGTTAAAGGTTGTTGAATAGATGTTATGTTCATGTGCACTTGCTTATTGGACCCTTGTACAGCTATTCATTTGGTAAAAGATTATAAATATATTTATTCGGGTCATTGCGCATTATTCATTGTGATAATTCTATCTTCTGCTACAATGGACTGGACCCTGTGGCTGAGTAGTTACAGTGTCTGCCCCAGAATCGGGAGGTCATGGGTTCGATCTCTGGCCGCAACATACCAAAGTTGTTAAAATGGTACTGGTAAAGCTCCCTTGCTTGGTGCTCAGCATAAAAGGGTAGTTGCAGGACTGGTTGGCCTGGTGTCAGGATTATGTGACTGGGTGTGGTATCATGCTACATGTTTACGGCGTGATACTGAAGTGTGGCAGCACTATATCTGTCTCAAGTAGGCATCGTTTCCAAATGACTGAAATACTGTCAGTGGGACATTAAATCCAATAAAAAAACAAACCGTTACAATTGCCAACCCACCTCCAGTCCAAGATCCTATTAGTACTGTATTGCTGCCCCCTCTTCACCACACACCTGATCCATTCCTGCACACCTGTTATGTAAGTTAGAAGACCAGCAGCCTCTAAACATTTCAACACCCTGCAAAAAATAACAAAGGTAAACAAATAAGGCCTTACTGGTTGGTGTAAAGTACTTTTACCTGGGTTCACACTTTAACAGTGAAACTGGATACTCCGGATGCATTACCGCACCTTCTTAGATCATCGAGATTAAGCCATAACCTTATATCGACATGTTTTGACGCCTTGGTAACTAGAGCAGAGCCAGATCAGACGGCTCTTTCCAGGGTCTTCTCTGTATGTTAGTACAATATTTTTACATGCTATTTAGGGTTGAGTAAATTAATATTCATCAAATAATAAATTTGTATATGAATATTCATGATTGAGGAAATGCAGGATTCACTACTTGAGAATTGTTAAGGAAGTTTTAATGGTGTTATTGATGGGTCAGTGCTGGAGGAGAACACACTAGTCAAAAACTGAGACACTGAGTGCTTATCATTATATCATTGACATCTGGTTATGTTTCACTTCCATGATTCCTTTTGGCACAGTATGCAATATGCAAACATTAGACAACAACTCCAGGTGTTGTGTTCACTGCAGGGACAAAGCTGATCCCAGCCCTTAATAGATTGTACAAACACCAAACCTCTTGGACACACTGTTACCAAGCTCTTGACTGGGGCCGACTTGACTCTTGGACTTGTTGACAATTAAGCAGTTAAGCCGTTCAGTTAAGCCATTCCAATACCATACTTGACCTCCCTGAAGGGCTCTCAGGACTGGTGACTTTACACCTTTGTATGGACTCTGTAAGCTCTACAAGTGTACAGGCCCTCTTTGGTGTGAACCATTTGTTCCTTGATGTTAAGTTGGTCTGGCTGGCTATTTGAGAAAATTCTAGTATTGTCGTAACTGTAAACATGGACTTGTTTTATGAGGTTTTAGAAATAAATTAGGCATGGAAGATATATCTTTTTACTGTGTTATCAGAATATCCATGTTAGGGACACTTCTTTCTTTAGTTTAATTTTGTTTAGTAACTCTACACATTCTTCAGAATGAACATTAGGCTTATTGACAAAATGTTGAGACAATCAGTACAGGGATGGGCTCATGATTGGTTCTTGAAGCTCCTTCTCATGATGGTTGGCTGTCTGTGGCGTTCGATTTGCTTGTCCGATCTCCAACATTTCTGTCTGTTGTAGACAGCTGCATGACTTGTGTCTCAGCATCTTCTCTCTTAATTAGATCCAGTTGATTACTTCCTGGTCATCTATTATTAATGACTTGTCCACTGTGATATTTATCTGCCTCCAGTTGACCGGTGGTCAAGAAGTCAGTGATGCTGGCTGGTGTCCAAGCAGTGGTCATCCTGAGGGTATTGATTAATAAAAGGTCAGTGGACCAAGCACTAACTGGTCAGCTGATGGTGGACAAATGAGGACTGGTCATCTGGTAGTAGAAGGGATTTAGAAGGGATGTCACTTCTTATCTCATGTCCAGCTTTCTTTCTGTCACATTTTCTTCTCTACACAATCATGTTTTTCTTTTCTTTTTTTGAAAGCATATCTTTTTCATAGTGTAAATGGGGGGATGCAATCATATATATATATTTTAAGAAAATTGTAGCTGAAATATAGAGGTGAAAGCAACTTGTGAACATGTAACCTTGACCTGGTCTCTACCCCAAAAGACAAGGAAACATTTTCCCATGATAAAGTCACCAGTCAGAGATCCAATCTCAGCAAGAGGCATATTCTAGGGGCCTAAACAGCCCTAATATAACAAGATCAGAGGGACATACTGGCATTGACAGCTGGTATTGTGGCTGCAAAACAAATTTACTGCAACAATAGAGTCCCCACTACTTATCACTCTAACTTACAATTTCCTGAGTGATAAAAGAGAGAGTTTGCGACCCCCTGGGGTGGGGAATGCCCCTCTATTGACAGGTAGGCTGTGGGTGAGAACTACGAGACACTGATTACAGGGGATTTACCTGTACATTTGTAATGTACAGTACAGAGTGCAGGGCAGTTGTCATGTCTGACTTCTGGTTCATCTGGTACCGATGTTTCATGTAGCAATTAATAATGCACTTCATATCAAGATAACCTGAGCAGGTGCAATTACTGCGTGTGGTCAGATTTTAACCCAGAGGCCAGGACTGGGCCACGATATCAGTGGATGATATTCATATATTGAATTTTCTAATCAGAACTTAAGATCTCAACACAGACCAATGGATTTTTCCAGTTCAAATTGACTTACAGGCAATCCAACAGCTATACTAGGATAGTGGATAGTCAAAGATTGACCTGGTTTACACAAAAGAACCAATGGTTTTGTTTGCGATTTCCATTGCTAAAGTCATGAAAGGTGTGTTTACATGGCACATTACTATATGCTGTAAGCAATTAATTGTTGATGAAAAATATGTAAGATTTATTATGTATAGATCAGAGAAAAAGAGAGAGAATGGGTATGTACATTATGTCCATGTTCCTACATATAACTTAGTCTAGTTAATATCCTTTTGAATTTTAGAGATAGGGTGATGGGAAGTGATTTTCCACATGACAGTTGTAGTTCTAAACAACAAAGGTGTTTATTCTTGTTGTGTTATTGTTGTTTTTTAGCTCACCTGAGCACAATATGCTCAAGGTGAGCTTTTGTGATCACCCTGCATCTGTCGGCAACAATTTGCTTTAAACAACATCTCCTCTGAAACCACTGGACAGAATTTGATTAAACTTGGCAGGGATGATCCTTGTTTGAACCTCCACAAATGTTGCTAAAATAAAATTGAGCCATGTAGAACTCTGGTTGCCAAGGCAACAGAAAGAAAAAAAAAAGAAAACTTTAAAAATCAGCTCTTTCAAAACTATTTGTCAGATTTCAAAATGTTTTAGTACAGATGTTGCTTGGGTAATCCTATACTCAGGTGAGTGTTCTAGGTCCTCTGTGGCCCTCTTGTTTATATAAAAAAGAGAGATGAAAGATGAGTTTAGTGTTAATTGGCTGTAAATTGACACACTTGATAATTTTTCCATTAGAGCTGGTTTATTTATCTGTTGAAAACTTTCTATGAGGCCATTGCTCTATCTGCCATCTACATCTGTCAGTTTCAGTTTTGTTTTTACAATATTCTTGTCATGTTTAACAGACAGAGATTTAGCTAGATGGCCTTTGAGGTTTTGCAAAAATACCTGTAGTAAATTCAATTTGAATAAAATTATGCACATTTTCCTTTCAATTATCCAGTTTACATCCTGTTACCAAATCATACTTTTGAACATTATGATATGCTTGCATCCATACAACAATCTACATCATCAAGTTTTTGTTAATTAACCATGCAGGTTTTCAACGAAAATCCTGCTTATTAGAATAGGGTACATAGGTCGGCGGGCATAAGACATTTTGTTTCTGTCAAAATATCTCAATATGTTAGAATAGAGATACAGTTTTCATACTCAGTAGGAGGAGGAATATTGTGATTGATGTTCAGGATGATAGAGACATGGTCATGGTCAAGGTCACTGTTACTAAAAATAGATTTTTTTGTGTGTGTGTCAGATAAGTGCTTTTAAGAGTGAGGTGTGATGATCAAATTTAGCATACAGATACTTTATGGGAAGAAGAAGATTGGGATTGATTTTCAGGTCAGTAGGGTTAGGGTTAAGGTCACTGTTATTAAAGATAGTTTTGCTTGCATGGGATGACACTTGAAATCCAGGTTTTGTGTCATTTAAGGTGTTTCTTGTTTTCAACTTACATCTTTCATCATCATCATCATCATCATCATCATCATCATCATCATCATCATCATCATCAACAACAACCAGGCAATAATGTGGTTAAAATCCTAATGTGGCATACATACATGCATGTATTTACATTGCTTACTTTCTTGATCCAAATATTTCAACAGAATCCCATATCTCCCTGACAGGAATGCATAGTCCTGCAGCTCTGTTTATGCAGTAATGTAAATATTTGATAAGATAATCATGCACTTTCAAGATTTGGAAATCTTTCCACAGAAACCTGTAAATGCTCAGGAAATAGACTTCTTAGAAATAATTAAATGGGTTTTAGTATTTTACCAGGAAAGTGTTTGATTCAGTTTAATATTTCAACCCTTTACCTTATATAGACTCATTTTGACGCACTCAATAGGAACCACATAAAGCCTGATCTGCAGAAAACCACAGTTAAACCTTACCAAATTTAATTACAAAATCCTCATTTCCAGACCACTGAGGAGCAGCAAACAGCATAAAACCTGATCAGCCTGTGAGTTACTCGCAGGCTGATCTGGTTTTATGTTGTTCGCATAGGTCTTTTCATGGTGTCCTCTATGAGGGAAAGGGTTAACACCATGGCAAACAGAGCAGACCCAAATCAGACTGCTCCTTCTATATAGTCTGTATAGCAAAGAAAATACAATTTAAAGTTCAGGAAATTAATATCAGTTTGGACAGGAAATTAATATTCATAAAGTAAATGAAGTTAGGGATTCTGATTCAGCCTGGTTTAAGGTTAATAGTTTGGAGTTCAAAGATCCGGGTATGTTTGGCAGAGTTTATATTAGTCTTGAATCAGTTGCATTTAAAGAAATCCAAGAATCAGAACTGGTCAGCAAAAAAGAGTGATTCATTCCACTTTAAACTACAAGCCTATTGTTGACCCTGATATATAAAACCAGCCGTGGCATGATGGAAGTACTTCCTGGCAGGCAGAATGTCTGGTTCTCACATCTACTGTGATTTACAGCAACAATGGTAGACCGTGGCACACCCAGTCCTGTCCCAGTCTGCCATGTGTGAACCATCACGGCCCTCCTGCAACCAACACTACTGTTTTGCTGGCATAAATATTTGGGACAATGGTGTTTATACATTGTTCCTGGAAGGCTTCCTTGTTTGATCTGTGGGTCTTTGACTTGAGTGTCTGTCAGTGGGCTGACACATGGCAGAAGTCCGGATGGAGCTTGAAAGTGGTGTTGTAAATATACCGCCTGGTCAGACACTGACCACTTCCAATTGTTCTCTGAGGGGACGTTTATTTCGGATACAATATTGGCCAAGGATGCAATATTATCCAGGGACGGATAGGTGGCATGTTTCGTTATGTTTCTAGTTCTTGAAGGATTAATTAAGATATTAGAATTTCAGGTATTTAGTAAAAGTTCATAAAGTGCTGTTTCCTGTAATTGAACATGAATTATTTTGTTATATATCGGCTATTTTTAGGTTTTCGCCTCTGCAGGGCGAAAACCTATTGTTCTTCTTCTGTTGATTTGTTTTTGTTTTTTTTATTTTTATTATTTTTCCAATTCCACCCATTTTTGTGTCCAGCCTAGCGGCCAGATGAGAAAAGCTACAGCTATGAAATTTTGGGCATGGAGTCATCTTTATCTGAACATGTGCCTAATTGGTCAAACTTTTCACATTTATTTCTGATTTAGCCACTAGGGGGCGCAATGCATGTAATCACTGTTTTGCTAATAACTCAAAAATTTGAAACCTGATTTAGATGCGTTTTTTTACATAATGTTCCTTGTTGACAGCCCAATCAAATATGATGGATATCTTATCATCGAGTACGGGAAAAAAATTGTTCTAGGAGAGGTTGAATGTTCGAACCTTGGAAAAAAGTGGAAAAATGAGGGTAGGTCTACGAAAAACCTACCCACTTTTGTTAGAGATCAGATAGAAGAATTCTGTTTGCTGCATACGATTTGCAAGACATATACGCACAAAATATATGGGGTGGCGAATTAAGGAAATGCGTGGTTTGTCCTCTAGAAACGGTCAAACTACACTAAATTTTAGGAAAAATTAAAATTTCAAAAACATGTTTTTGTCGCTCCTGACTTTATTTTCTGTTCATTCTTCATGAAATTTTCACACGATATGTATTGTTATGTTTGAAAGGGCCTCACAATTCAAAAAATAAAAAAGAATTGAAAAGGTCAAGGTCATATTACGATTATTGTGTTTTTATTCGGCCACAAATAGCTCCAAAACTAAAAATATTTCATTGAGAGTATATGAACATAAGTTTTAGTTCTTAAAGAGCTCTTTCCAGTGATGTTTAGTTTTTGAGGATCGGACTTGATTTGGTCATTATACAGCAGTCCAAATTTTGATCCTTTTTTGGAATAATTGTAAATCAGGTTTTATGCTTCAAATTCTGATACATAAGAATAAAAAGTTTGACTTGTGCGACTAGTATACTTGATTGAACTATTTGCTGCTTTGCTAGGTACCTAACAGTAAAATTTTAATCAATTTTCTTTCTCATTTTGCCGCTAGGGGGCGCTTTTCTTGAAATCGTTCTTTTGCTTATAACTCAAAAAGTTGAAGTCCGATTCGAATGCGGTTTTTTGCATTCTGTTCCCTGTTGATAGCCTAATAACATATAATAGGATTCGAGGGTCCGTGTGGCTGAAAGCTTTTGAGCTACGGAAGGTTGAATGTTCGAACCTTGCAAAAA
>CM037794.1:33079904-33129904 GCA_021229015.1 Solen grandis
AACAAAAACAAAAACAAACAAAAAACTGTGCAAATGAGGGTAGGTCTACGAAAAACCTATCCGTTTTTGTTAGAGATCAGATAGAAGAATTCTGTTTGCTGCATACGATTTGCAAGACATATACGCACAAAATATATGGGGTGGCGAATTAAGGAAATGTGTGGTTTGTCCTCTAGAAACGGCCAAACTTCACTAAATTTTAGGAAAAATTAAAATTTCAAAAACATGTTTTTGTCGCTCCTGACTTTATTTTCTGTTCATTCTTCATGAAATTTTCACACGATATGTATTGTTATGTTTGAAAGGGCCTCACAAATCAGAAAATAAAAAAGAATTGAAAAGGTCAAGGTCATATTACGATTATTGTGTTTTTATTCGGCCACAAATAGCTCCAAAACTAAAAATATTTCATTGAGAGTATATGAACATAAGTTTTAGTTCTTAAAGAGCTCTTTCCAGTGATGTTTAGTTTTTGAGGATCGGACTTGATTTGGTCATTATACAGCAGTCCAAATTTTGATCCTTTTTTGGAATAATTGTAAATCAGGTTTTATGCTTCAAATTCTGATACATAAGAATAAAAAGTTTGACTTGTGCGACTAGTATACTTGATTGAACTATTTGCTGCTTTGCTAGGTACCTAACAGTAAAATTTTAATCAATTTTCTTTCTCATTTTGCCGCTAGGGGGCGCTTTTTTTTAAAAATCATTCTTTTGCTTATAACTCAAAAAGTTGAAGTCCGATTCGAATGCGGTTTTTTGCATTCTGTTCCCTGTTGATAGCCTAATAACATATGATAGGATTCGAGGGTCCGTGTGGCTGAAAGCTTTTGAGCTACGGAAGGTTGAATGTTCGAACCTCGCAAAAAAAAACAACAAAAAAAAAAACTGTGCAAATGAGGATAGGTCTACGAAAAACCTATCCGTTTTTGTTAGAGATCAGATAGAAGAATTCCGTCTCCGGCATACAATTTGAAAGACGTATACACACAAAATATATGGGGTGGAGAATTTAAGAAATGCGTGGTTTGTCCACTAGAAACGGTCAAACTTCACTTAAATTTAGGAAAATTAAAATTCCAAAAACATGTTTTTTGTCGCTCCTGACTTTATTTTTTGTTTATTCGTCAAGAAATTTTCACACGTTATGTTTTGTTAAGTTTGAAAGGGCCTCACAATTAAAAAATTAAAAAAACATTGAACAGATCAATGTCATATTACGATAATTGTGTTTTTATTCGGCCACAAAGTGCTCCAAATCTAAAAATATTTCATTGAGAGTATATGAACAAAGGTTTTAGTTCTAGAGGAGCTCTTTCCAGGGATGTTTAGTTTTTGAAGATCGGACTTGATTTGTTCGGTTTACGGCAGTCCAAAGTTTGATCCTTTTTTGGAATAACTGTTAATCAGTTTTTATGTTTCAAGTTGTGATATATAAGAAAAAGAATGTTCGACTAGTGCGACTTATATACTTGTTTGAACTATTTGCTGTTTTTGCAATTTTGTTTCTAATTTTGCCGCTAGAGGGCGTTTTGCTTAAAATCACTCTTTTGCTTATAACTCAAAACGTTAAAGTCTGATTGAAATGCGGTTTTCAGCATTTTGTTCCTTGTTGACAGCACCACAGAATGTGATGGATTTCAAGGGACAGGGTATGGGAAAATATTTGCGCTAGAAGAGTTTGAATGTTCTAACATTGCAAAAAAAAACTGTGCAAATGAGAGTAGGTCTTCAAAAACCTTTTCGTTTTGTTTCATATTGAAAATTGTGGCTGAGTTGAAATAAAATGTTCACGTTGATTAGGTTAAAAGCGAAAACCGAGATACCGCTTGCGGTTCTAGTTGTTATTGGTATTTGAACTAACTTTGAAATTAATTTATTTGTTTGTTACAAATGGTGTTTGTTTTGCAAAATTGTAATGTACATCAACTTTGGTGTAGCTTTTCTTTTCTTTGTATTATAACTGTATTGGTCTTTGATTTGGTGCTCTGTTTTTCTCCTTTATTTTTTAAAGAAGGCTTTCTCAAAGTTGTCAGTTTGCACAATTCAGTTTTATATACAGGTATGATAAATTATGTGACATTTAATTGGTAGATTTCCTCAATATTGGATGAAATCACAGATTTAAAAAGAAAAGTATAGTGAAAATGGATCGAAGTGAAATAAAGGACCTATGTAGTACAGTTTTTTGATGTGTTGGTAGACAGGAAAGAGAGAGTTGCAGGTGAGATGGAATATAATTGTCTTGTGACTGACTGCCTACTTTGTCTCATTATCCACTGTCACAATGTTACAACAGGCATATGCAGAAGAGGATGCAGTTCACAACAAGTAAACAAGAAATATTCATCATCTATGTTGGTTCTAAAATGCTACTGTTTTAATCTGTCTGAAAGTTAGAGACTCAAATCGTTAGAGGCAGTTGGTGGAATAATTATACTATCAGAAATATTCTTTGATTAAGAAATTCCTCGAGTGTTGAAGTTGTTGATTGGGTGAAGTATATTGAAGTCAGAAAGTTACTTAAATGTGTTCTCATGTTTTTGATAGCAGTACCGGAATGAGTGAAGGTTTTCCTCATATTTCACATCTTGCTGTTTGATTGATAGATACCCTGGACTCTGCAGTGTCCTTCATCTCAACATGAAGGGATGGGGGATTGCGCTGCATGTCAATTAATATTCAATTAAGACATCTGTTGCCATGTATCTATACATTTATCGGATCTGCTATGGGAAATATTCTCCCCTTGTATTCAGGACCTTATTAATTACATGTATTATTTCTTTCAGTATGTTTTGTATCAAAACAATCCCCAGAAATATATATATATTATTTTATAATAAAAAAATACTGCACATCATATCGGACATACAATATATATAATACTCATGTGTTTATGCCTACTATAATAAATCAGAAATAAATAATACATTGAAACAATTATCTGATTGCACTCTCTTGTATATATACATAGTTATTCATAAAAATGTTTTTTGCTGGCTGATCTAGATTGAAACAATAGCAGTCTTTTGTTACAAATAAATATATGTATTGGTTGAACGAGAAGATAAGTAACTTATCTTTCAAAATGAATTAGAAATGTTGGCAGAAGATGTTAAATTTGACAGTAAAATATTTTAACATTACCGTTAGGACATTTGGGTGTAGAACAGTTCTTTTAATTATTGAAGTTTGGTCTGTGGGTACCATTTGGACTAGTAATATTAATATTCAAGAGGATTTAGGACAATGGAAGTTTGCATGCCGGTGTGAGAGGTGCCACCT
The DNA here is from genome assembly GCA_021229015.1 of Solen grandis. Classification (NCBI taxonomy): domain Eukaryota; kingdom Metazoa; phylum Mollusca; class Bivalvia; order Adapedonta; family Solenidae; genus Solen; species Solen grandis. The sequence continues at coordinate 33,083,193 of CM037794.1, forward strand.
CCACCAATTTTGCTTTGTGCTAGTACTTATATACTAAGGGATGCAATTTTTCAGTCTTCTTTCTCTAATATTTAATATTTTTGAAATTTATACAGCAAACTATTTCTGTCAGATAAGTAATTTACCTGAATACTTTGTGGAATGAATGAATGAGTATCTAGTTTAAAAAAAGTTATACATAGAGCAATAAGTATTGTACTGGTCCAGTTTAGTGTTTTTGTGTAAAAATATGCAGAAACTTCAGTTGGATCTTGTAAGTCCCAGATTGTGCACATTGAATTGAGTGTTGGTATGGGGACCAGTGTAACTGGTACCCAGTGCCCAGGCTGTAATCTCATGCAGGGATCTATAGTGCTTAATTGGAGTGTGGGCATGATTGACAGCTGGCCCAATGATCATCAGCACCAACAGGCTACTGACACCGAGAGTATTTGGTCATCTGGTGCCAGTAACTCCCCGTGTGCTATTAGATTGTGTGCCGTGCTGGTATGCTGCACGGAAACAAGGCCACAGCCAGATGGCTTATCTGCACACAGTTGAGGATATTACTGCCTTCAAACCTATCATTCTATTTTCTAAACACAGATGTTAAAGAAAACTTTTTTTTTTCTGAGTGGTGAATGCAAATGTTTGAATAAGAGGAAAATGGCGAGTATTTGAAGGATTTCAATTCTTTAATGTTGATAAAGACATTAGGATTTATGTTTGTAAATTTCATCAGATTTGAACAGATCAGGGATGAGATAATTACCTGTATGGGCCAGTTTGTTTGTGAATGATAAGATTTATGGACCAGAAGATGTTTTGTGAAAGTTTAAAGCAGGAAATAACTGTCTGTGAAATGGAAAGTTTTGGTTGAAATCATGCAACAGTTTCAGGATAAGAAATATGAGTCAGATGCCATGTGACAATTGGTAGGAAAGGATTTTTGTGATTTACAAGCTTGAGAGAATTAGTGATGATGTCATTTTAACCCTTTCCCTCATAGAGGACACCATGAAAAGACCTATGCGAACAGCATAAAACCAGATCAGCCTGTGAGTAATTCGCAGGCTGATCAGGTATTATGCTGTTCGCTGCTCCTCAGTGGTCTGGAAATGAGGATTTTGTAATTAAATTTGGTAAGGTTTAACTGTGGTTTTCTGCAGATCAGGCTTTATGTGGTACCTATTGAGTGCGTCAAAATGAGTCTATATGAGGGAAAGGGTTAAATATAAGAAATGATTGTGTGAAGTATAATTATCATGGGTGATAGGGAGGGATGAGTGACGTGGGATCTGCAGATTGGACGTGGGTTAGAGACACGGATGGGGACTACGTACTGGCACTTGTGTCAGGGTTTGTCGGACAGAAGTTGGAGGACAGTTTGTGAGGAATGTCATTGCACTTTGTGAGGATTGCTATTAGATAGAAGTTAGAATGTAGTGGCATCAGAAGATGCAATGGACATTAAGTGATGGTTTGTAAATAGCTCAAGGTTTGTGATGGCATGCTGATGTTGTCTGGTTTTAAGTTTTGACTATTAAAATTTAAGAAGAAGTGCTCTTCTTCATGTTGCCACAGTTTTTGGTAGAGTTTTAAAGCAAGGTTTGTTTACTCAAATATTCATCATCTGGAGGTCCTATCTGAATGAAACCACACCATAGGAGTATACAAATAGTCAAGTGGCATGACACCTCTCTGTAGGAGAACACTTCATACCAGTGGCATGACACCTCTCTGTAGGAGAACACTTCATACCAGTGGCATGACACCTCTCTGTAGGAGAACACTTCATACCAGTGGCATGACACCTCTCTGTAGGAGAACACTTCATACCAGTGGCATGACACCTCTCTGTAGGAGAACACTTCATACCAGTGGCATGACACCTTACCCTGAAGTTTTTAATACCTATTCTGAACTAAAACAATAAAAAAAGCCGGGTGTCAAGCAAGAGACTTCTTGTTTAGACAATATTTGTATGTTACTGGCAAAGAATTGAACCTAAAACCCATCAGTTCACTATTCCTCTAACCTCTTATCCCATTAGCGGATAATCGAACAACCAGGCGACCAGTTATGGCTTTTGTCAGACCCTATTGCTTGACATTTTTATGTGACTCGATCAAGTCTCCATAATAATGTATCATGATGAAGCGTTTTGTCCAACTTTGTTGAGTAGAGATATTACATTGTGAGCGTCACACTGATGACAGGTAGGCTGTACTTAATGAGGTGTACCTGATAACCTGGCCCGGGACGTTAAAGGGGTGTGTGTGGACTTGACTTCAATTTTCTAGACGGGTAGTTTTGTGTCATATAAAGTTAATCAAGGAAATACCTAAAAAAGTATAAAAAGTGCAATAAATAGGTTGTCAAAACCCATATTGGTGTATTAGTATTGTTAACTCTATTACTTAAAATGGTGTCCTTGTGAAATATTTAAGTTGAGAAAAACAGCATTATGTATTGTATATTAATACAGATCTATTTTTAACACGCTCCATTGTAACATGAAAGCCAATGAGGGCGCTGTGGTCCAGATGTAACATACCCGATTATGGTATAAATAAGTTCAGACATAAACAGAAGTGGGAGCTAAATAGTGTCCATTGAAAGCCAGAAGGGGCTATCAGCATATGTAAAAAGAAGGCTGATAGCTCCTTCTGGCTTTCAATGGATGAATTAGGAATCACACTCAACAGTCCCCTCACGTTACTTACATAACACGAAGTAGGATGCTGGGGGTATTAATCACCTTTAGTGATAGTCTTGTTAAGGTACAGTGTCACATGATTTTATCAAGGTCCATTACCATGCTGTATGTAGACTTAGACCCCGACTGTAGTGTTATAATGGACCTGTACTGTAGTAATTGAGAAAAGATTTAAGTTGGTGGTCTGATTAAGTATGTAAACTTGAACCAATAAGATGATGATTTCACATTTTAAAATACTTTTCAGATTTCCAAACACACCTTTAAGTTTAACCTATATAGGTGTATTTATCAACTTATACAAGATACCGCTTGAAATATCTTTACCAACTTTGATATATTTTTTATGTCTCAATACTTGTCAGTGGAAATCAAATTTAAAAGCTTTGATGGAGAAATGACAGGATGTTTGTCAATGAGTAACAGTTCTCAATTGTCTGTCCTAGTTTTACTGTACGTGTAATGACTAGGTTATTTTACTTTAATTCATCCAGTATTTTTAATGGATTTTGAATTTCATTTGAGATCTTAAAACATTTTGTATTTATTATCTTGCTGCCAAAATCAGTTACATTAATTTTTTTATTTGAGCAGTTTGTTTGGTTATACTTGGTTAAACCTGGTTTCTTTTGGTTGAGATGGTACAACAGTCAAAACCTGACCCCATTTTGAAAACTACTTAATAGTATTAAAGTAATGTACTGAAAATAAAAAAAACTGCTTAGACTTAGTTTGCATGTGTTTGCTACTTGAAGTTTTAGAAAAGAAATGCAGGTTATTTTTATGAATCAGAATTTTTGAATAATAAAATGTTTGATGGTAACCATGTATATGGTGTTTAAATCATCAACCAAATAAGCTACAATACATTAGCATAGGTCAGCTGCAGTGTGGACGGTACATTAGCATAGGTCAGCTGCAGTGTGGAGGAGGGTCAGACAGGGTGAGTGACCAGTTGCAGTGTTGCTGTACTGGCCATGTAATGTAACACTGTAACACTGTCCATCTGGTAGTGGTTATCTGATGTAACTCCTGTGTCTGGGATTTAACTGAGCAGTACCAGTGTATGGCAAGTGGTCAGTCCATTGTTTCATAAGATAAAAATAAATGATAACTTAAACAGTACTCGCACCGTCCCCAGTGGCAGAGTGGTTAGAGTGTCTGCTTAGGGAGGTAATGGGTTCAATCCCTGCCACGACATGGGATAACTCCTTGGCTTGACACTGATCATATAAGGATTGTTGCTGGACTGGTTGGCCTGGTGTCAGGATAATGTGACCTGGTGTGGTATCATACTACGGCATGGTGGATGGAAGTGCATTGTGGCAGCACTATATGTCTCAAGAAAACCTTACCTTCAAATCATTGAGATACTTTTGGTGGGACATAATAAACCCAACAAACAAACATTGCTTCTTAAGATTTGTTAAAGATGAATCTGATGAAATTAAAGTGCATGTGAAAAAGGTTTCTGAAGTCACAATCCGTCAATTGGTCAAATGGAATGGAAGCTTTAGTCCAGGTGTTGGTACATTGTGGATCTGAAGGTTGAAAGTTGGATCCCTGCTGGGGATATATTTTAAGGTGCAAAGTACTAGTCCAATACTAAAATATTCAAGAGGGATTTATACCAGTTGTTAAAATTTGTTTCTCAGCTGACATAAAAGAAGAATGTTTGAATGAATTGGTTGAAATGTTTAATATATTTATTATAAATAGAATTTGTTGTAGTTCATTTGTTAATGATGCAAAAGCAGTAAACAGACTTGCTTGTGATAAAACAGGGAACACAACTGCTTATCTGACTTAACAGCAATCAGAACTGCTAGACAGGCAGTGTACCAGACTGGTGCTGATATCTGACCATGTAATCATATATGTTCGATATCCAAAAACTAGGCTACTCTTGAACCTTAGATATGTTTTTTTTTTTAATGTCATCTCTTTCAAGAAGCAACCTTCTATCATGTGTAAGCTTTTAAAGAAATGAACATTTGTTAATCGAAGTTTAAACATATTTAATGTACAATGATTGTGGAATTCTCAACAGTAATTTGGTTGGACTTGTGCTCTGCACCTGGAATTGCCATGAAAAATATTGCCCCCAACTTTATTCCAACTCACAGTCTATAAATCTGCACTCATGTATTCGTTACACTGGACCATGGCACATATGACCATTTGTGATCAGTAAGTTACAGAGAAGTCAAAAAAATTGTTTGTAGTGGTTGTTATGGCCCCTTTTTAACCCTTTCCCTCATAGAGGACACCATGAAAAGACCTATGCGAACAGCATAAAACCAGATCAGCCTGCGAGTAACTCGCAGGCTGATCAGGTTTTCTGCTGTTTGTTGCTCCTCAGTGGTCTGGAAATGAGGATTTTGTAATTAAATTTGGTAAGGTTTAACTGTGGTTTTCTGCAGATCAGGCTTTATGTGGTACCTATTGAGTGCGTCAAAATGAGTCTATATGAGGGAAAGGATTAAGTAACAAGAATTCAATAATAAATGTGTTTTAATTCAGAATATCATTAACATATGCCTTAATATTGGGAATATTTTATCTTATTCATTTTTTTTTTCTATTTGAAACTGCATATACTAGCTCTTAAAAATCTTGGAAAAACATGTGGAATTGTAAAAGATCATTTGTGATACTGACAATGTGCCATTCAAATTAATGTCAGATAAATGAATGTTCTATAATTATGTATTTTAAATTATGTTTGATGATATATAACAAGAAAAAAAAAAATGAAAAATAAATTAATTTGATAATTATAAAAAAACAACATCCTGATACTGTACCATCTGTAGATTATTTGAATTAAGCATAGTGAGTGACAGTTGGAAGAATAGGAAGCCTTCCAAGTGTGAAGTATGGAGGTTCCTGATTACATAGTTTTTGTTTCTATAGAGCAAAGATAGAATAACACTGAGTAAAAAAGTTGTCTTGATTCTGGAGTACAGGGTCCAGATACTTAGGGAGTTTCCTCTGTATTATTTCTACAATTTTAGAGACCTTGAAATACCTCTCACTTACCTGTAAGTCTTAGAATATATGAAGTGGTACACCTTTAGTAATGCATAAAGAATTAAAAGATAAATTTGTGTTTCTCTCCTATGTCCCTATCCAACAAGTTGTTCTGGGGAGTGGGTGGGGTACTGATTTTTGTAGATCCTCTATAAGATTACATGATAGCAGAGCTCCATTATCTGGTGTTATCAAGGTGTTACCAACCTGTTAGTGAGCCTGAAACTCACCAGACAGCCTCACAGATAGATTTATAGACCCATTAACACATCAAACATCCAGACGATTGATAACACTGATTGGTGTATTAGCTATACATTTATATCCTATTCTTAAAGTGGCCCTAAAAAGTTAATAAAATACAGACGTTTCTTAAAATAAACCGTTTGCTTTGCAAATATTTGATTTTGCGTCATTTCGTGTATATATTTATCTTTTGCATAACTTGTTCAGACATTATTTCCTTTATTTGATATGGCGGAGACGCGCGACTGTTGGACAAGAATTAAAACAAGTTGTGTGTGGGTGTTCAATAGCTCTAGCAGGGATGGCTTTAGTGTCCCTATCATAACAAGAGGACATGATCCTCATGTAAATCTATCATGATAGAGTCGTGTCTGACATAAACCTGTTAATTAGTGAGGGATAGCCTAGAAGAGATGAGAAGTTTTCTGTTTTTGATGAAGCTGTTTAAACTAAGGCCTTGCAGGCCTGGGCCTACAGCTTTTAAAATTGAGCCAAGATATGAATTTTTTATAAGACATATAGGCACACATGGGTAAGATAGAGTTTTCATTACATTTGAAATGGGCTATGACCTATAAATGGATTTCATGTTGCTTGGGAAACAAGCTCTTACATCTATAGCAAGTCTATCTCAGCAGTTCCTGTGATGGACCAGTACTTGTCACCTGTAAAGGCCTTGAAAGATTCTCGCTGCAAACTGGGGATTAGACTGTAATCCATGGGATATGCAGTCACTTAACACTTCCATAAAACCAGTCAAATCTAAATATTTGTTTAGAATCAATTGAAAATTTTATTTTGATGTAACATGCACTACCATAAATTATTATTAGTCTTTAATTCTGTACGTTGTTAACCATGAGATCAACACGTTTGATTATGATAGAAGGATCTTTCTGTCCGCTAACTATCAGCTGTTCATTACAAAAAAGTTGGTTACTCCCAAAAGGTGTGGATAAGATGAAAGGCATGCATTGATTACACTCGGGTCACTTTGGAGCCTAGTTTGACTGAGAATTAAGATATTTATACATGTAGGAAACACAGGCGTCTCATAAGAAGGAAACAGGAAATTATTTCAGTTTCGATATACTAGAACAGATTAAAAAAGTGTGAGGAATTTGTTTATAATTACTTAACTTTATTTTTGTTTCTGAAACTTTTATGGCCAACATTACAATGTATTTTGAGAATATTTTTATAATTTCAGCCATATAATAACATTAAAACATATCTTTTATTTCATAGTACTCAGAGCACGTTTAAGGAAATTTTGAAATCTCTGAAACAAAACATATTTCTCTGTTATGATGATCAGAATTTCACAAAAATTTGAACTCTTTATAAGTTTGTATTAGATAAGTGGTGAGGGGGGGGGGGGGGGGACTTATCAGGTACTGGTATCAAAAGTATTGTAGATGTAATCAGAGGTTTGGCTTATGTCCACATACACTGATAATATCACATGTAAATGGTCCCAATATTTTGCCAAATATGTAAATAGAATGGTAGTCAGATAGCCTTTATTATATGGAGAGAGGGGCTTGAGAGACATACACAACTAGGCATTCAGACATACAGAGGCATAAACAATGATTAAGAGAGAGAGAGAGTGGTGGAGAAAAGGAAAGAAAGAGATAGAGAAATGGGGGAAATAAGGAAGGAGATAGAGAGAGGGAGAGAAAGAGAGGTGTAAAGGAAGAGTTTTTAATGAATCATGAAATTGAATAAAGATTGATATTTGGGTAGAGGTACATGTGTAAATAAATATGATCAATAGAATAGTAAAATGATGAAAAGAAAAAATTAGGAAAGAGAAAGAAAAAAAGGAAATCAAATCATATTGTATAGTTGGAAAAGCCCATTTGAGTATAGAGGGGGTAGATGGGACACAGGATGACAACTAGGGATGGTGAATACTCATTTAATGGAAGAGGAACTTGCTGTTTGCTGCAGAGTGGCTGTCAAATTTCTTAACATAATTGCTTGTGAGGGTCGTAAAAAACTGTTATTTTTAGAAAGTTTCTGAAAATTGCTTATAAAATTATGAAGGGAAATGCAGGATGAAGTTTGAAAAGCATGGTATAATTAAAGGTTTCAGGACTGAGTTGGGATGAAGGTGGTTTAGAAAGGGGTTACCTTCTGTAGCAGTTTAATACCTGGATGTAGGTAGCATTGTGACCTATTTAGGCAGCTTGTTCGTTCTTGTATCTAGGTTAAGGTCAGTGATGTGGGAAGCAATTTGATATAGTTAGACTATTTCTAGGTCAAGGTCAAAGGTCAATAATCTAGGTAGCATTGTGGTGTTTATAGGCAGCTTGTTCCTTCCAGGTCAGTGATGTAGGTAGCATTGTGACATGTTTAGGCTTGTTTCTAGGTCAAGGTCAGTGATTTGGGTTGACTGGTGCAGTTTGTGAATGTTTCTGTATAATGTGAGGGATTGTTAATTATTGTTTGAGATATTTTAATAGATTGTTCTTCAACTCTATTGTAGGAACAGGAAATGGTGAACAGGGGCAAATAACTCTTGTTTGACAAATACTTCATCAGAAACAAAACATGACAATTATGAACTTTCGAATGAAATAACTGTCTAGAATTGTGCATAAACTGGAAACACAGTTATTGAAATTTGATGAATTTTGATTAGATTCTAGGATGAGTACATCTGAATGACAGGATGTGAAAGTCAGTACATCAGTGATTTGTAATATTGATTTTAACTTCAACTGATTTGAAAACTGATTATGGAATAAAAACAGTGTCTCAGAGCCAGGATAAATATGTGACAGGTTGAGAGCAGCATTCAGTGACATCCGAGATGCAGGGCAACACTATGTGATATTAAAGTTAGAGAGGTTCGTAATTTGTCAACATGATGAATTCAATGGAGAATCTGGCTGAGGGACTACTAATCTCTGATAACGCCAGACAAAAGTTCTCCGCTGCTGTGGAAAAACAGAACACAATTGCGCAAACGGGTAAGTCCGACACTCTAATAGTTATTTGTGTGTTTTGGGAACTTTGATCTATACAGGAATTATTCCCAGGAATTAGGAAATGGGTCTTTAACCCTTTCCCTCATATAGACTCATTTTGACGCACTCAGTAGGTACCACAAAAAGCCTGATCTGCAGGAAACCACAGTTAAACCATACCAAATTTAATTACAAAATCCTCATTTCCAGACCACTGAGGAGCAGCGAACAGCATAACACCTGATCAGCCTGCGAGTTACTCGCAGGCTGATCTGGTTTTATGCTGTTCGCATAGGTCTTTTCATGGTGTCCGCTATGAGGGAAAGGGTTAAAATATAATAAGAATGGAATTTGTTTTAGAGGCCATCATGCGATTTAAACTTCACGCGTCAGACTGGTAGTTCTGTGTCATTCTAGCCATGAAGCAGTGCATTAAAGGAAAACTTGATCACACTCTTCGCTATATCAAAATATTTGTTAGAGCTCTGTTGTATATTCTTTTATGCCTCTAATTATAAAATGATATTGCATGTAAAGTATAACCATTTTTAAAAACCCCAGGGCTGAAGATTGCAAAGCAACCTTTGATAATCACCTTTTGAGTCTATAATTTATAGAAAAGTGTAGGTACAAAATATTGAATGTTTTATACAAATGTGGTACTTGGAATGGTTACCTGATTGTCTCCTCAGAATTGGAGGGGTTCTTGGGGAGAGCGGATATATGAGCTTTTAAACAGGGCTTTACAGTATATTTACACTTGATGTTAACAGTATTGGCCTGATCTCATTAAACCCTCAACACTCTAGAATATGCGTAGTGTCTGGTCTAACTGATATGAAAAAAAAATCAGTGAATGGTTTCATATAAAAATCAACTGTCAGATAAGTACCAGAGCAACAGGTGTGGGATGTTCACCTTGCCCTAGATTCAAGACAAGATATGTATTCAGTGTATGGCATCTTTGGCTATTTTAATGTTACATGGATCAAGGTTTATGTTGACAGGTGGTATTGAGTGATGATGTTTTTCATATAGGAACGTCATCATGTAATGATGGAGTGATTTATTTGAAGCAGGGAGTGCAATTTTAATAATGTGAACTTGGATAAAACTGAATTGAAACATTGGTCAGAGTTTAGCTTTGAGAGAGAAAGGAGTCCATTTAACCGTGATAACTCTAGAGAAATAAGAATCAAATACTGATTAGATTTTGATTTGTTCATCCGCAATATTTTAATCACTCCATAATATAATATCAGTAATTTTTATATGCCCATCTTAAGATGGGGCGTATTATGTGAACACTCACGGCGGGCGGGTGGGCGTGGAACATTTGTTGTCCGGGCTCTAACTTCAATACCGTTTGCCCAATCCTTTTCAAACTTTCCACACATGTGCATGGCCATAATATCTCGGATGAGTTCAATATCCAGCATTATCGTGTGAATGACTTAGAAGTTATGGCCCTTGACGTACACAAAATACTTGAAATTGTGATTGTCCGGGCTCTAACTTCAATACCGTTAGTCCAATCCTTTTCAAACTTTTCACACATGTGCATGGCCATAATATCACAGATGAGTTCGATATGCAGCATTATCGCGTGAATGACTTAGAAGTTATGGCCCTTGACGTACACAAAATACTTAAAATTGTGATTGTCCAGGCTCTAACTTCAATACCGTTAGCCCAATCCTTTTCAAACTTTTCACACATGTGCATGGCCATAATATCACAGATGAATTCGATATCTAGCATTATCGCGTGAATGAGTTAGAAGTTATGGCCCTTGATACACAAAATACTTGTCTGGGCTCTAACTTCAATACGTTAGCCAATCCTTTTCAAACTTTCCACACATGTGCATGGCCATAAAATCGCGGATGAGTTCGATATTCAGCATTAATGCGTGAATGACTTAAAAAGCTTTTTTAATGAAATGTTTCAACATGATTGTTTTAATAAGTAACATTCATTAACTAATGGGATTTAGGAGACAATAGCTTGTTTCTCTGAGCTATTTCTGAGAGTCCCCATACAGTGATGGGCGTATTTTGTGGCAGTCCTGACCCTTGTTTCAATATCATTTAACATATTTAAAATTTCCATGTAAGCAACTGGCAAGGCATATGATGGCCTAGCCAGGTGTTTGGCTTAAAGTGATATTTTTAAACATGGAACAATTGAAGGGTTTTTGTGATAAGTCTAATTCATGGCCTGAACTTATTTGAGTTCGAATGTTCAGTGTGAGCCAATTAGACCAACAAGGCTGAGGTCATTGCAGTGTAATTGATTCAAATTAAAAAAATTTAATTCGGCAGACTTGTGGCATAATAAAATGGAATTATTAGAAGAAGTAAACCAAACTGTCCTGTCAGTAGAGATGTATAACAGGGAGATAAGATCTCTACAGTTTGACAGCAGTGTTACTTTGTGTGATGTATGATCACAAGGGTGTAGCTGGCAGAAGGGCAGTGCACATAAGTCCCTTGTCACCCTTGACTCTTGCACACTGTTTTAAGCCTGAACCTTGTAGATACACCCAGTCAGAGGTTAGGAAATTGGCAAGCCTGTGTAGACGATTGAAAACAAGATTTTTCCTGGCATTTACAGAAACTTTGAGGCAGCTTCCTCACAGATGATTGGTTGAGATAATTAAAAGTTCTTCTTTTCTCCCTCGTTAATATTGGTGGAATCTCGTTTCCTTACAAATAATCTTGGCAGGCAAAGGTCACATTGCATAGGGAAATGCTGTTTTCGTAAGCAACCAGTCCCAATAGCTGAGATGTTAGAGGGTCTGCTTGATAAATGGGAGGTTGTGGGTTTGATCCTTGGCAGTGAAATTCAAAAGTTTTAAAAAATGGTACTGGCATATCTCCCTTGTGCTTGGAACTCAGCACATAAAAGTAGTTCCAGGACTTTTGGCCCAGTCAGGATAATGTGACATGGTGGAACTCAGCACATAAAAGTAGTTCCAGGACTTTTGGCCCAGTCAGGATAATGTGACATGGTGGAGTATCATGCCACAGTGAGGCAGTACTAGGTCTCATAAATGACTGAAATTCTGTCGGTGGGATGTTTAACCAAGCAAATAAACTTACTTTAAAGGTTAATGTATTCTTTACCAAGCAGTTGGGCTTGTCTATGCTTGGACAATTTTCTGCATATTTCATTTGCTTTCTTTTGTCATTATTACTACATGTGTAAGTCAGTTCCATGAGTTTTTGTGGATCAGTCATGTATTTTATAAAAAGAAAACCTGTTAAAAATGATAGAAAATGAAATGGCCCATAACAAAGTGTCAAGACTTCTTGATATGTATTTTTTCTTGACACTTATAAGTTAGATCCACAACTGGGGCGATATGACTAATAATGTTTGTTGAAGCGTTCAAAATGACTGTTATCTGTTAGATCGGGAGATTGGATGAAGTGATTGTCAGGCATGTGCCACACTACCAGGCCCCGGGCTGTCACCTTTCAGTGTGAAGTAAGACTGACAGATCCCTGCCCAAGATATATGTGGTGGCCATTATTTGCCGTTAATATTTCTTTTCTACTGTTCTGTAAATTCAAAAAGACCTTTATTATGTTACTAAAGATCAGGTTAATAGTTCAGCTCATATGTTGATATTGTCCCTGTGTATGTGTAGGGACCTTTTTGAAGCAGTGTTCCTGAACCTAAAAGCTTCTCTACCTTATGTTACTCAGGCCTGAGTTACCTGCAATACAGCTGATGACTGGCAGTATTTCCCAATTTTAGATTTTTTATTTCACCAAAAGGGGTTTTGAATTGTAAAAATATATTTAGACTTTATAATCAGTTTAATCATGAATTCCCAAAAGCCATGACAGTCTCACTAGTAACTTCAGTCTGATGAAGTCATACATGTCAAGGTTTAATCAACACATTTTAATATTGTAAGGTATGTAACAAATCTATAACTGCAGTGAAATTTCTCAAATTAACCAGTCCAGGTCTGGAGCTTTTAAAATGAAAACTATACTCAAATACTAAACTCAAATTAAAACCATTAGATTCTATAGGGATATAAGATCATATTCAAATATTTTCAAGAACTTTAAAATATTTGCTGTAAAGTAGTGTCTGGGGAATGTGAAACCTAATAGTTAATAGTTAAACTTTTCCTCAACTCATGATACTCAAATTTTGTATTTGCAGAGTATATTGAAGAATCTTTTAGACCATTTACTATTTAAAGAATTCTATCTAGATCTTCAAATCTGGAATTAAGATTCTCAGTTTGAGATATTTAACAAAATGCAGGCCAGTCTATCAGTGTCTGTCATTCTTTTTTGCCTTCCAAACTTTTGACACACTGATGAAGACTATGAATATTTGTGGTGGCATAATAATGTTTGCCAAATTCCTGGATAGATGACTCAATGATACATTTACAATTATTAACAAAATATGACAGAATTATCAATGAATGTTCTTGCAGTTATATGGAACAAACGTTCAAGACAAGCAACATGTTTGTTTAAAATGGTGTAATATTTATGTGATCTAAACTTAGATTGTTTTTGGCTTTGAGAATTCACATAAATGCCACCACAAGATTGTGTGAGTACAGGAATCCTTTACAGTATAAACAAGTTTTTCAGTGGTAAATGTTTTGCGGTTATAAATTATTTATGGAACAATCTCAGGTGCAGTTGTTTACAGTAGATTTAACATGGAGGATCCACATAATCATAAGTGTGCTAGTGAGTCAGGGTTGTGGTGACCTGGTTGTGTACTGCAGGAACAGGAAGTGCTCAGGATGACTGGTTCCCTGGCCTGCCACCCTTAACTGTCCCACCTAGTACCTTTAGGGAACCATCTGTTGGTTAAAGATAAATTTGAATAATTTTTAGCATACAAACTTTTTTTTTTACTTTGAATCTAGGTAATCTTAAACGAGGTGTATAATCTACTGGCAGCTCTGCTGTATGGAAATAGGATTCCTTGTTTGTTTTTGTTGTTGTTGTGTTACCTATTTCCCCAGGTTCATGTTGTTTAAAATTCTCCCAATCATGTGAAAGTCAAACAAAGATTAGAGCTCCAGATTACATGCTGTATTATGTACCTTGTCAGTCTGGTACATTGCTTTGAGGCTTGAAGATCTTATTTAAACAGGACTTTGAGTCTTGAGTTCAAGTTAGGTGCTTACAGCGCTGGTTCTTCGTGATTGTCATTGTCCTTTTGTTTGTATTAATGTAACACAGAGAGAGTAAAAGTTTTAACTCTTTACCTTATGAATATATATGTACAAATTTTTTACTTGATGATCTTTAAATGGTATATAAACGAATGGATCAGACTGTATAGTATTTTATGAACAATCAGACAGTGCCTATACCCCTAGAGGGGTCTGCTCTGTTTGCCAGGGCATCAAAATGTGGTTCTATGATGTAAAAGGTTAATTGTGTAGAGCTCTAGCCTAACATCCAATTCTAGATACGACCTTAAGTTAATTTTAACGTGATACTTACAATACTGAAAAATAAACACAGGAGAAAATCAATAAAATCTTAAACATTAAAGAAATACTGCCATATCTTAAGGGGGGATACTCATCCCCAACATACGGGAAAAAAAAGAATGATATAAATAGAACATCAGTTAAATTTTCTTGTAAGTTCATAATTTCTTTCTTGGTCCCTTATGCAAATATTGTTTTAAATATTACAGTACATTTACCCTTTAACCTTGTACAGGTATGTCTTAACCCTTTCCCTCATAGAGGACACCATGAAAAGACCTATGCAAACAGCATAAAACCAGATCAGCCTGCGAGTAAGCGAGTAACTCGCAGGCTGATCAGGTTTTATGCTGTTCGCTGCTCCTCAGTGGTCTGGAAATGAGGATTTTATAATTAAATTTGGTAAGGTTTAACTGTGGTTTTCTGCAGATCAGGTTTATGTGATACCTATTGAGTGCGTCAAAATGAGTCTATATGAGGGAAAGGGTTAATGCCTTGGCATACAGAGCAAACCCAGAGCAGACAGATCCTTCCATAGCTGTCTGAACAGGTCTGCTTGTACATTATAGTAACCTCAGATCCTACACTGCGAGTCTGCATGGCAAAGTCATATGCTGTATAACGTTCAGTAAATTAAAATTCATCAAATCAGCAAGTTACATATTTTTACCGGAATATTCATGTGGTAGAGAGTTAAAAGAATATGATAATCAGTGGTACTTGAAAGGTAGGGGCAGGAACTCCTGCGGTGAGACAAATTGTGAATGTTTGGAGAGACATCAGATTGAGATGAGGAGTTTCTACTTCATGTCACACGGGGGAGAAATAGAAAGGATGTCATGTAGACAGTTACATTAAGTGGTTTCCAGTTTGAATAATAAATCATCAACATGCACACGAGCTAATTGACGGAGGTTGTGGTGGTATGAGTCATGTTTCCCAGGAAGCCGTGGTTGGTTGTGGTGTATGACCAGGCTTTGTTGAGGTCTAGGGCAGGGGATGTTGAGTTGAGGTTGTATCTGTGTCCTCTTAACAAGATCTGAAAATAAGAACTGGCTGTGAATGTAACAAAACTTAATGTCACTAATGTAAATCTTACTGCCCTGAGCTGGAATCTAACATGGAAACCTTGGTATGCAAGTGAGGCACTCTACCACATTGTCAAAATATTAGACCCATGGCAAGGAATTATACCACCACTGTTCTACATTAACAAATCTGAATCTGTCATTTTGACACATGTGTATATGACAGGTCCTGGTGGCCGAGTGGTAGAGACTTGGGAGGTTGTGGGTTCAATCCTTGACTGCCACTTACCAAAGGGAAATAAAAAAAATAAGGGTAGTTCTTGGACTGGTCAGCCCGGTGTCAGGATTATGTGACTGGGTGTAGTATCATGCTACATGTCTATGGCATGATACTGCAGTCTGTCTTAAGTAGACATATAGTCACCAAATGACTGAAAAAAATGTTTGAGAGACTTAAGACCTAACAAAACAAACAAAATTGGTAAAGGTCACAAATTATTTATTCATGACTTCAATTTCTCAGAGGATTTTATCTGTGAAATAACAGAACTGAAAGCTTTTAACATTAAAATGTATAGAAACACATGTTACATAATAAATTAATGGATTTATAGACAGCTGAATTCAAATCTTTTTTTGTTATATCAAAACATCTTGATACGAGTGACTGCACTCTGTAATTATTTTCACTCTATGAATGATAACAAAGTGCTCATGCATTTTACATTACACTGAAAACCAATAGGTTTTGCACACTTCTGTATTGGTGAGTCATAGATCTAAAGAGATTACAGGTTGGTGCGTGAACATATCTTTAGACATACCTGCTTGATCCAAGATAGAGTCTTAATAGTGTTTCCACGGATATTTTAAATATCACCTGTACCTGTTGTTAAATAATTATTAACCATTGGCCACAAACTGTACCACAGACAAACCCATATGTACCTCTCTGTATACCAGGTCACCCTGTGATCACATGATATCCTAGCATAGCTATTGGATGATTTGTTGATTTAATTTAAATGAATGTGTAAACATTTGAAAGGTCCATTTTACCTTGCCCTTGAGGTGTTTCTTGAGCTAAGTTGTTTATACGGGTGGGCTGCATACCAAGAGATTTTGGGTTTGACACTTGATTCAGGCAAGTTCCTTTCACAGCCCTCCAAGGTGCTATTAAGGTAAATTCTCTGTAATGGTTCTGCTACATTTCGGACCTCATAGCCTTTCACAGAAAAAACCAAAATTCAAATTCAAAAATTCAAAATTCAAATTTTATTTATTGTCGGAGACATATTTACATAACAGAGAAACATTAGCTATGAATAGCTATTTACCAAGTTCATTAGGGTACCTTTGTTATCTTGGTAGAGGTTAAGTGGTCCAATAGTCTAAATGAAGTAATGGCTTGAAGGTTGATATTGGGGTCTTTGTGTAAGTAAAGAAGCTGCTCAGGTCTGTCAAGGTGAAGACTTTACTTACTTACAGGCTTTTCAGGTTGTGTATTGTTCACTGCTCCTCTCTATGTTTAAGATCTGACTGTAACACTATATATACATGTTGAGACTTAAAATAGTGCTCTGTCTGGTAAAGTTTGGCTACTGTATACCATGGCGCAACTCTAAGGTAAATAAAACACTGTCCTGGACAGAAGCCACACGACCCTTATAACACTTAACCTGACGATGATGTGTTTGCGGTCAATTCATCTGATAAGTCAAGTGGTCAGTGTGTGGTTTAGATCTGACTGGACAATGGGAGGACACAGCGGGACCGGACACTCCAGATAAGTTACCTGGATGTCCTGGTATCCGTGGTGAATGTGCCTTGGCAGCACATTCCTTCAGGTGCCACCTGCTGTCCCCCAGTCTGTGGTCGTGTGTTCCTCGGTATTACTGTTTTTATACCTTCCTGTGTTTTTTGTGTTTGTGTCAGCGTTTGTCTTTTGAAAGGGTCATTACTCAAGCGATAATTGGCTATTGTTTGCGTAAAACTGCCTTTTGTTTATGCAGAAATGACTTTGGATTGAGCATAATTGCTGTTTATTTATGTAAAATTGTCTTTTGTTTGCTCTCTGATTGCAGCACATTTGGATTGAGTGATGAGTGTTGCACATACTGTAAAATCATTAATTTTTGATGACATTAAATTTCGTTGATTTCAAACTGAAGTGAATTTCATGGGTACCTTTATTCGTGGTTTCATGTTCTAG
Source organism: Solen grandis (assembly GCA_021229015.1). Taxonomy (NCBI): domain Eukaryota; kingdom Metazoa; phylum Mollusca; class Bivalvia; order Adapedonta; family Solenidae; genus Solen; species Solen grandis. The sequence continues at coordinate 33,100,879 of CM037794.1, forward strand.
AAAACATGAAGTCTATATAAAGGATGGTTTTTGTGGGGAATAAAGTTTGCTGATAAACCCCATCACAAGGTCAAGGAAAATTAGTGTCCTATGAAAATCAATAATTTCTCAGTATTTACATGATAACAGGGACAGGTAAGTTTTTAAGGTTTATTTCATAGAATATTAATGAAGGAATGGGATAGGTCTCCCCTTCTGTACTGGATTCGTATGTGTATTTATGATTCAAATAGAAGTTGGGTCCATTTGTACACAAGTGATATGCTGACTTGAGAAATTTTATTTAATGATTAACCAGTTGTACCATCTTGCTTTGATTTCTCCCCCTCTCTTTCTCTATATATAGGTGTGTGTGGGCATGTATGTTGACCAAGGGAGGTAATACTTTGAATGTGGTGGTAGCAATTGGGATGAGTTGTCTCCCTTTATATACCTCATACAATATTGAAAAATGGCTCAAAACATGGCAACACACTATATGTTTTGCTTAGATTAAAGTCCCAAAATGACTGAAATACTGTTGGTGGGATGTTGAACCCAAAAATCAAAACAAACTACATGTGTACATAGTTTTTATCAGTCGTCGAAGAATCATCTTGTGTTGTTGTAAATGGTCTGAATCAGATAATCTTAAGATTAATGAAGCATGATGAGAATCGTTTGTAATATTTGCTGATATATAGGAGGAGCAGGTTGTACACAAAATATTTGTATTAGTTCTTTCTTCTACAATTTTTTTCCTCCAGCATTTTACATTAGTTTGCATGACACTGTGTTTTTCTTTATAAGAGTGACAAAGTTCATACATTTTATCTTAAATATAAACATTTTGCAATCGAGGACATAAAGTACAGATTGACCCAACAACAACTTCCACCTGTTTGTCAACGGACAGGTGGGATGCTGATCTTGTTGCCTAGGTAACCAGGATTGCCGACTTGGTCAGATCAGTCTGCCTGATAAGCCATCAGGAGGGGGAAGTCTGAGCTTCACCATGGGAACACTTGGGGGCTTATGAGCAGGTAATGTAGTGGAATTACCTGTATATAGACTGATATAGACTTTGATACAACTTGCTGGTGTGCAACTACTTCCTACAGCTCCATGTTATAGCCTCAGTCAAAAGCAATTTACTGATAAGTTTTATACTGCCTTGCTTTTTAATTAGGGTTTAAAGTATTTCTTATCTAGCACTTCCTAAGTTTGGAAGGTTTATTTATTTTGTCAGGTATATTGGCTGATTCAATACACATCCCATGCCATTGATTGGTGGATAGTTTTAATTATGTCCGGATGTCTGTGCTAAACCATTGATTGCTGTGTATAATAAAAGAGTTCACTGATATATTTTTATTGCAATGGATAGGTTGAGGTACAAAAAGTTGATGTGGTTATCCTATAGCCTTCAGACAGTACAGGTATTGAATTGAGTTGAAAAAAGATCTGGTCATGAAAATCAAACAAAGTCACCTCTGTATCAAACATGAACAGATATTGCATCTGTAACAACAGGAAATGATTTTTAATCCTGTCTACAGATTTAATAGTTATTTTATCCAGAGAAAATCCCCTTAATAATTTCCCCTATAAATTTGTTCATCAGGTTACAGACTCTCACACAGATATCTTAACCACTTTTACAAATAGACCTTTCCTTTGCACAAATTCTAGTAATGGTTCATTTAGCAGAGGTTAAAGATAATGTGTATACCATTACTTGAAATATCTAAGTTAAATTGAAATTATTTTTTATCATAACAATTACCAGAAAATGTGAAGTTTCCTTCTGAAGCTCTAAATAGCTTCAGGATTGGACCAGTGCTTTGAGCCCTGGATGATCATGAACAATTCTAGCTCTAGGCTTGGTTTTAACCCATGCTATTCAGATTTGAAAACAATGCATGCTGGACCCAAGTGCCAATCTGAAGTGTCGATTTTTTGTTTGAGGAAATGGGATAGTGTATGTCTGTTAGCATATGGATGACCTTTGTACTTGTAAAATACATTCCTGTGACCTAGGTATCTCTTAGCCTAAGTGGCATCAAATGATTGAAAATCAAACAGAACATGTTTTATCTGATACAGTGGTCTGTAGCAAGTGTTACATATGTTGATCTGTATCCCAGGTAAAAAATGTGTTACTAGGGAGAAAGTGAGGTGGTTGCTATCAGCAACATGAGCTGCAGTGTCAAGACTGGGTGACCCTAGTTGGCTTGGAAACAGTAACTCACTGAGGCGGAGTTTTGTGTTTGTGTCATGGGTGGAGTTTGAATTGTAGTCATGCCAACATATGCCCGTTAACCTAGTTTTGAAAATTTTGGTTAAATTTAATCTTTTATCTTTGTCTTCTGTGATCTGCAGTAATGGTGTATGGCAATGGTCTGCTGCCATGACAACCTGGCCATTTACATTTGTGATGATTATGAGAATGAAACGTATTCATGAACACCTGAACATGGCCATCTGTGATGATACATGGCTATGATATGCTGTGATGTCACTTAACTATTGTTTTACAATGATACTTGATGGCTATTGCTTACTGTGATATCCCATGACTAAAGTTAACTGTGATGTAACATGGCTATGGTTTTCCTGTGATGTCATTTGGTCATGGTTAACTGTGATGTCATTTGGTCATGGTTTCCTGTGATGTCACTTGGTCATGGTAAACTGTGATGTCACTTGGTCATGGTTAACTGTGATGTCACTTGGTCATGGTTAACTGTGATGTCATTTGGTCATGGTTAACTGTGATGTCACTTGGTCATGGTTAACTGTGATGTCACTTGGTCATGGTTAACTGTGATGTCATTTGGTCATGGTTTCCTGTGATGTCACTTGGTCATGGTTAACTGTGATGTCACTTGGTCATGGTTTCCTGTGATGTCATTTGGCTATGGTTTACTTGGTCATGATTAACTGTGATGTCACTTGGTCATGGTTAACTGTGATGTCATTTGGCTATGGTTTACTTGGTCATGGTTAACTGTGATGTCACTTGGTCATGGTTAACTGTGATGTCACTTGGTCATGGTAAACTGTGATGTCACTTAGTCATGGTTAACTGTGATGTCACTTGGCTATGGTTTACTTGGTCATGGTTAACTGTGATGTCATTTGGTCATGGATAACTGTGATGTCACTTGGTCATGGTAAACTGTGATGTCACTTGGTCATGGTTAACTGTGATGTCACTTGGTCATGGTAAACTGTGATGTCACTTGGTCATGGTTAACTGTGATGTCACTTGGCTATGGTTTACTTGGTCATGGATAACTGTGATGTCATTTGGTCATGGTTTCCTGTGATGTCACTTGGTCATGGTAAACTGTGATGTCACTTGGTCATGGTTAACTGTGATGTCACTTGGTCATGGTTAACTGTGATGTCACTTGGCTATGGTTTACTTGGTCATGGTTTCCTGTGATGTCACTAAACTGGCTATTGTCGGTAGCCATATCAATTATCCAATGATATTCTGTCATTAACTTCTAGGATAGAAAACATTCACCGAAAACTACAGGGATTAGATTTACACCTTACCATACTAACCCATACAGAGTATCTTACCTTGTTACAAACATCTCTATCACTATCACCCATATTGTACAAATACTGGGTCATTTAAGGACAGGTCATGATGTGTGACCATCTGAAATCCCTTCAACTCTATGCAGGAGAACTTTGTTTACAATGCTGAGTGGTTGTATCACATCCTTAGTAACGGTAAGCTGAACCGCTGGAACTTCTGTATGCACTGGGAGACTAGTAGCACAGCTTACTAGGGGTAACAGAGGCAAGGCTGTCTGCTACTGGTACATATCTTAAATTTCTGAGGGCTCATCTGGATTGAGAGCGGTGATAATCTGTGTGCTGTAAAAAAGTTACGGTGGCAAGTGCTTTATTTCTCATCACATGTCAGACCGGGTGAGATAGATCACTCACCGTGGGGGAAGAACTGGAACCCTGGAACTGGTGGTGAGGTGGCATTCGGTGGAGACACAACACCTTGCTGAGCGTGTAAGTTGTGTTTTAATATCTTTTGTTATATGGAGTGCATGTACTTGTGGATATTAACTAGTCGTTTTATTACCTGAATTGGAGGAGATTAATATACCAGTGGTAAGTGAGTGTTAATGAGTGGTCACATGACTTCAGGGTGGCTTGAGTTAATTGATGGGAAGGTATAGAGGAAACTGGGGCATTGGGTCTCCTCTTTGTTTAAAAACAAATGTGATGCTTCTGATATAATGATTCAGTGTTAGAGATATGTTTACAGGGTTTACAGTGCAACTCCATTATAATGCTATGTTTGGGATCAAGGTGAAGAAGTTGCACTATAATGGATTGCTTTATAACTATGTGAACAAGTAAATAAATCATGAAATAACAGATTTGGGATCCAATGCTGAAATGTGTTACATTGGGTGTGGTGTAATAAAGGAGACTTGAGTGCCTTATAATGGATCTGTTTAATAATACTTATTGATTTAAAACATTTGGTTGATTTTCACATCTTGATACAAAATCAACAAAAAAGTAATTATTTTAACCTTAAACATAACTTCTTTTTGAAACAAATATACAGAAAGATATGATAGATAGTTTTAGGGAGAATGCTTAATAGGAAAACATATGTTAATAGATTAAGAATTTTTTTTGTTTTTTTTTGAGAAAATGAGATAGAGAGAGAGAGAGAAAGAGAGAGAGAAAGCATATTATTTAATTCCCAGCATAGTAAATGATAACTTATTCATATTTTTATGTGCAGGTGAGTGTGTACGTATATGAAAATGTTTGTGTGTATGTATATGTATGTGTTAATGTATTGTTTTTTTATGTCTGGAAATAAATAAAATAAAAAAAAAAAACACTTCACTCCTAATTTTAAGCTTCAGCTTGACTATAAAATATGGCAACTGTACTGACTTACCAGGCTTCAGATGAATGTAAATCAAGTCATAATGGATGGATTTCAATAAATTTACAATTTTGTGGTTAAATCGTACCATCATGGTGACGCTGTAGAAAATATAGGTTTAGCTTCTGTGCATGAGTGCTTGTCTTAAAAATGCCTCGTCATTTTCATGTACAAAACTGAGCTCAGTTCTTTGTTTCCATTTCTGTTGTGATTGTATCAGTATGGAAGCCCCTCATGGCATTGTATCTGAAGAAGTTGATGAAGCTTAAATAAAACCCCAGTATTATAGCAGAGATTAGTGGCACTAGCATCAGCTTATCTTGTATATTGTTACCGTGGTTTCCTGCAGATTGGTAAACAATCTCCCCTCCCCTGGGCCAATAATAAGCCATGTAATGGACTGGATAACAGGTGTGTTTATCTTGGGCAGGCTCTGGCCATACTTGCCCATTGGTTGGTGCAAGAGGGGGATGCTGTGGCTGCCATGGTAACTTTTGGCCCTGGGATGAAGCTCATTACAAAGGGACCAAGGTCAGTGACCTTACCACTGAGGTGGAGGGGGTGTCTGTAGATAGATAAGTCAAAACAGAAAAAAAAAGTATAGGAAACTGAAAAAAGAATAGTATTTTACAGAAATATGTATATGTGCTGCCAAATTTCATTTATTAATTAAACTGGTTTTGGAACACCTTGTCATAAGAATGATCTTGCTGATGAAAACATTCTGTGAATTTATTTTCTGGAAAAGGCTTATAACTCAGAATAAAATACCATGACACCAGTGGTTTGTCAAAATATTCTTCTAGAAGTCACTTGTGGTTTCAATTTACAAATCTCACAAAAAGTTCACAAATATTCTCCTGAAGCTGAAGAACAAGCTTCCAAGTGAACCAGAACAAACTATAAAGCCTCTCTAGGCCAATCATCTGGAGGCCATTGACTGGAAAGAGTTTCCCTATTATCCTACAGTTAATGAGCCACAAATGGCTTTCTTCATTTTTTATGGCACCTTTTTGATTTTTTTTTCTAAAGGCAAATAAAAAAAACAAAACTGATCTGATATCAGGACTTTCAGTATTAACATTCTGAATAAAACAACAGTTAAAACCAGTGCAACACAAAATCTGAACTTGTAAAATGCTTTATGTGCATGAAGCAAAGGTACCCTGTACATTGCTGCCCATTAAAAAAAAATCAATGACCTTATATATAATAAGAAGGTAGGTAACATGCGTCCATTGAAAACGTACATTATGTTGTTTCATTTACTGTAACTCCTTTGAAAATTGGTGTATTTTCATAAAAACACCCCCTTGCCAAGGGAATCATGAAACAACAGTTAGCGAAGTCAAAAACGCGTTTGGTTGGAAGAGATCTAACCGATGGAATTTCTTTCATCAGTTTCAACATTGATATTGTGGCTTTAGTTTTACATGGGAGAAATTGGCGAGACTCTGGCTGTCCAACCAAACGTGTTTTTGTATTTGTGAACTTTTTTTTAGGGAGATTCCTCGAGCAAACGACATGATGTACAATTTAAATGGAAAAAGTTACCTACTTTCTTATTATATATAAGGTTGTTGATTTTTTTTGCAGTCAAAGCAACATACTGGATACCTTTGGCATTAAGATTTCAAATGTGTAATTTGCAATAAATTGAAACTCGTTAAATTTACATTGATTCAGAAACAGGTTCTTACAATTTGTGCTTATCTCTGTTGATGGCTTCTAGAATGGACCAATACTTGACACCTGGGAAGGTCATGGAAAATCCTAGCCTCCAACTGGGTTTGAACCCACAACTTTTAAATAAACAGTTGTGTATGTTACCATCTGACCATGGTGTCAAATTGGTAAATTTATATAGACGAGATAAAAAATTTTATTACTCAATATATGAATAAAGGTATTCATTCATCATCCAGGGTAAACAACATTAGTTGTCAAAAAGACAAATATATATTTGAAGCTACAGAAAAAAAAAAAAAAGAAAAACAAATAAAGCCCTGCACACCATGTGCAAACCGTTTAAAACCATATGAAGTCATAGCGTAGTTATTACATCAAGCTGATTAGGATTGAAGAAATTCATCATCTCAGATAATATTAGGGACCAAAATATAGGACTCTTAGTGGAGCCAGTCTTTTGACTGGTTATACATGTCAAAATCTTGGCTCCTTTGGGATAAGCATTAATTTACATTAAAAAAAAAAAGCAACTTCAGTCTATGCAGGGGAAATCGCTGTGTGTGCAGTGCTGATACCTGGGGAAATTGTTGAATGTGGTGAAAGTGAAATTAAATAAATACTGTCTGGTACCTACAGACTGGCTGGCTGGGGAGCACATCTGTATGAGATAGATGTTAAACTGTGGGGTATTTGGTGCAAGGTTGGTCAGGCTGGAGCAGGTGGGTGGGGCAGTCTCAGGTAGACGGGTGTAGACATCGGGCCAATGTGACCTTGCCCTCTTTCTATCAAATTATAATTAGCACAAATTGTTGGAGTAAGTAATTGCCTGGCATTCTTTTAACAAAATATTTAGAAGTTCCACATGTTTTTGCCTTCTCCTAGAATGAGGTGTAAAGACAAGCCCTCATCCATTTTCCTCGAGGGCGCCGTGGTCCAGTAGTAACGTATCCGATTGCGGATCCGAAGGTTGTGGGTTCGAACCCCGTTGGAGGCAAGAATTATTCATGACCTTCCCGGGCGCAAAGTACTGGGCCAACCCAGGAACCGTCGAGAGGGATTAGTATAAGTTGTAAGAACTTGTTTCCCAATCGACGTAAAATAAATAAGTTTAAACTAAACTAATCCATTTTCCTTTTGACTTTGAATTTTTTGTATATTTCTATCACAAAATATGGTTGGAAGAAATTGGTCTGGAAACAGACCAGCATAGTCTGGGGTTAATGCAGTTGTCTGCTGATAAATTAGGTTGAAAAATAGCTTTCATTTACATACAATTTATCAAAGAAATTTTAGTCAAGTCTGCTCTTGTGTCAGAGTTTATTGTTGCTATGACAGATTTAAGATTGCTGTCTTGATAATTACCGGTAGATATCTCAGAGGACATTAAGCATGATTATGGTTGATTTCCTCAACTATAGAAAATAATGATAGCAAAAAATGCAGCCACATTGAGATTCATACCTGGCATTCCTCACTTAAAGGGCAAGTGCTCTACTCACTGACCAAGCTGAGTATCCGGATTCCCTTTTATGAATCTACTTGTACAGTGAGAACCACAAAAATATTTAGACAATTATAAAATACCAAGCTTGACATTATAGCCTGAGAAGAATGCATGTTTGGAGCGTGTTGACTGGCATGATAGACATTATCTGGAAGGGAGGTAGGCAGCCAAAAGATTAGCGGATTACCATAATGCCAGATAGATAATTCCCTGGGGTAGGGCAGTGCAGACTGGGCGTGGAAGTTACAGTTGGTGTCATTCAGACAGGGATACTGGGCGGATAAGAACAGGGGCAGATGAAGTGGCAACTTGATGTTGTGCTGGTGCCAGGAGACAGGGAAGGTTTGTACAACTCAGATCAATGAGGGCTGAATAATCAGAACCGACTGATACTGCAGCAACAACAATAATCATGGCTGCACCATCTCCCTGTCAGATCTGCAGGGTTGGTTTGCTGCTGGCTTAAATTATCTGATTTTATGGAAATCTTTGTAAATGTATTGATAATAGAAAAATTGATGTTCCAAAATAGGGAAAAAAGAAAGGAGAAAAAAAAGATTTTGTTGTATATATGAGTAAACAGGCATTGTCATATTCTGTTCGATTAACATTCGATTAAGAACTTGTTCCATATAATAAAACAGACTGGCGAATCGAGAGTGTTCCCGCTTCGGTTGCAGTTTGATAAACACGAATATTGACGACTTCTTTTGTGTTTTAAATGCCAAAAACAAACCTCTCACGAGACATGAACCTAACATGGTGGAGAATCCAAAGCTGATAGTATTGTGTATGTATGTTTTCATCGCTGCCGCGACGAGTTTGTTGGTAATATGTCCAGAAATTCCTGAAGCACGTGTTCCCCACCCACCTGTTATTACCATGATGAACCAGTCGAATCCATTTCTGGCAAACCCAAATGTCGATCACGGTAGTTTCACTGACATTAGTATGAGGCATCAACAGTTAGAGCCTCCCCATGTTCACACTCACAGTACGCCTGTCCGGTCTCAGGATCAAGCCCCGGTTATACACAGTACGCCCGTCATTCTCCAGGATCAAGCCCCTGTTGTTCACAGTACCCCTGTCATACATCAGGGTCCAGCACTGACTGTTCCCAGTATGTCTGTCAGGCCTCCGGATCAAGCCCCAGCTCCGATCTACATGCTGCCTCAGCAAGTTTACAAGCCAATGAAGCGTACATTCTCAGGTTTGGCAAATGAAGATGCTTTTAACTTTGTAAATGAATTTGAATCGCATATGGTGTTGATGAACATTGACCTCAGTTCAGAAAAAGCAGTTGCTGCCTTTCATGTGCAACTCCACGGACCGGCTCTCGTCTGGTATAGTCACACCAAGCTATATTCATCATTGCCTAGGAGCATGTGAACGTGTTCACAGGACTATGGCTGAAAAACTGACACCATACCTAGATTCTCAGTGTCATACATGGGATTCTGTAATTTCTGCAATTTTATTCAGCATTAACGATGCCGTCAATGCAAGTACCAAATATTCTCCATTTGAGATAGTTTATGCCAGGCGACCTAAATTCCCATTGTCACCCATACCAACAGATTTACAGAGTGTTCCAAAGGATTGTACATCTTACCTACGAGAGAAAAAGTTGTTACTTGCCTCAATTAGAAATGACATGAAGATTAATGTCGAGAATTACTCTGAAAGAATGCTTAATCGTGAGAACAGTAATAAGACTGATTCACATTTTTCTCAAGGAGACTATGTTTACATGACCATTGAGTCGGTAGGACCAGCTAAGAAGCTCAAAGACCACTACTCTGGACCACATGTTGTCAAATCTGTGCTTAGTGATCACATGGTTTTAGTAGCTGATCCAACTCTTCCAAAATTGCAATCGAAGCCAGTACATATTGACAGATTGAAGCATGCATATGTGCGTCAGCCAGAACCGTTAAACTATTTTTCGGTCAAACAACATTTACCAAGAACTATTTATTCTGATTTTGCTTCGCAAACTTGTGAAAATGACTTTTTGTTGAAACCGGATAAAGACAGTCAATCTGGATCTAGTGATCATGACATAAGGGGACAAGAAAACACATTTGTTCGAAAGGAAAATGACGTTAATGTGTCTGAATCTCCTGTTTTTGTCGAAGGTAGACCAAAACGCGTTATCAGAAAACCTTTAAGATATTGTGACTCGGATCATGCAGACCCAATGAATATTGATTTTTCTTCATCAGATGCCTCGCATTCACGAAAGGTAAAACGTGTACTTGCTCAAAGGCATACCTCTGATGGTATTCAGTATTTAGTTCATTTTGTTGGTGAACCAGCACAAAATGCTATTTGGATTTCAGGGGCAAATCTCAATTCCAAAGTGAAAAAAAACATCACTGCAAGGCCTCCGCCTTTTGTTTAGGCACTAACAATTACTAATGTTGTTTAGTAACATTGAATTCCCATTTCTTACAAATACCTTTAGGTATAATACTAGTCATTGTATATTGATTTTTTTTTTTATTATTACTGTTATCTTTACTATTCATTGTACTGTGCTGTATAATGCTAGTCCTGGTATTTTTCATATACCTGATACTTTTTTTTTTAGTTCTGATGTATAGCCAAATGTTAGCTTAATTTACAACAAAAAAAACAAAAAAAGTTGATGTTCTACAGTTGATTTGTTTACAGTTTGTTTATGAAGATCAAATTCTGTTACTATCAATTATAGCAGTGTATGATTTCTTCAGAAACATGACTTGTCAATAATTCTCTATGATTTGAACAATAGTGTATTGCATTTAATCAGACAACGTTTTAGACAAATATCGATAGGGTGCTATTGCCTAGAATTATGCATATTGTTTTGTTGTGAGAAGACTTGTCTTGTTCTTTATTAAGGGAGATAACTTTGTTTTAGATGGATGTCTGGATTAGCTCCCTTTGTTTAGAAAAAATGCATTGTATTTTATTGGATTCAGTGATGTCAGTATATTAAAAAAAAAAAAATTTAATTATTTTTTTCCCACTATATACTATACTATCCATCAAATGATTATCCACTTGTACTTTGTATTTTGATTTATGAACCTAAAGTCATTGGGAAGTAATTCAGTGTGAACTGTATGCTTTGTAGACTGATTTGTTTCAATGCATGAAAGTAATATTTGATAACTTGCTCCATGCATGGATATAAAGTAATTAATCTTTTATTGGTTTATAAAGATGTTGTTTACAGTGAATTTAAGTTACTGTTCACTCTAATGACAGTTTGTCGTCACTGTTTTTTTTAGTTGTTTACTCATATAACAATTTTCTAATATCAACTTCTACATGAACATGTTCATTCTAATCGGTAGTAACTTGGATATTGCATTGATGGTCTGCGTGTCTGTTGAGTGAATGCTGTCCTTGGTAGGTACCACCTTGGGCGTTTATAAATCTGTGTGTGATTGACTTTTAGGATCAGCAATTCGATAGTTTCCATAGTTTCCGCTGTTTCAATTTTGAGTTGTTGTTTTGTTAGAAGAGCTGGACATTTGGACACATTTTTTTTTTCAAGGGGGGGATGTTGTATATATGAGTAAACAGGCATTGTCATATTCTGTTCGATTAACATTCGATTAAGAACTTGTTCCATATAATAAAACAGACTGGCGAATCGAGAGTGTTCCCGCTTCGGTTGCAGTTTGATAAACACGAATATTGACGACTTCTTTTGTGTTTTAAATGCCAAAAACAAACCTCTCACGAGACATGAACCTAACAATTTCAAAGGAGCTGTCTGATCTTGGTTTGTTCTGTTTTCCATTGCATCAGAATGAGTCTTTCGGAAGTAAGGTATTTAATTCAGTTCTTTGTACATCTTGTAATATGCCTTTTTTCATTATATAAATGTTTGGGTATGAAATTATCCCCCTTTGCTTTATGAATAAAGTATTATCAAAATGCATTTAAACAACCTTCAGGTAAGGTTTATAATGCTAGGCCATATATTTTCAATCTATGTTTTCTTATTGCATTAATCAGTTTTTTACATTACTCACAACTGTGTACTGTAAGTGAGGTGACAAATTTACATAAGATGGATTAATCTAATCCTGGATTACCTAGTTCTTGGCTCAAAACTTAATACTGTAAAAATGAGACATATTGTTTTCTTGTAATGTTTTTATGCACATGTATGATTATGACAATATTCATAAAGTGTTCCTGTCTCAGATGCTAACGAGAAAAATAATCATTTAGGTTTCTATGGTGAACAATATTGAATGAAGTTGCTATGGCGACTGTGCCTGCTTCCATGTTTATAACTTGTTTATCTGTCTGTCATTAGTTCTTATTCCAGTGTGAGACTGGGTTTCATTGATGTAATGAACATCAGATTCTAGGACATAATGATCTTTACCATCAGTTATTCCTTTTACCACTCATTTGTTCCTTTCCAACTGGAGCAGGAGGTCATGGGTTTGATGCCTGACTGCGACATACCAAAGTCGTAAAATAATGGTACTGTTATAGCCCCTTCGCTTAGCGCTCAGTATATAAGGGTAGTTGCAGGAATGGTTGGTCTGGTGTCAGGATAACGTGACTGTGTGTGGTATCATGCCACATGTCTAGGATGTTACTGCAGTATAGCAGCACTATATCTGTCTAAAGTAGACATAGTCTCTAACTGTTGGGAGGGATGTTAAACCAAACAAACAAACTCCTTTTCACAGTAATTTATAAAATAATAAAAGAATTTAAATTTGGGACAAATTATTGTATCTGCTTCTTTACTCATAATGTAGTTGCCATAGATTCATACTATGCCTTCAACCTTTCCCTCAGAGGACACCATGAAAAGACCTATGCGAACAGCATAAAACCAGATCAGCCTGCGAGTAACTCGCAGGTTGATCAGCTTTATGCTGTTCACTGCTCCTCAGTGGTCTGGAAATGAGGATTTTGTAATTAAATTTGGTAAGGTTTAACTGTGGTTTTCTGCAGATCAGGCTTTATGTGGTACCTGTTGAGTGCGTCAAAATGAATCTATATGAGGGAAAGGGTTAAGCTTGAGATCACACTTCAGCATTTTTGAGAACACGAGGCCAGGAGCCATGTTCTCAGAAATAAGAATTGTACATAATTATAAAGGTATGATGTTCCTGCTGAAACTACAAGTATGGCCCTTCAAGGTTCAATAGGGAGGTGATTATGGTGTTTGTTTATATTGAAGTATTTTTCAAGAAATGAGCCAGGATTCCATATAAGGAGTAATTAGGTCCCTGTTTGACCTTCTCACCTGAAATCAAATTTTAGGGAAGAATATAAAAGTAGATCACCTGACATTTTCCTTTCTGACTTTAAAATTTCTTCCATTTTCCACCTATTTATTTGAGGTGCAATAGCTTAAAAGTGCAATTATTTAAAAAAAAATTTTTTTGGCTTAAATTTTGAGGAATTTGTACTTAAGGTAATTTCATGTTCATAATTTTTTATGTATAGGTACATATTCTTGTAAAAGGATGGTCTTTAGAATGACCTCGGTGGCTGAGTGGTTAGAGCATCTGCCTCGGGTGCGGGAGATCATGGATTTGATCCCTGGCCGCGACATACTAAAAATGGTACCGTTATAGATTGCTTGCTTGGTGCTTAGCATATAAGGGTAATTCCAGGAGTGAGGATAATGTGACTGTGTGTGGTATCATGCCACATGTCTGTGGTGTGATACTGCAGCGTAGCAGCACTATATCTGTCTCAAGTAGACATCGTCTCCAAAGGACTGAAATACTGTCGATGGGACGTTAAACCAAAGAAAAAAACAAACAAACATCTTCAGAATGAACTATTTTTAATTGGTTGATAATCATGAATAAAATGAAAGCTAATCCCCCATTAAACGTATTACTTATCCAATCAGCAACTTGATACAAATTATTAACAAGCAACAGTAACAACAGCATGTAACATGCATGTTACGATGGCTGTAACCCATCTACCTTCTGTTTCACGTGTATTATTTCAAAGAAGATCGCAGTACAAGGGATTTAAATTCCTTTCGCTGTTTGACAGTGGTGTAAAACATGTCATTGTTTGGCTTCATTGTTACGAGGCCTTGTATTTTTTAGGTGATTTTATGGTCGGTTAAAGATGATTACGCATGGTACATGATTATTACAGTGGGGGAGAAATATTACGGTCATTTGACAGGTGCTTGACAGATTGGCTTCAGGCTAGACTGCTTCTCAGACGGACTACATTTTTACCTGGGTAGACCTGGAGTACTAGGACATATATTGACAGTGTACCACTGGGTATATAGCATAGCGTGCAGTGAGGGCCTCTTTTATTCCTGGACAATCATTTAATCGTACAGTTGTGTTATTGTGTGCAGGATCGTGTGCACAGGATTCCGGGGTTGTTATTTCTCTCTCTCCATTATTTGTGACACTTTGAAGAAGTAAATACGGATATATTGAGAAGTAAAAAGATTGTGGAATGCATTCATTGAAAGGGATAACAACAATATGATTATATAGGTAAGTATTGGGACTTATGAATGCCTGACCAACCCCTTGTTTAATTTCATATTAATTTATGTATTTTTGCCTTTATGAAAGGTGTGTCATGTATTGTGAGCTGTTGTACATGTACTCGCATACCATGTAAATGGCATTATAAGTTATAATTTTAACCCTTTCCCTCATATAGACTCATTTTGACGCCCTCAATAGGTACCACATAAATCCTGATCTGCAGAAAACCACAGTTAAACCTTACCAAATTTAATTACAAAATCCTCATTTCCAGACCACTGAGGAGCAGCGAACAGCATAAAACCTGATCAGCCTGTGAGTTACTCGCAGGCTGATCTGGTTTTATGTTGTTCGCATAGGTCTTTTCATGGTTTCCTCTATGAGGGAAAGGGTTAATTTTGTTATACAATCTTACTACCTACATATAATTTATTATAATTTTTGTTTCGACTGTATTTCACTACAGTCCATTCAGAAACAAGTTCCTTCAAGTTATACAAATCCAAAGGGTTGGACCAGTACTTACACCATGGAAGATGTTTAAAATTGCCTAAAGTGGGAATCAAACTCCGGACTTTGGGTCCTTAGACATGAAACAGTACCATGAAAGATATTTTCTCAGGATATTGAAGTCACAGTACACAGATAGGTCATTACTTCTAATACCGCTACAAAGACACTATTGTTTCACTAATTGTTTGATGCAGGGAGACTCAAGTTGAGTGTTTGACAAGTGGTTGACAGCTGTAGAACACTTGGTCCAATGTTCTCGAAAATTCAAGTTGTACTGTAGTGGGTGTCCGGTTAGTTACTGTGAGAGCAAGCATCACCAGCTTTTCCCTAGTGAAACCCAGGTTCAAGCCTAGCTAACTCTAACTTTGTATGTGAAAAGGATTTGAGTGCTCTCACTGATCTGTTTAGCTGACAGGGATGTAGCCAGCTTTTTTCAACTTATAGACCATAGAAGGGATTTTAAAGGTCGGTAAGGGGGACTGGGGTCCTCAGAAGCTGCAAACAGGTAGAGATTAAAAAAAGCAAAATCCACATTCCAAAATATCCCTTTCCTGTTTTTAGCTCACCTGAGCCAGAGGCTCAAGGTGAGCTATTGTGACCGGTCTTCGTCCGTCGTCCGTCCGTCCGTCGTCCGTCCGTCCGTCGTCCGTCCGTCC
This sequence comes from Solen grandis, assembly GCA_021229015.1. Classification (NCBI taxonomy): domain Eukaryota; kingdom Metazoa; phylum Mollusca; class Bivalvia; order Adapedonta; family Solenidae; genus Solen; species Solen grandis. Next base: position 33,116,671 of record CM037794.1, read on the forward strand.
GTCGTCCGTCCGTCCGTCGTCCGTCAACATTTTGCTTCAAACGACATCTCCTCCTTAACCGCTTGGTCAATTTTGATAAAACTTTACAGGGATGTTCCTTGGGTGGTCCCCTTTCAAAGTTGTTCAAAGAATTGAATTCCATTTGGAATTCTGGTTGCCATGGCAACGGAAAGAAAAAACTTAAAATGTCTTCTTCTCCAAAACAACCAACTGAATTTCAAAATGTTTTGGCACAGATGTTCCTTTGGTAAGTGTCTACCAAGATTGTTCAAATTATTTGGATCCGTAAAAAAACATGGCCGCCAGGGGCGTGGCTAGTTTTCCTTAGATGCCTATACTCAAATCTTAAAAAATCTTCTCCTCCAAAACTGCTGGCTGAATTTCAAAATGTTTTGGCACAGATACTCCTTGAGTAAGTGTCTACCAAGATTGTTCAAATTATTTGGATCCATAAAAAAACGTGGCCGCCAGGGGCGGGGCTAGTTTTCCTTATATGTCTATAGTGAAAACTAAAAAATCTTCTTATCCAAAACTACTGGCTTGTTAGTATGTAGCATGATCTTATGACTCTCTACCAAAATTGTTCAAATTATGACCCTGGGGTCAAAATTGGCCCCGCCCTAGGGGTCACATGATTTTACATAGGCTAATATAGGAAAAACTTGAAAAATCTTCTTCTCAGAAACCTCAAGGCCTAGCCTTTTGATTTTTGGTATGTGGCACGATCTTATGACTCTCTACCAAGATTGTTCAAATTATTACCCTGGGGTCAAAATTGGCCCCGCCCCAGGGGTCACTTGATTTAACATAGGCTAATATAGGAAAAAATTGAAAAATCTTCTTCTCAGACACCACAAGGCCTGGGGTTTAGATATTTGGTGTGTAGCATTGTCTAGTAGATAACAACCAAGTTTGTTCAAATCATGGCCCTGGGGTCAAAATTTGGCCCCGCCAAGGGGTCCCTGATTTTACATAGGCTAATATAGAAAAAAAAACTTGAAAAATCTTCTTCTCAGAAACCACAAGGCCTGGGGTTTAGATATTTAGTGTGAAGCATTGTCTAGTAGATCACAACTAAGTTTGTTCAAATCATGGCCCTGGGGTCAAATTTGGCCCTGCCAAGGGGTCACCTGATTTAACATAGGCTAATATAGGAAAATAACTTGAAAAATCTTCTTCTCAGAAACCACAAGGCATAGAGTTAAGATATTTGGTGTGTAGCATTGTCAAGTGGATCTCTATCAAGTTTGTTCAAATCATGACCCTGGGGTCAAAATTGGCCCCGCCCCAGGGGTCACTTGATTAAACATAGGCTAATATAGCAAAAAACTTGAAAAATCTTCCTCTCAGAAACCACAAGGCCTGGGGTTTAGATATTTGGTGTGCAGCATTGTCTAATAGATCACTACCAAGTTTGTTCAAATCATGGCCCTGGGGTCAAAATTGGCCCAGCACCAGGGGTCACTTGATTTAACATAGGCTAATATAGAATTTTTTTTTGAAAAATCTTCTTCTCAGAAACCACAAGGCCTGGAGTTTAGATATTTGGTATGTAGCATTGTCTACTGGGTCTCTACCACGCCTTTACAAATCATGACCATTGGGTCAAATTTGGCCCCACCAAAGGAGTCCCTGATTTTACATAGGCTAATATAGGGAAAAACTTGAAAAATCTTCTCAGAAACCACAAGGCCTGGTGTGTAGCATTGTCTAGTGGATCTCTCCTAAGTTTGTTCAAATCATGACCCCGGGGTCAAAATTGGCCCCACCCCCAGGGGTCACTTGATTTAACATAAACTAATATAGGAGAAATCTGAAAAAAATCTTCTCAAAAATCACAAAGCCTGGAGTTAAGATATTTGGTATGAAACATGGGCTAATAGACCTCTACCAAATCTGTTCAAATCATGACCCTGGGGTCAAAATTGGCTCTAACCCAGGGGTCACTTGATTTTACATAGCCTAATGATACCAGGTGAGCGATCTAGGGCCATCATGGCCCTCTTGTTATTTCATTTTTTGGATTTTTGAAAAAGAAAAAAAGTCATTTTCTTGACAAACTTGTAGACTCTGGACTACAGGGCCTAATATTAGCTGTACCAGTATATGTCTGGGTTGACTCTGGTATTCAGATGCCCTCCCACATCAGGACCAGTACTTTAATATTAATGAGGAGGTTTTCATTATCCATGTATGTGTGTTACCATTTTGTTATTGTTGTAAAAGAGACTTAAGAAAGTTTAAACACATAATTTAAAAAAAATCATATTCAGATGTGGCCAATCATTTTCGTAATTAGTCATTTTGTGTTTGAGCCTGATTTACATCCTTAAATAATTCTTAAATGCTGGGGTCATGATTGTTGTTTTTTTTTTTTTCTGATTAAGTTGTTTATAAAATATTGTGAATCCTATTGCCATTGCTGCTGCTTCTGCATATGATAATGATGATGATAACAAAATCTATAGCTCATATTTCTTATACGGAAAACTTGTGTTTGACATATACGTAATCCACTTAACTTACTGCCTTAAATTTAGTTAAAGAGACAAGCTGATATTTTAGGAGCCCCAAGTTAACACTTTGAAAATGATTCCAGTTAATCTTCAATAATCTCTTTAATTTCCATTCTGTTGATAGCAAGGGGTTTGGCAAATTATTTAGTATTAGACTCCCTGTAATTTTAAGCTCTGCTATGTGCATCAGCTTCTTGTTCAATATTTTTAGAATTTTGATTTATAATTTCTGATGCAGCATTAGACTGTGATATTTATACAGGATGATTTAGGTTGACTGTTATGTACATGGGCAGCGTGGGTCTGGTTTATACAGGATGATTTAGGTTGAAAATGATTCCAGTTAATCTTCAATAATCTCTTTAATTTCCCACCTGTTGATAGCAAGGGGTTTGGCAAATATTCAGTATTGGACTCCCTGTAATTTTAAGCTTTGCTATGTGCATCAGCTTCTTGTTCAATATTTTTAGCATTTTGATTTATAATTTCTGATGCAGCAATAGACTGTGACATTCATACAGGGTGATTAAGGTAGACTGTTATGTACATGGGCAGTGTGGGTCTGGTTTTGTCTCACAGGGCCATCATGGTTGTCGGTAATGAATGTTTTACAAGGTGCGTGTGGAGGCACTAATGTATTGATACAATCGATATCTGAAGCGTGAATAATTAACACTAATTACTGATGAGGGTCTCCCCACCAGCAGGCTGGCTAGGGAGGGTGTTTGTATGTAGATAGGGCGGATACATTGACCTTCACAGGATGGTAATTGATTTACCGTGTCACCATGTCTAATGATTGATTTGGGTTAATCGGAAACTGGCATACATTTCCTGATGTAATCAAGTAAAGGCCAGCAATGAGGTTCAAGATTTGATGGATAAGTGAATGTTTTGTATGTTTATAAGTCATAGTAGAGCAACACTGAGATTGCAGTGTTAGGTATCTGCTGGATTTCATGTTGTATCAGGAGGTCACATGTCAAATCCTGCCAACAACTGCAGTTTCAGATGTTTCACTGACCAGCTACTTGGCCAAAGGAATGAAAGATACTGCCTGTATACTGCCCATGCAACTGATATATCATCTCCAGTGATTGTATCCCTACTTGCTTAGTATCACACCCAATTAAGATTTGAAGTATGTGATGGTCATTAGGACACACATTATTTGAGGATTGACAGCTTGGCAGTGGTTGTACTGGAGATTACAGTATTAAAGTCATATAGCAACATCCAGCTAATTACAGATGGAGGAACACCTCAACTGCATAGATATAACGGGGTAGAACTCTCAACCTACCACAAACCAGCTTAAGGAAACACTCCTTACATGAAAATCTGGCTGACTGTGCTGGGATTCAAACCCACAGTCTTGGAGAAGGTTACTAAATAATACTGAAATATATCCAGGTATTTCATTAATGATTATAAAAACATTTTTGTTTTTGAAAAACAACCGATTTTGTCCCGGGTCAAGGGAGATTTTGGACATTCAGAACTTCAAATATTATCAAAAATAACACTTTGATTTGATTTTAACCAATTATTTTGATCTATAATTGGTTAATAATGAAAATAAAAATTGTTCTTTTCTAGGACATGCTTTGAGGGTGTACTGTATGTGAGTGGTGGAGGGTTGTTAGATCCGATTACTTTTGGGGGTATTGTTAGGTGTAAACATCCTTGTCATGAATGCACTTAAATCTTTACTCCTCTGACCAGCAGTGTCGTTCAGTGTGTAATTATTTTAGTGTGTTATTATTTTAGTGATATAGATGAAGTGAAGGAGAGAGGTCCAACACTGTCTTCTATTTGTCATGCCAAATAGGTCAGAAATGTTTCTTTTACAAGGGGTGTTCATTTAATAATGAAAACAGTCTTGTAAATACGAAACCTAGTCAGGTATATTAATGAAACTACAGCTACTACTCGTATATGAAATAACATTTTTTTCTGATTCAGTTATTTTTCGTATGTTGAAATATAAGATACCAGGCTTTATTGGCTATAGAAGCAGAAATAATCAGAATGTTTGAGGAAATTGGACACCTGTCAGAGATGGATACTGTACCTTAGTATTGATAGGTCTATAGATCATTGCCTGTCAAGTACCTCTGTAAAAAATGAATCCATCATAAAAAATGTTTAACTCTTTACTTCATGATTATAGATTTTATTTCAAATGAGAGGTAAACAGAGTAGACCCAGATCTGATAGCTTCTGAAGGTCTGATCAGGGTCTCCACTGTTTGTTCATACAATATTAAAGCTAACATTCTACAAAAAAGTCCATTGTTTCACATGTTATTTGAATATTCATGAGGTAGAGGTTTAACCCTTTTCCAGGTGAGGTCAATCTTAGAAATCCCAGTAACATGTACCTGCACCTAAGTGTGATATAGTAGGAATATTTTGATCTAGTAGGACCCAGGTACAAGACTGGTTTTCCCAGTGACTCAGTGTAGTATCATAATGGGATAGAACTTTTTCTGTCTTACGTAAGAAAGAAAAGCCCTACATTGACTGATATTTAACTCAGCCGCCACTCTATCAGGGAACATGTCTGTGTTCAGCTGACTAGTCACCTAGTACAGACTGGCTCTGTCATTACCAATACTGATGTCACATAGAATTAGATCAAATCCCCCTCCTGTTCTGTCGATTAACTGGCATAATGGACACTGGTCACTTGGTCAGTGTACTTTAATTACAATGGACTTACTGGTCACAGTAGGGTTCATAGATCACAGTCAATGATAAGGTGTATTTCCTGACAATACCTGGCCAGAGAGGATTATGTCATGCATTGTGCAGTATCGGCTCTAGCTGGCAGATTGGTGTCTCTGTTGATACTGTTGGCTGTCTGTGTCTTCTGGTAGAAGATGGATAGAGAGTTGACTGGACCCTTGTTCAGTTGGGGAACCAGTCTAGAGGAACCCAATGTCAGTACAATGAAGGTTGGGCACCAGACATTGTTACCCAGACTTTGCATGCCTGGGTGTTTCTGTGTATAGGAACAAATATGATATTCATTGATCTCAGAAAAGCAATCCTTGTAGAAGGAGTTGTTGTTGTATTGGGGTTACCTAATTACAGGTAGAGGAAGACCCCGAGCACACAGAGGTACCCAGGTAAAACCACCAACCTACCGCAAGCCAGCTGGAAGGCTTCCTCACATGAAATATCCGAAGTCCCTACCGGGCATTCGAACCCACAGCGGTGAAAGGTTATGATCTTTATGTGCTCCTGTTATAGAAACGTGGCTTTACTTCTCAGGACTATTCATGATCTCAGACTCACCGTCCATACATATCAAGTCTATACCATGTCAATACCTTGTGAATACTACAAACATACATAGGATATTTTAATGCAGGGTAAGTTAGTTCCAGCTGGTTCTGGAAAAACAAGAGGATTGATAGTCACGGCCCAGTGATAACGTCCACGTGTTCAGGTGGGTCACAATGGAGACACAGTCCCCACTGCCAAAACATTCAAGGTTTAATGAAACTAAAGACACTTCTCTATTGTCAAAATCATCTTGTTTACCATTTAATGTGAATGTTACACTCCGGTACTGCTAATTGTCTCCTCAAACACAGACTGTATTATCACAGACGGAACAATTCAGACATTGATATCTAATGCAGGTAGTTTCTGTCTTAAATTTCTTTGTAAAACATAATTTAAGATACTGGGTACGGAAATTATATGTAGATGAGGATAGGAAAAAAGCCAGCAAACCCACCTTCCCCCAAAAATTAACAAATACAATCTACCTTTTCCTATATATTTAAATACCATAGAATTCTGATTGATAGAGACCATCTTATTCATTATTTAACAGTTACATTAGCCTTGCATAAGATTATTATATTCTTCTGAACCATATTTCATCCCTTTCCCTCATAGAGGAAACCATGAAAAGACCTATGTGAACAACATAAAACCAGATCAGCCTGCGAGTAACTCACAGGCTGAACAGGTTTTATGCTGTTCGCTGCTCTTCAGTGGTCTGGAAATGGGGATTTTATAATCAAATTTGGTAAGGTTTAACTGTGGTTTTCTGCAGATCAGGCTTTATGTGGTACCTATTGAGTGCATCAAAATGAGTCTATATGAGGGAAAGGGTTAAATGAGTCTATATGAGGGAAAGGGTTAAATGAGTCTATATGAGGGAAAGGGTTAAATGAGTCTATATGAGGGAAAGGGTTAATCCGCTCTACCACACTGTCCTTTTTAACCGTGGTATTTTGATTATTTTTATCATAATCCTTTGATGTATTAATGGTTGCTTAAAAAAAGGGAATGAGTAAATTTAAAGAGTAAATTTTAATTTATTGTTATTTATTTTCTTTAGAAGAGCTTCTTTGAAACGACGGATGGGGGTGCTAAGCAGGTCACTACTCACTGTCTACTGTAAATATCATAACCTGGCAGTCCATGTATAACACATTGTTCCTTGTAGGTAGAATGTATGATGACCTGCCAGGATCAGGGTTGGCCAGTGTTTTCAGGTAGCCAACTTTAGATGAGGTGAAGAGTTCCCCCAGGTTAAATGTTTATACATCCTGACCACTTGTTTATCAAACTGGCGGCCAGGTTTGTTATTTGGACCTCGAAAAACACTTAGTGCCACTTAACACCTTTGTCAACTGCTTGAATGCATGGAGAGCTATCTAGGGGTACTTGTAATGGTGGTTAGACAGACTGCAGCAGACTGGGGTGGGATCAGTCGTTCCATCAAGGTACTGTGTTATATACCTGTAGACACAGGTGAGGTTCATATTCCAGGACAGACAAGGGGAGGTACCCATAGTGAGACATCAGGTTAAAGACATTTGAAGTCAAGAGTTTCCTCAAATGAAGAAATCCCAGAGTTTGTTGTCATTTATTATAGATGTGACAGTTTTTCAGTAAGTAAAGACTTTATTTATGGTGGATAACATATTTGGCAGGAGCCAACATTTCATTAGGTTTACAGGTTGAGTCATGTGTTGATGAGTGTAATGTCACCCCTAACATTTGAAGCTAGAGGATTTTGAGTGTGCTGGGTTTTGAACTTCAAATTCTGAACTTGTACATAATGTGTTACAACCTCTCATTAAAAACTTTTACTTCTAGGACTGTGGCATGTCTTAGTTCACATTTATGCTGCTGTAAAACATAACATTGTTCTACTTAGGAAGTGACAGCAAGTGTGATGAATAGAATGTCTTACTGAGCATTTTTTACATGTAAATAGAGAACATCTGCTTGTTATCATTAGTGGGACCAGAGTACACCTGTTCCTTCATGAGATATTTTCTGTGAACAACCTTAAGGAGGGTTAATGAGGCAGGGCATAGTGAAATGAAAACTCTAGGTCGTTACATCAGTAGCTAAAGTAAGACAGGTCATCACAATATTTGGATATCTTTTCTTGACCCTTTCAAAGTGACAATGAAAATAGGGCTTACTTAACTGGACAGATGACTGAGTAAGTGGCCAGATTACAGGTATCCAGTGTCTGGACACATTGTACTGATCATAAAGTGGCTAGCCACTTGTTACCAGTGGGCTATGCACACTTGAGTAATGTCTCCAGTAACAAGGGGCTACTATTGTTGTCAATTTTCTGATTAACTTTTCCACTTAATTACCCCACATTACATACAATAAACAATATCCAAAACCTTGAATAGGATAGGAACGCATTCCAGTAGTCTTGTTTTAAAAGAATCTTTAGTTTAATGACTTATGACAGATCTTTGCCTACTTGACCAATGTTATTTGTTTAAAATATTTAGGTAGTTTTATGAGAGAAACAACTAGTATTATAAAACTAAGGTTGGCCTATGTACCGAGATGCCAAACTGCTTCATAATGAATATTTTTATCAAGTTTAACCAATGAAAAGCTGCACAAAACTCAGACAATGATTTCAATATTTTCTTTTGCTCAACATTTCAACAAACATTTGGGTGGGAATATTCTTGTTTTGGTGTCAAGTTAATTGGAGCATGATTATTCTGTAAGTTACTTTCATGTTGATATGGTAAATGGGCTATTTCCTTGTAAGGTTGACAGACGTGTGTATGCTGGAGGGGGGGGAGGGGCAGTTTTGTGTAATGGAATGACTGGCTGTCACTCACCTAGGGTCCATGGGCTCCCCCAGGCGCATGGCCTGGTACAGGAAGCCAGGGGGCACTGCATGATGGCTGGGATAATTGTTGTGATTTGTTACTATGGCAAGATGTGTCCAGTAATCACATTAATTATAACCTTATTAAATTATGATCTAGAAGCATTGTGGTGGAAACTTCCTTCAGGCAAAGTCATGAAAACAAAATATCTCCTTTTTAGTATCATTTGAAGTGACATTGTACTGAGTATTACAATATAACATCTTCATGCAGTGTTTTGTTTGGTCTTGCACATTATACATCAGTTATGATACAGATATTTAATTGCATGTGTGTCATCAGTGACTGTTTATGTTACATTTATTCATATTGAACTACTTTTGATACAGCTCTTTCCTTTTATACAGTTTTATATCTTATGATTGTTTTTCCCCATGTGGTAGGCATCAGTGCTTGGCCAAAAAAATTTCAGAAAAGCAAAAATCAACACTTACAATCTGAAGATTCCAGTTTTATAGACATTTGAACCAGGGTATGATATATTTTCGATCAGTAAAAAATAGCCATAAATCATTGTGATAAGTCTGTGAGAAACAAATGTTGGGGAAAGTCATAAGTAAGATTTCATCTCTGCAGGGAGCCGTTTCGAGAACATACGGGATGAAACTGATATTTTGTAGAACAGAGGAAATATTCAGTGTTAAGTTCTGGTAGGTTTTATGGTTAGTGAATTGTGATAAGAAAGTTATGATAATATGTGATGGCATTTGCAGTAATATTGTCATAAACCTCAGAGATTATTCATAATGTAAGGCTGTATTGAATATATTTCCATGTACTGTAGAATCATTAATTTTCATGGGGAACTAATTTTTGTTGATTTCATAGATGACTTTATCCACAAATATTTATCCCCATGAAAACTTTATTTCATAGACCTCATGTTTTCTAGAACATGGTTCCACGAATAAATTTAACAACGAAATTTATTTAATAACAAATTCCATAAAATTAAATGTCAACGCAAATAAATGATTTTACACTTTGGTAGTGTTATAATTAAAAAGCTAGGGGGCCTTTATTTATATGTCCGAGTGGTTATAGGCACTGACTTACAACCATTAGCACCTTACTGCTGTAGGTTCAAGTCCCAGGGTCTGTTCTCTCAGATTGTTCAAGTTAGTAAGTCGTCCAGCTACCTTGCAGTTATCTCCGAATACGTTATTGCCTGCCATTAATTGGTGTAAACAGTCAAAATAACCCAGTGGTCAGGCTGTTTGAGTGTCTACCTCAGGATTGGGATATTGTGGATGCAATCTTCGACTGTGACATTACATGCCTGGTGCCCTGCATAACTATGAAGTAGTATCACGATTGGTTTCCATTTGTTTCATGTAGACAAAGTCCCAAAATGTCTGAAACTGACAAAATGAAAGATCAATTGCTGATTTTATATAGATTGTAAGAAGCTAATTTAATATGGTGAGATGAAATTCCCTGAATTTGTTTTAGTTGTACATTTTGAAATTGTTTTCTTCTGTTAAATTTCGTAAGTTGTAAAAGGTTTCAGGTGCATTTGAAACTGGGTAAAGGTTGTTTTGGTACCAGAAAAAAATATGACTCATTCACATTTTTGTGGGAGCAGATGTCAGCTTTGATCTGGCCACAGGATTCAGTTACACAGTCTGAACGTGTGGAAATATTTCCCCTACATTTCCCCTACATCCTTCACATAGATTACTTATCTTCAATCGTTGAGAATCGTTGGACCACAAACTGTGCTATCAGCCTGCTGTTGTATCGTGTTGGCAAGGAAGAAACAGGAGGTATTCCAAATGGATTTTTGAAATTTGTATTGCATAAGAAAAACAACCTTGAGGAACATACTTCAGATAAATGTGGCTGACTTAGAAGAAGTAGATTGAATAATGGCTTTTATGCGCTTAAAAATGGTGTAATTTGTTTGATGAATCTTTTATTTGAGAACGTTAAAATAACTTTATGTTTTACAGATGTTTAATAACTGTATAAAAAAAAATCTTATGCTGGAGTGGTCATGAATTTTAAGTTTTAAGTAATATACCCGTTAAAAAAGGAACTATCGCAACCCAATGTTATGATGTATTTAGGTATGGCCGTAGTTTCAGATTGATATTTGAGTTAAAGATTGTACATGTACTTTAATTAGTATTTAAGTATATTCCAAGTACTAATAAGTCCAGGAATTTGCCAAGTGTTGTAACTGGTAATTGCTGTGCCATAGCATTTGTCTGCGACATGATACTGCGGTGTGGAAGCTCTGTGTGTTTTGTCTCATAGAAAAAGTCCCCAAATGGCTGAAAACTTTAAAACTGTTGAATCACCTGCCTCAGACCTAGTGTTGATTCACTGAGAACCCATGTGTCCTGTCAGTCTGACATTGTGCAAACATTCAGTCTGTATTTCCTCCTATTTTGTCTATGATTAGAAGATATCCATGGTTTAGTTTATCAGTTAACACCCTTAATATGAACATATTTAAATGAATGTAACAGAGGTTGTTTGTATTGTCAGGAAGCTGGGAAAACAAGCCATAGTCTGTGGTCGAATCAAGGGAGTGTCTTACTTCACTTTTCATGAGAAATTCTCTTGAATTGTTTATAGGAATAATCAGTTTCTTGTTAATGGAGGTGTAGTTTTATTTCAGTTATGACATGAACATTTTAAAATGATTCTCTTTAGCATAATATTTCATGACTGACATGTTGGTGGTCTTTTATTTTTTTTTATCTTTAAAATCAAAAGACAGATTACGGTGTATCTCATATTTAATTTAGGGGGAAAATAGTCTTGAATATATTGAAACCATGTTGTTGTAATTACAGGGAGTGATCAGTGAGGCCTTTATGTTCAAAGGTGGACTAACCAGTAGTCTGATAATTAGAATTTAATTTGAGGTCATGTCACATAAAGGTCAAGGTCAAGGTTAGACTGAAAGTGATCACATTAATTATCTACTCTTACCAGCAAATTGAATTTTTGGTGGGGCTGACATTCTGTTTTCAGGGAAAAACAAACATCATGATTGTAAACTCTCTGCTTTTGAATGACCAGAGTATGTTTGAATAACATCTTAAATCCAAGTTCAACAACAACAACAACAACCACTGACCTGTATATTTAGTAAAATGTGACATAATTGACCGGTATTGGACAGTTAGATACAGTATACTCTGGTATAATTGGAAACAAGTTCTGTCTGAAGACCAGGTTGTCCTACACGACTGTGTCACTGTATACCCCTGCCACAGATCATGTTGCTATCAATCTAAATGTTTGTCTTGTTTCATTGTGGAATCCACCAGTTTGAGACATCTTGGTGAGACGACCGCGGTGACATGTGAGTCAGTAGTCTGCCTTAATGTTCGTCCATATTGTATACAAACAAACAATTGCATGTTACCGCTGAAACTCAGGTGATAAAATTACTGCTCTCTTGATCTTATTGAAGATGAAATAGATGTTTTTATCAGGACAGAGGTTATGTTGTAATTGAAGTTTTTAATGACAGACCAGGATGTGTGTGTGGCATGCAGGGTTAAGATAACTTCAGGCCCCTGGGGAATGTTTGTATTCTATTATGTGTCTAAGTAATTCAATTGCATGGACTGACTCACAATCGGTAAAGAATGTTTGTTGTTTGTTAGGCAGATTTTTCTTGTGGCCATGCCATCTTTAAAGTGTGGTGTATCAGTGGAGTGCAGTGTTTGCAGTAATGATATTGCAGGTTTTGAATCTGATACATGAGAGACGGTTGGAGGCATGACGTATATGTACCCCACCTGTGAATGGGGCCACTGTGGGATGTGGAGCCTGAGAACTTGATACATGAACAGGATATGGGAGATGTTCACACCTTGCTACAGTCATGAATAGAATGTTTGTCAGAATATTAAGTGGCAGGAGTTTTAATGGTAGACGTGCCCAGTTTTTTTTTTTGGGGGGGGGGGGGTTATATTAATTAGTTTTTTTTTCTTATTTTTCCAAACAACTGCTGGGTTGGATACATACATTGATCCTGGGAAATCTAAAATAAATGATCACACCTGGGGCTTAAACTCTCAACCTTTAGTTACATAGTTAATTGACCCCACCACTAGACTATAGTGCTATGTTTATCCCATTATTGATGTCATTATACAGATTGTTTGAGAAATGACATATTTGTGTGATTTTCACATTCTTTTTATACCCCCTGTTTTACATAAATAAAATAAGGTGTACATTAGGAACTACTTAAGATGCCCCATGGTGTCCGTTCCCATTCCATTTGACAAAAAAGAAAATCTACGTCTTTTTGGAACAACAATAATTTGAATATAATGTACTCACTGTTTAAAGGTCTTCATCACTAAAATACAAATTATCCTTTCTATAGCTTTTCAGGAGTTACTGCCCCTTTTTACTCAGGAATATTTGCTAGATGGATGTCCAGTTTGACAAAAAGTTCAATAGTAGTTATCTTGAGAAGTATTCAAGGGACAGTAATGAAACTGTGTATGCATAATTACTCATTAAAAAGAGTCCTATTACAAATGAAAGGCACATCTCT
>CM037794.1:33130004-33180004 GCA_021229015.1 Solen grandis
TTTTTCCAAAAAAGGATCAAACTTTGGACTGCCGTAAAATGAACAAATCAAGACCGATCTTCAAAAACTAAACATCACTGGAAAGAGCTCCTCAAGAACTAAAACCTTTGTTTATATACTCTCAATGAAATATTTTTAGATTTAGAGCATTTTGTGGCCGAATAAAAACACAATTATCGTAATATGACATTGACCTTTTCAATGTTTTTTTTTTAACTTTTTAATTGTAAAACCAACAAAACATATCGTGTGAAAATTTCATGACGAATAAACAAAAAATAAAGTCAGGAGCGACAAAAAACTTGTTTTTGAAATTTTGATTTTTCCTAAATTTAAGTGAAGTTTGACCGTTTCTAGTAGAAAAACCATGCATTTCTTAAATTCGCCATCCCATATATTTTGTGTGTATACGTCTTTCAAATGTTATGCCGGAGACGGAATTCTTCTATCTGATCTCTAACAAAAACGGATGGATGTTTCGTAGATCTACCTTCATTTGCACAGTTTTTTTTTGTTGTTGTTTTTTTGCGAGGTTCGAACATTCAACCTTCCGTAGCTCAAAAGCTTTCAGCCAAACGGACCCTCGAATCCTATCATATGTTATTAGGCTATCAACAGGGAACAGAATGCAAAAAACCGCATTCGAATCGGACTTCAACTTTTTGAGTTATAAGCAAAAGAATGATTTCAAGAAAAGCGCCCCCTAGCGGCAAAATGAGAAAGAAAATTGATTAAAATTTTACTGTTAGGTACCTAGCAAAGCAGCAAATAGTTCAATCAAGTAAACTAGTCGCACAAGTCAAACTTTTTATTCTTATGTATCAGAATTTGAAGCATAAAACCTGATTTACAATTATTCCAAAAAAGGATCAAACTTTGGACTGCCGTATAATGACCAAATCAAGTCCGATCTTCAAAAACTAAACATCACTGGAAAGAGTTCTTTAAGAACTAAAACTTTTGTTCATATACTCTCAATGAAATATTTTTAGTTTTGGAGCTATTTGTGGCCGAATAAAAACACAATAATCGTAATATGACCTTGACCTTTTCAATTCTTTTTTATTTTTTTGAATTTTGAGGTCCTTTCAAACATAACAATACATATCGTGTTAAAATTTCATGAAGAATGAACAGAAAATAAAGTCAGGAGAGACAAAAACATGTTTTTGAAATTTTAATTTTTCCTAAAATTTAGTGAAGTTTGACCGTTTCTAGAGGACAAACCACGCCTTTCCTTAATTCGCCACCCCATATATTTTGTGTGTATACGTCTTTCTAATAGTACGCCGGAGACGGAATTCATCTATCTGATCTCTAACAAAAACGGATAGGTTTTTCGTAGACCTACCCTCATTTGCACAGTTTTTTTTTGTTTTGTTTTTTTGAGGTTCGAACATTCAACCTTCCGTAGCTCAAAAGCTTTCAGCCACACGGACCCTCAAATCCTATCATATGTTATTAGGCTATCTACAGGGAACAGAATGCAAAAAACCGCATTCGAATCGGACTTCAACTTTTTGAGTTATAAGCAGAATATTAATTTCATGAAAAGCGCCCCCTAGCGGCAAAATGAGAAAGAAAATTGATTTAAATTTTACTGTAAGGTACCTAGCAAAGCAGCAAATAGTTCAATCAAGTAAACTAGTCGCACAAGTCAAACTTTTTATTCTTATGTATCAGAATTTGAAGCATAAAACCTGATTTACAATTATTCCAAAAAAGGATCAAACTTTGGACTGCCGTATAATGACCAAATCAAGTCCGATCTTCAAAAACTAAACATCACTGGAAAGAGTTCTTTAAGAACTAAAACTTTTGTTCATATACTCTCAATGAAATATTTTTAGTTTTGGAGCTATTTGTGGCCGAATAAAAACACAATAATCGTAATATGACCTTGACCTTTTCAATTCTTTTTTATTTTTTTGAATTGTGAGGTCCTTTTAAACATAACAATACATATCGTGTTAAAATTTCATGAAGAATGAACAGAAAATAAAGTCAGGAGAGACAAAAACATGTTTTTGAAATTTTAATTTTTCCTAAAATTTAGTGAAGTTTGACCGTTTCTAGAGGACAAACCACGCCTTTCCTTAATTCGCCACCCCATATATTTTGTGTGTATACGTCTTTCTAATAGTACGCCGGAGACGGAATTCATCTATCTGATCTCTAACAAAAACGGATAGGTTTTTCGTAGACCTACCCTCATTTGCACAGTTTTTTTTTGTTTTGTTTTTTTGAGGTTCGAACATTCAACCTTCCGTAGCTCAAAAGCTTTCAGCCACACGGACCCTCAAATCCTATCATATGTTATTAGGCTATCTACAGGGAACAGAATGCAAAAAACCGCATTCGAATCGGACTTCAACTTTTTGAGTTATAAGCAGAATATTAATTTCATGAAAAGCGCCCCCTAGCGGCAAAATGAGAAAGAAAATTGATTAAAATTTTACTGTTAGGTACCTAGCAAAGCAGCAAATAGTTCAATCAAGTATACTAGTCGCACAAGTCAAACTTTTTATTCTTATGTATCAGAATTTGAAGCATAAAACCTGATTTACAATTATTCCAAAAAAGGATCAAACTTTGGACTGCTGTATAATGACCAAATCAAGTCCGATCTTCAAAAACTAAACATCACTGGAAAGAGTTCTTGAAGAACTAAATCTTTTGTTCATATACTCTCAATTAAATATTTTTAGTTTTAGAGCTATTTGTGGCCGAATAAAAACACAATAATCGTAATATGACCTTGACCTTTTCAATTCTTTTTTTATTTTTTGAATTGTGAGGCCCTTTCAAACATAACAATACATATCGTGTGAAAATTTCATGAAAAATGAACAGAAAATAAAGTTAGGAGCGACAAAAAACATGTTTTTGAAATTTTAATTTTTCCTAAAATTTAGTGAAGTCTGACCGTTTCTAGAGGACAAACCACGCATTTCCTTAATTTGCCACCCCATATATTTTGTGCGTATATGTCTTGCAAATCGTATGCAGCAAACAGAATTATTCTATCTGATCTCTAACAAAAGTGGGTAGGTTTTTCGTAGACCTACCCTCATTATTCCACTTTTTTCCAAGGTTCGAACATTCAACCTCTCCTAGAACAATTTTTTTCCCGTACTCGAATATAAGATATCCATCATATTTGATTGGGCTTTCAACAAGGAACATTATGTAAAAAACCGCATCTAAATCAGGTTTCAAATTGTTGAGTTATTAGCAAAACAGTGATTACATGCATTGCGCCCCCTAGTGGCTAAATCAGAAATAAATGTGAAAAGTTTGACCAATTAGGCACATGTTCAGATAAAGATGACTCCATGCCCAAAATTTCATAGCTGTAGGTTTTATCATCTGGCCGCTACGCTGAACACAAAAATGGGTGGAATTGGAAAAATAATAAAAATAAAAAAAAAAAAAAACAAATCAACAGAAGAAGAACAATAGGTTTTCGCCCTGCAGAGGCGAAAACCTAAAAAAAAAAAAAAAAAAAAAAAAAAAGAAGAAGAACAATAGGTTTTCGCCCTGCAGAGGCGAAAACCTAATGAGAGAAAGATAGAGGATGGGGTATTTTGTGCTCATATAAATGAAAAATGAAGGGGAAAAACGACAACAAACAACCCAACAGTAACATTTAAGAGATTAATATTTAGAATACCAGTACATGTATTATTAAAAATGCATTATTTTTTCGCAGTATACTTTAATATGAATTGCACCCATCAGTCAATTAAGCTTTTTATGCGTATATATGCCTCCGGTCCTTGCCACAGACCTTTAAAATGCACCATTGTAATATCCGAGTCTAAATAAAATACACATGTATATATAGCCATTTTAAGTATTTTTGAAGTCTTTTTTTTTTTCAACATTCAATCCGGTCCTTTAAATATGTTGATAATAAAGGAAACATATGTCAAAATGCCAATAAACGTTGAACTTTGAACTTGATAATATCACGCTGGGGGTCTTCATGTGCAGCTCATATGCAATTTTTATGTCATGGACTGGCAATTATTCATTATGATAACAAGAACAATATAATGATTAATTAATAGCAATAGCACAGTTAATTATTGACAGGTATAGTCATCCTACCATTTAACAATATCGGAGTATCGATAATTCGATATACGTGAAAATCGAACTCGACATTTATATATATGACCGGTGGCATGTTAGGAGGAAAGTTAATCCGCTATCATATGTGTGTGTGTGTGTGTGTGTGTTATGCATTCTTAGAAGCATATAACCGCGTAATTATTATCCTAACCCATTGCCTAAAACCGTAACCCACCCCTTTCATTAATATTAAAATCAATTTATTAGCACGCGCTTATATTCAATGTAGATCCAAATCATCTTCTTCTTCTTCTTCTTCTTCACGAGTATTTCGCTGTCTCATTATTGAGGTTCATGCGTATTAAACTATGTCAATCTAGCCCCGCCTTTAATCAATAATTTGAACCAACTGGTCCAATATAATTCTAGTTTGAGGATTGAATCAAATTATATAGAATCCGTGTACACGATAAGGTATTTAACTAAAATACCTGTATCTAAAAATAGACCTAAAAACACCGCTGCGTGCGTCAGAGACATGAATGAACCAATCACGTTCTCCGTAACGTACAGCGTTCAATAAGCTTTGCATAGTAATGGTTGCTATGTGTATATAAACAATGCTTAAATATGGCGACATGCATATAAAACACTTGAAAAGAATAGCATACGTATTGATCCTTTCGACAAAGAATGTGGATAAATGCCAAATAAATGACCCCGATATCGATAATAATTTTGGTCTTTTAATTTAAAGACATTACGGACAGGACAACCGCACTTGTTCGCAGCAGGTGCGCGAGGTTTCGTGTCTTGGCACGAACATAGAACTATTCTAGCGGTGTATACATGTTTGAAACACGTTTTTATTGTCAATACACAAACAGTTACCCTTAGCTCTGGGTTCACTGATTTGGTCTTACAGTGGAGTAATTTTTTGTTGTGCTAATCATACCTGGAATATATATTATCCATATAGATGTACATAACTCATCTACCTGGAAATAGTGTAATGATATACAAATACCTGTCGGTGATAGAAGCAATGGTGCCACTTGGTATACGTTCTAAGAATGGGTGATTGAAAAGTGAAAAATAAATGTGATATTTGACGAAGTGATGTTCACAACTGTTGGGAAATTACTGGAGCTAGATAATTCCTAGGTATGATGGAAACATGCCCGTTAATGATCATTGACAGGTAGCTTTTAATATCAGTTTTCATTCAGGAAATACGCTTGTGCTAAAACGATGACAACAAGTTCTTTACCGCCTTGTGTTAAACTAACAGGCGGTAAGCGCGGGGCCCCGGGACCCCTGATTGTAACCACTAGTGATGAGGACTCAGCGTCAGACGGGGAGAGTTTCCTCCAGAGCAGCCCCCGGGTACCATTGTCCACAAGGCTCAGTCCCCGGTCTAACGTGACCAGCACGTACCCGGAATTAAAGCTGGATTTAACTCGAACATTTCTGGAGAGGAACAATGAGGTTCCAGACACATTTCGACATGACCGCGGGGAGGGCCGGCCCACACCCGCACAGGTTACACGTGCACCGTCCCCTCCCCCCGGAAGCCCGGTGGTTACTTCTCAGCAGCAGGCCTGTGAAGGTTACGAGCATGATCATGACTATGAGAATGTGGCCTCGCCCAGTGGTAGCAGTACGGCCAGTGGGCCGGTTTATGTTCGACCCCCGGGCTTCACACACCACGCCCAGGAAATTCGGCGGAAAAAGAAGAAATCCACAGGCTTGCTGGAGAGGCGAGAGGGGCTGAAAAGTAGAGCACCGACCCCACCCAAGGTTCGACCTAAGAGAGGTATGCTTAACATACAAACATGTACACATAGTGAGTGAAACACACACATCACTTACATAACATCTGTAATTTACTTATTTATGTCACCCATATTTCCTCACTTCTAAGGCAGAACTGCATCCAGTATACAGTCGATTACACTGATATTAAAACAAGGCGCCATTATTCTTCTACCCGTACAGGCTGGCAGGTATTCTTATGTCTACAATAATCCAATTTATACCACTGTTTAACAGGCTTTTATTGAGGGTGTCATTTTAATTAGAATGTTTAAATCGGAAATTAACGAAAGTATGATATATAATTATTCAATTTCATATCACATTTTAAAAACATTTGGCGTTTGTCATCAAGGTAATACCATTTACAATTAGGCCCTTACACACTTTTTTCGATAAAGAGAGCAAAATGTCAAACAGTGCAAGTCAGACAGACGTATGACAAACAATGATTTAGATAATACAAGTAACGAAGTGCCCTCCTACAATCAACAATGTTTAACAAGTGTTAGGATATGGCACTTCTGTTTATAGCGATACAATGTCCTGATACCAGTCAGTGCCTATAGTACCAGTACACAACCAAACACGGTTCCTATACTGATTTTATGCATATTTTATCAAATAAAACAAAAATTAAAAATTTTTGTTAAATTCAGTCCATAAAAACATATTCAATTTAACTTGTACAACTTCATGCAATAAAAAACAACAAGTATATCTAACATTGCATTTACACTTTTTCGTTTGTTTATCATAAATACAAGGAAAATGAAATTTAATCCTGTACCTCATGACTATTTATATACAAATTTATGACTTGATGAATATAAATACATGCAAACTGATCTTTAAATGGTATATGAAACCATGACTGATTTTCTTGTCATATAGACTTTGTAGAATCTGAGGAGCGAAAAAAAAAAAGAGACCGGAAGCCCTGATCGTGGTCTTCTCTATTTGCCAGGTTAACCTACCCCTCTCATCAACCCTGGGTTGTACCGTAGGTCATCGGATGTTGAGTGATAGGTCTCCAACTATGATATATATACTAATACAAAGTTTTACGTGTATTAGATCTATATGGGAGTGATATATAGCTTTTACTTTTCAGTCGTTTAAATAGGTGTGGTAACTAAGTCTACTTTGTTTAATAAATGGTGAACAAATGTGTTTTAGCTGGAGCCTTGTGTTCCTAACAGACAGATTACAAATCACATTCATTCTATTTATTTGCAATAGACCTATACAAAGAGAATTTTAACAATAAATCACAACACAATAATGGTTGAAGATGAGACGGGCGGTTAATGGTTATAAAACAAAAGCACTGTGAAGTTTTCTTTCACTTTCATAAACATGCCAACAGCTCCTAAATCAAAAACATGCTAATTTCTGTAAAACATCATATTAATGTAACTTCCGGTGAGTAATTACATTATGAAATATTGCGAACTGGAGATTATTATATTTACATTTTCCTTCTTTTTACCTGTTCTTTCAATGTACTATTGTATATAATACACGTCACCGTGACAATTTTATTTTATTTTTTTATTGAGGCGATGTAAGCCACACTGTAGGAATCTTAATAAAACCTATGTTCCGGTGTATACAATTACATATAATTTGACGTGCGCAGATTCAGAATGGTGGGGGACAGGGGTAGTTCCGAGGGTGGGTGGGGGTATGACCCCCTAACCCCTCTGGGAAAACCATTGGTTTCTACCAGGAAAATCTTAAAAAGAAGGAAAAGCTAAGATAAATGGCTGGATCCGCTCATGTTTGACATTCAATTTACGATGATTAATTAGTTTAGTTTAAACATATTTTATTTCATATAATACATGAAATGGGGTTGGTCTACAAGTTCTACCAACTTAGAGTCAGACCTTCCCCTACAATTTTATGTTAAAAAATGGCTTATAATTGTTCATAAAGAGACTGAAAAAAAAAATTAAAAAAAATGATGATTAAATTAATGAATAAATCCGTATTCGTGTACTTATGAGAAAACATCCAGAACTTCAAGCAACATTTCTTGACATTATACATTACCATTCATTTTGACACGAAAACTTTGAAATTAAATTTAATTTGATATAATCAAAGACCTATGTCTTTGATATAATTTTGATGATATAAACGGTTTATTTGAATACACAATTTCTTGTTCACACAAGAGAAAGACGAATGTAGGGGTCTTTGGAATAAGTAAACATGGAACAGTTAGAAACATTTACATAAAGACAGATCAAACGTTGTTGCAAAATATGATTGCAGGTGTACTATTTGTCCACGATAAAGTTGTTTCTGTTTCGCCATGACTCCGTATAAATGTCAGTGTGAGGCCGGGGAGTTTCAGCACGTGCTCAGGGCGCGACATTCGCAGTTCCAGCAACGGTTCCTTTGCTGTTATGCAAAAGTAAACATTACGGTGAATGTTATAACCGTGCAGTGTCACAGTACTTCCGATATCTACCTGTTATCCTTGTTCGAATGTAGCCTTCTCAAATGTGCTTACTTTCCCACATACTTGTGTATTTATTGTATGTTTGACAATGTGCGTTGTTCATTTCGGAAATATTATATTAGGTTACAATGTGTTGGAACGAGAGGTGGCTATGGACAACTGTATACATGTAATACACATAAATTGTCGTCTGTATTGTTCTCGCGCATACCTAGCTGGCGACAAGATAAAGGTGTCGCGGATTTATGAATTAGTTTACAATTAGTCATACTTTTTTTGGCCATGTCAAAAATAGACACTGCACAGGCCTTGTGTTCGTATTAATTGTCTTATGTTAACTAGATTTGGATCGATGTTATATAAGCCATCACAAGTCTGTATAAGCAAAGATTCCGAATATTCACTGTACTTTATTTACTCGTAATATTGCTACATGTATTTCAAAAGATAACATGTATTAGCGCATTGAAACGATGTATCAATTATCACTGATTACATACGATATTTACCATTTTAAACGATATAATTACTTACTACATACGTTGTTGACCTACTCAAATGGCTAATGCTGTAAAAAATATATACCGGTTTATAGATATCGTTAGATCAACAAATGCTATCATGATGTTTAGCATTATATTAAGTATTCGATATGTTATCACCGAATAGTGTTGGTGTTTACGATGCCAGAACAAATATAGTTCTCTAATTATTAAATCAAATATAAACGGGGACCTATTCAACACATGGACTCCAGCTTTTTCTAATAGAATAGTGGACATTTTGTACAAAAATAATCTCTCGACCCCAAGGCTGATTTTAAGGGTTGATCAACTATAATCACAAACAATACTGGCATGATTTATTGACATATTTATGTTTATACGCATTCGTGTTAAATCGTAAAGCTAAATATAATTAAAAATATTATATATTCAAATGCGTGTATACATACAACAGTATATGCAATAGTAGCTACTTTCTATCGAATAAATCTAATATATTCTCCATGTTTGGGATTTTTATTTATGCATATATTAAATATAACTCACCGTCCCCGGTGGCCGTGTGGTTAGAACGTCCGCCTCGGGATCGGGAGGTCGTGGGTTCGATCCCCGGCCGCGACATACCAAAGTCGTAAAAAATGGTACTGTTATAGCTCCCTTGCTTGGCGCTCAGCATATAAGGGTAGTTGCAGGACTGGTTTGCTCGGTGTCAGGATAATGTGACATGCCACATGTCTACGGCGTGATACTGCAGTGTGGCAGCACTATATCTGTCTCAAGTAGACATCGTCTCCAAATGACTGAAATACTGTCGGTGGGACGTTAAACCCAACAAACAAACAAACAATAATAAAACTCATTATATGGTTGAAACACTTGAATGAATAAATAGTGAGTACAACATTGTCGCTATAGGTTACATGGATATGATTACACCACAGGCATGATCTATCTGTATCTCCCTTTAATACATGTTAAAATAAGTTATGACATTCATTGTACACCGTACATTTCATTTTTTTTACCGTTCAATACACTATGGATAACGCGGGGATGATCCGGCGTCACGTGGAATCATTCCTCACACTGTATACGCTGCTAATTACTTGATTGTGTCACGTGATGACGTTTACCGGACATGGAGCTGCTGACAGAGCCAGCCTTGCCTTCAGGGACACCATTACTGTTGATGTGTGATCAATTAGTTATCACCAGGTGTACGTCTCTGTTCACGTGACAAATTATTTCACGCGTTTGCAATAACAGGTTCGATAAATAGTAATGATGAATCTTTATCTCTCTACGATATCGATATAATGAATTATTTAATCATTACAACACACACACACACACACACACATGCGCACACACACAGAGTACTTATCAGAAGCATACGCACATTTCAAAAACAAAAACAACAACAACACAACATTCGAAGCAGTAGACTGCAAAGATAATAATTACCATGATGAGCATTTGATTTGGGGCTTCAATGGAATATAATTTTGTTTAATTCAATGTATTTAGGAAAGACATGTATCTTTAGTTACTGGTTATTGCCTTAATTCACTTAACGACATTTAACAACCTGCCAGGAACACTACAAGAAAGGATACAGGGCGACTGCCATACCGTCACCCATGTCCACTAGGCAACAAACGATAACTGCAAATGGACTAATCTTTGTTTGCTTGTTTGCACTGGATTAACGTCCAACCAACAGTTGTTCAATCTTTTGGATACCATTGTCTCTAAAGATAGATATAAGATCAGATATAGTGTTGCCTTACTGCGATATCAAGTGGCTCACATCCTAACACTGGACAACAAGTTTTCAATCGGAACTTCTCGGGTAATTCCGTCATTCTTCTTTATCACCGAGACGTTCCGATTGACAAGTCCTGGTACTCCCCTCATGTGTTAAGCAGCATTTTTAAGTGATGTACATGTACTTTAGTTGAGATGTAAATATACTAACTTATGATATAGTACTATAAATGAAATCTACTTAAATGTGAAACGTACATTTGTATAAATGTTAATTTACCATGAAGGAAATGGAAATATATACACGTAATTTGAATGAAATGTGAATTATATTCTGCGAATGCGGTGCACATGTACTCGAACTTTAAATGAGATAAGAGAGAACAAACGTAAGATGGCAGCCGAAACCAATGTAACAAACATAAATTAAGATAAGTGTAAGTCAACTAACTTTACAGAATATTGATTCTTTTCATGTTTTCCTTTTTTTTTTCTTTTTTTTTTTTTTTTACAACATGCTATAAAATGTCTACACTAGTGTTCTTTTTTTTTTCTTTTCTTTTTTCAAATGCATAATCATCGTTGTCGTAGGACCGCCGCAGTTACACATAAGGCTCTGATAATTATAAATATAAACTACATGTAGTATGACTGCATTTCAAAGTACCATACATGAACGGGCAAATTACAAATACACAATGAGCACTATAGTGTACTATGCATATGTTATATATAATGGTTCTCCGGCATTGACTGGGTGAGAATGACCTTCCTCCCAAGGTCAAAGTACCTGGCCCGAGTATTGATCGAGAACTGGATGACGCTGTAAGTATTGATAGGTAAACAAATCATCAAACATTCATTGGGCACTCAGATCCAATCAATGCAGTTAATAAAGAGGTCTTTCAGCTTGGACAGTCGCCTGGATCTGTTAGAGGACACGGATAATTAGTTATATTAGAGCCATTTAATTGTATTACAGGGCTTTGGAATAGGCCGTGTAGATAGATGTAGAACGTGTTAAACATACAAATAAATGGTCATTGCACTCTACATGAACATAGGTTTATTACTTTCCCGTTTCTTCTTCTGGACACCCATACCATACATATATAACTGGCAGTGTTTCATATTCAATTTGATTTGTTAAAAGTATTGGTGGCCTAATGTTCATTCTGTTGGCACTCGCCGTAAGAGTGATTCCAGGATTGGTTTGATATTGAGACTGGGTGTGGTTTCATGCCGCAATGTCCCCAAATGACTTTTTTCGAGGGAATGTATCATGCCACTTGTCGCGGTGAGGTCCCATGTATACACAATGTCTCAGATGGCTGAAAATACTGTTGGCGGGACGCAAAATCAAAACCAAAAAAATCTATATATTCAATCTTCTTTCGGACCAAAACACATTTATAAAATACTACAGAGAGGACTCTCCTAACACTTTGGAAACAAAGATTGTTGAGTAGATTTAATAAAAAGTATTGTTATACAACTGCCGATATTGTACAATCAAATCAAACAGAAAGTGCCTCCAGCCTTTCCCCCGAGGTTTGACTTAGGTATCATACGATGGACTTGCTATAATAGTCAAAACATTAACGGTGCCGTTGCCTTGTAACCCGAGAATCAGTTGACATACTTATTTAGAAGATACTAAACACACAGGCTATGATGTTGACATACCGTGTCAGGGTGGGAGATCAAATGTTGAATCAGCACTTAACGTTTATGTCCACGAACATTCCTCGGACGATTATTGACAGGTTGAAGTATTACCCTCGAATTACATGTTAATATAATTCAGTGCGTCTTTTGATAACAAAAATAACAAAATTATCTTGACGAAGATCAATTGATAGTCTGTAATGTAACAATGACGGACACATTCCTTACTCGAATCTAGAGAGAATATTTTAAGCGCAATATAGTCAACTGATTTTCATTGTTTCTAATCTAATCTTATTTCAGTTGCCGTATGATCAATCAATGGAACATTTTCTACACATAATGAATGAACATATTCATATGAATTTATTTTAAGCCACTTATCAATATCGACCGCAACGTTGAATGCCCACAAATACCGTCTACACAAGAGAGAGAGAGAGAGAGAGAGAGAGAGAGAGAATTTGATTTTGCTTGAGTTTGGTATTTTCTGAATGGAAACGTTCACAGCAGTTAACACAAACACAAAGCGTACAAAAGGCCTTTAAATTTCGTAAGTCCTACATTTGACAAAACATCTGAAATTGAGAGTTTCCTCAAATCATTTTTTTTTAAGATCTAAAACTCCTAAAATTTAGTTAGAGAGTATAGTCTTAGCAAACTTGCTGTTATTATCTTCAGAATTTTACAGAAAATGGTCTGTGAATTATTCAATATTAATTCATTTTGGTCATACAGAAACCGAGATTTTCAACAGATTATCTATGTCTTGGTTAAGTAAGTACGTAAGTAAGTAAGTAAATAAGTAAGCAAGTAAATTCAAATTAAGTTTATTAAAGTGACATGTTTAATAACAATCACAATAATCAAGAAATATTCCGATATTACACAATAATATTATATATTACACAAAACGATATACACCAAGCCTAATGGGCCTATAGGTCACCTAAACATAGGCATATTAAGATTATGTGACAAAATAATTTATATCAGTTAATGCAAATACAGCAATGTAAAGTTATCATTTATATAAACATATACATACATAATATACATATATCAAGCACGTGTTGACATATCTTAAATTATATATCACGTATGTTTTTTTCTTAGAATATCTGTTTTCTATTGCAGAGCCATTACCAATGAAGCTCCGCGCACTTCCGCAGTCGTTCTGGAAACAGCCGAACAACCCGACCACGCTGTCGCCTGGCAACATGTTCTCGTCACTACCACCACTTAGTTACAAGGATGATGACGTGACAGGTAGAGTCCTCTCTAGTCAATATTAATGTTTTTGTACCCTACCCTAATTGTAACATCAGCAAATCATTCAACTGAAATACAACAACTTTGGAAGCATTTCCGGAGGAAGTCCCTGTACGTCACGGTATTTCTTTACTTGCTGACCACTGAAACCACGCGTAGCGTTTTGAATACTCTTCATTGAAATTGACTCATTACATGTCATTAAGATAAACCGCTGCGCTTACACGAGGAGCGTGACGTCACCTCTACATGATAATACGACGCTGACGTTCCAAATCCCTTGCCGTTTCATTGGTCAAATGATTCGTGCTGTCTCAGCTACGGATCCAATGAAATGCCTACCGGTAATCAATAATTCATGAATACTAAGTAACCCACTGTCTATCATGAAGAAACCGTACTGGGTGAACGTGGTTCTGACGATTACACAGACGGAACCATATGTCTACTTCATTACGTTTAAATGAATTAATCTTTTTAATATAAAACACGAATCAAAGAACATATGAACACAATTACGAAAATTCGTAAAATGCTTATCGTAGAAATTTGATATCAAAGGAGAATAATGAGTTTACATTGCAATACTAATACAGTTTGAAATGATGATGACGTCAACCATGAACAAGATATCACGGATACATAACTTTCCCTTACTATATTTATAGGATTACCGACAACAAACTTTGAAGCTTGAATGTAATATTTATGTTCAGTGATATACTAGATCTGAAAAACAAATATGACATCGCCTTGTGAATCAAACAAATATGGCATCGCATTGTGAATCAAACAAATATGGCATCGCCTTGTGAATCAAACAAATATGGCATCGCATTGTGAATCAAACAAATATGGCATCGCATTGTGAATCAAACAATATGGCATCGCCTTGTAAGTGAAACAAAAATGAGTAAATACAGTATGAAAAAGGGTTCTCCATTACATAGATTTTTTAATACGTGTTTGCAAGCTTTTAAACAAATGGTCCATTTCACTAATTTTTATGAATCCCGCCGCCTTTAAGACCAGTACGAGAATCTTTGCATCAACATAATCATACGGTATATACGAAGGTAGACACTAAGTAGTATATATAACGTACATTCAACTATCAACCAAGGCTATATGAAAATCGATTGAGATCAATGCTGATGTCTGAATGTTTGTATTTTATTATCTTTTAAGAAGATCAGGAAGTCGAGCTATGTTTGCGTCTGATGACATTTCGATACACGCTACTCTTTTGTATATTTGTAACTTCCTGGTGGAAACAGATACTGTCTATGTCTATATATATGTCCCTGTCGTTCTGAGACACAGGCCAGGGGGGGGGGGGGGGCACTACGAATCAATACGTTGATACCAAGATATAAATGATAGAGTCGAAGCTTGCTGATGGCCTCTGTAGAATCCTCCGAAATCTTCTTATCCTTCTGATGGCATGTCACGTTACAAGCAACTCTCTCAGAAGATTTCAGACATATTTAGATAACAAAAAAAAGTCTACTCGAGATGAAGTGATCAAGCACATTACTGGTACACATGTAACCAAGTTGCTATCCTTACAATGGCTGAAAGCTATATATTTTCTCCACATTGGTAAGCTTGAGATAAAATGCTTGAACATGTTAAAAAAGCCGAATACTCGTGGTCGAACCGTATGGTATTTGCTGTTTGACAGATACTGACAATCAAAGTTGCAACTATAAATGTCAGAGTTGCATATGTGAGAAACAGCGTAAAAAACTATTTTTCGATGACAATTTTTTGTTAAATCTTTTTAAAAAAAAGTTTTGATGACCTTATTTCTTTGTTTGTTTCGTATAACGTCCCACCAACAGCATTTCAATCATCTAGGGTTAGTGATTTTAAGGCAGTGGTATGATAGCATACCCAGTTACTGAGACCAGATTCTTTGAATTCCCTTAGATATCTTTTAAATGTAATTTCGTTGGAAAAATTATGTTCTAAAAAAGGGAGGGCAAAATGAATTAACTTCGTGTGTCTAACTTTCCTGGTTTATCAACAACAACAACAACTACTACTACAACAAAAAACACCGGTAATTCCCTATGGAAAATAACAAAAATATAGAAAATGAATTTGGAAAATAAAGTTGCACTCAAAAGATTAAAGTTACGATTTTATTTCCTAATGCCTTGGGATTATCACAACTTTTGACCCAAATGGTCTTTCATAAACCTGGTTAAAAAATAAACCTTGTACAAATAGGCACACTTAATGTTATCGGGTATTTTCCGGGTCCTTGCAGTAACCACGGTGCCAACATAACAAACACTCATAGGTTGTTTAAGCACCCGTATATAAGCTGATCGAATATATATGAACTCAGTCGATTGAGTTCCGATGCTTGAGAATTCGACATTGATCATTATATGTCAAAACACAGTTTATAAATCTTAAAGTATATGAAAACACAGTTTATAAATCTTAAAGTATATGAATATTGTGTACATTTATTATTAATATTTATTATTATGCATGAATGAATAGAACTAATTAGTGGATGGCAACATGTCTGACATATCGAAAGTGTAATGACAAACTTGCAAATTTACACTTCACTTAAACTTGTTTTACATGCCTAAAATGCAATCTAATACTATTATGTGTTATATTTAGCGAAACATTGTATTTTATTCATTATCTAAGACCCTACTTTTTATTGGATTTTGACAGAATGATGCCTTTCTTGTCAAAAAAAACAACAACAAAAAAACAACAACAACAACAACAAAAAACTTATCTAATTTAAAGAAAACCATAATCTATCTCTGAAGAAATAGCGTACATATCACGTGATAATGTCGTCCAATTAAGGTAAATGGTATCGAACGTGCAAACAGTAATTATAAATCAGTGGTTTTGTCTAGTTCATACCCAGCTGAACGTCCAAGGCCAGCTTAGAATGGCAGCTATCTCTGTAATGTTAAGAATGGCATTACGATATAAGAGGCTTGTTTATTCTCTATCAACAAAAGAGGGTATCTTTAGGGTTTTAAAGTCATTCCATTGTAAAATCGTTTAAACCTCTCTGAATGACGAGATCAATTTTATTTTTGAAGATTTATTTATAATCACCTTTTCTATGCTATGCTTACAGCAAAATCGATTTTCGTTATCGATTGGAAAGTACTGATTTCAGAAGGGAATGTGTATTCCTTCCATATACCTTTACTTGTGTATGTAGTGTTAAATCAAGATTGGGTGATATTCTATATTTAAAAGGGTTTAATTTGTAATATAAGCAGGTTTACTTTCGACATACTCAAGTCGAATCTGGTTCCGTTTAATCGCAATTTTCCTATTTAGTATGTGTATTGGTGTGTTAAATATATTGGATATTGATCCATAAAAGACCACGTGTTAGTGTAAAAATAAATCAGTAAATTCGTTTTACTTCTTGTTCTAGTTCATGGCATTTAGTATTTATATTGTTCCATTATTTCATGCTGATATTACAATGTCGGTCAATAACACATATTTAATCATTTCAGTTTTGCAGATTCAATAAATCTTTAATACTCAGATAATTAATCATTTTATATAGTTATTTTTTTTAAGATAATTAATAATTTTACATTTTTAAATAATCTTAGCATATCCAGGATAACGTAACAATTCTAGTACATCAAAACACATGTATTAAGGCGTGCGGATGGTTGCGTGGCATTATGAAAAGAAATATCAGACAAACATATCGACCTTAAAGTTACTTCTTAAACTTCACACACTATATCTTTCCGTTATTGCAAAAGCCACGTTGTTCTGTCTGTCTGGTAACCCACTAGAGGTCAGGAAGTGTGACGTATCCAGACATGGAATAGTGTCCTATATTGAAACGTCCTCACAAACAAAAGAAAAATGAATTATTCGTCAATGTTAATGTTATTTTCATTTGTTAATTGATTTTCTCCAAAGTGATCATATATTCCTGCACTCTAGGGGTATTTCATGAATTGTCTCGCTTACAATTAACAAATACTGTTGTTTGTTGTTGTGTTTTTTTTGTCATATTTTTTTACTGTTTTGTAAAACAAAAACAAAATTTGTTAATGGTAGTTACTGCATATATAACATATTGAAACGTTGGGAAAGCTGGTAGAAAAAAATAGCTTGTTTAGTATGATTTTTATTAAGAGATACATATTCAGTTGTTTTGATATTTTTATCCCATGAAAATATATCTGTTTTATTTACACTACTTGTAGATTCAATGAATGTCACAGTTTATATTACACATATCAGGATGAGCTACAGCCCAATCAAATTTATATTGTTTACTCTATTTGTATTATTGGGAAAAGGAATAAAATATATCAAAAGAAAAAACAAAAACACTTTTATTTCTCAAAATACCTGTACTATATCTATTGGAAAAGCAAATCAACATGAAAAAGAAGAAGCCTATCGTGTATATTGTTTACTTTTGAATAAATTGAACGCATTTGACGTGTTTCAGACGTCCGACCGATCACGCCACCGGAAGAGAAGGATAAAAGCAGAAAGCATCCGAAGCCAGAGCGGAAGGTGATAGTGACCCAGGACACTGATCTCTTCCTCAAGCACCTGTTCGCGGACGTTCTTGAAGAGAAGAAAGCTGCCGGGAACAGCAACGTGGCTCATCTTAAACGTGGGAGGTCAGTAATCAGTCGGTTGTTGTTGTTGTTGTTGTTTGCCATATGAGAAAGGCATTTATGTGATTTAGAAAATGGAAAACATATACATGTAGATAATTGCAGACAATTTAAATAAGGGAAATGATATTCTGTTGAATCATAATAAACCTAACAGCCATCGTTGTTCAGGCTAACAATGTGCTACACAAAACATAATTGATTCGCGAAAGCAAGAAATTATTGTTCCGTATCCTACTGACCAAATTTAAATCAGAAAAAAGTTCATACTTCAGTACTAATGTCCTTTTGTCAAAGAATATGCATAATAAATATAATATCTATTTTTTTTACATTCTACAGTCATCTGGTAGGCTATAGTTTTACATACGCAACCATTTTGTTGATATTTTCAGAATTGCGTGCCACTAATTTCAGATAAAATTATACAGACCTATCATTTGGTCCTGCATTTCGGAATTCAAGGCATATTCTTATAAAGTTGGGTATTCTATTCATACACGTTTATGACGTACGAAATGTATACACATATTGAACACATTGAAACATATCATTTCAGACCTCCCAAGAAAATGAGCATTCCAACCAAGACGGGGACCAAAGGCCTACTGTCGGCGGAGGACCCGTATCTGATGGACTGCTCCCTGACCAGGGACCGGTTCCCGCAGCTCTCCATAGAATCGAGTATGAGGCAGGGACACGGCGGCAGTTCCTCGCTCCAGTTAATAACGTTACGGGAGGGGGACAAGTCCGTCACTTTACCTTCACTCAGTGTTAACCAGGACTACTCACAAATGTTGTCAGAACTCGTGATGAACATATGAGTCCGACACTCGGAGAATCATTGGTGATAAGGCAATAGTGTTCGACTGATATATAACTTCAGATCAGTAAAATATTCTAAGGAACACCGCGTCAGACCCAAAGAATTTCAAGTGAGTTATACGTGGGGAAGTTTGGCATGTAATTATTTCATTGAACCATCGATATTTGGGTTATCATATCTGTTTGTTGTCAACAGTTTTAAAGGTGTGGTAAAACCCAAATACACAAGAGATTTGATAACCAAATAAATATATTTTCACTTTTCAACAATAATTCAAAGTTACTTCCCCGTGCATATATAGTTGAGCGGCCGAAGGGAGATTACTGCGGTGTTTTGAGACGTCATCCGACCGGCCGTACGAAGGAGGGAGCGACATTCCTGCTTCGCCGTGCTGAGATAAACGTAAGCCGTTTATGTGTGGTTTGTTCTTTCAAACGGAAACGGTGTTATACGTTATTTTCACACGGAGTTTTAATTGCTTGGCAAAAGTTAATGCCTTTGCAACACTATAAACTTATGGTGTGTGCAGTGAGGAAGCAGACAGATTTCATGCTGACCTAGGATACATTGCAGTGCAGTGTGAACATTGTGTCTCATCACGATTTTTGCGTTCATGTTATTTCCTGTTTGTTCTACCATATTTATTTTTAATTTATATTTTTCTCCATGTAGTTTTATGTATAAAGTTTTCTGTGATAATAGAAGGTACTGGTATGCATGTACACCGTTAGTAAGCTAAGCTGTGATACTAAAAACGCGACAGTGCAGGGTCGGGTGGATTTCTGTCTCGTAGAGCCGTGACAACCACGTGCTCTGACTTCTTTGAAATCAAATCTTTACTGAAATCACATGAACGGACTTCCAGGACGACTGTTAATTATTTACACTCAACCCTTCCACTGTTGTTGACCCAAAACCTTCACCATATTTATTTAATGTTTATTACTTTTCCACTCCCACCAAATATAGAGAACCTCAAACATTTTATTCTAACACTTCTATCAAGTCAATACAAACAGATATTGGTGCGTGAAAGTCCCTACCCAATAAACACACTTTTCCCTTTTCATTCTCCTTTCATTTTGTATTTGTGTAAATCATTTATATCTTTATTTTCATTTTACTTTCTAAATATATATACATTGTATATCATGTATTCAATAGACCCAACATATACCTACCATAAGTTTTCACACTATACAGGTCTCGCAAAATAACTGTACCTACAGGAAGTGAACTTAACAAATGGTATATATACATGTATATGGGCGACCATGTTATCTGTTTATTTTTATTTTTTGCTGATCAATATCATTAAAATTAAATGAGCCTTTTGTAGGTATTTGTTGGTAGCCAAGTGCATTAGCTATAAAATTATAACAATACCAGTTTAGTTGTGGACCATTTAATCTGTAGGACTGTGTTTTCATTCTAACTAAATGATTAGTTCACCTCCTGTTTTCAGAACATGGAAGCTCGAAGTTATTCATCTATGTGTCAAATAAGTAATATCTTTTGGTTATTAGTATTTATTCCAGACAAATGTATCGTAATTGTGTCACTATTCCGGAGATGGCCGGAGTAACCCGATCTTCGGAGTGTACATTTTACAACATTGATTTTAATATTAGACCTACTGTTTACACCTGGGAAATTTAGAAAAAGCCGATGTTGAACAATTGTGCTGTAGAGCAACAGATAAATATTCATGGTTAATTAGTTTCTAATTTACTTCATGTTCTGTTTTTCAAATAATTTTCATTACGTTTATCATAAACTAATTACTTTTTATCCAAATAGTTTTTAAGTAATATTTTTGGAGAAAATATTTTAATCACCAATCAGGCCTTTCTTGCTGACAGACGCTTTATTTTAACTCAAACACCGTGCATGGATACCCCAACTTAGTTATACTGACAGCCTAAGAATCGTTGAAATCTATTAAAGGAAATGTTAATTGTTCCCTTCCGAGGAATGTCGAAATCAAGCCGTTTTCTGTTAAATTTAAATCCCTTTAACAACAAAATTATCCTTATCTGTCAGACCTGGTGTCAATTTCATTGCAAAGTAATTAATTAAATTACACATTACATTACACAGGTTATGGAAAGTAATTAAATTACCATTACATTTCAATTGTAATTAATTAAATTACACACAACATGCTATCTGTTGCTCCGGTACTGATCGACGTTTACAGATTCTGCTAAAAGCAATATCGGTGTTAAAATTGTTCAGTTAGTAAATGAGAACTACAGGCATAGTAGAATCACTCCGGTGTAGTGTGTCAACACACGTATACATAATTAATATACTATTCAATCATTTTACACGAGTGTACATATGTAACCTATGTAGGTTGTTTAGCTCTTCTGTGATATTTTCATTGCCATGTCATTAATGCACCTCATTTTCATCTGCTGTTTATGTTATTTTAAAAAATGCCATTTTAATATTGTTTCAAAATGGAGAAACAGGTACATAGCACTCGATTTGAATCAAATTTGGCAGAATCAAACTGATCTGAAAGTAGTTATAGGATTTTTGAATAAATACATGTTCTCCACAGAATCGCACGTATGGAACGATATTGACTTATCATGGTTCCAGGATACAAGGCCGCTTGAAGCAGTCATTTCCAACGTGCGGCGGTAACCCTGTTATCAGTTACCATAGAAACCAGTTGCCATAGCTGAATCCTAGCTGGTCTCGCCGGAACTTGTCTGTAATGTTTAAGGCATAAACCAGTAATCCAAGACAGGGGACCTCGTATGACAGTCACCAGTCTGCTGCAAGACATCATGAATCTGCATGCTTATTGATTTCGCTCTAGGATTTCTCCGGTCTGTTTTATGTCATCCAATGAACATTCAACGTCTTAGAGTTTTTATTTAAGTTAAGCAGTCCATTGATCGTTCATCTATGAAAAATATTCATATTTCAATCCATTTCTTTAAGAGACTTGTACCTTTCACATCTAACACAGCGTTCGATCTTTCTAAATCTGACTTTAATTATACTATCAATGATTGATTATCATTCCAGTAGCATGTTCCTTAATTTTTATACGCTGCTCAGTTTTATCATCATTCAAGAAAGTATTATTATATGTTTGTTGAAGTTGTTTTTATATATATTTTTTTTTCTTATTTATTTCCGTAAAATCCGTCCAATGTGTGATTATGTTTGTAAACCAGAATGCTGTTAAAATGACTTACAAGTGTCTGAAAGAAAATCAGTTGGCGCGCCCTATATAAATTTAGCTTTCAATATCTTTCTCTCGTTTGTAAATTGTTAATTTAAAGTAACTTTTTGCTTTATCTGAACAAGTCAGAGAGAGAGAGAGAGAAGGAGAGAGTTGTTATTGTTTACGATTATTTGCCATACCCACACCCGATTGATTTTCCTCTGTGAGGAAACAAGACTCGGTTCTTCTGTGTCTCTATAATTAATTTGCTGATCTGGCAGGAGTAAATGACGGTTACAATAAATTATTTACCTTTGTATGATAAAAATAAGGCCTAGTTGTACCAGGTAATTACAACAGAAGCTCTATGTTGGTATATAGATTGAGACGTATTGATTGCCCTCACACGTGAGTATGTGGAAATGAACTGAGGTTTTCAAATTGTACAAAAAAATAATAAGACACACGTCACGAAAAACCTAACTTTAGACTTCCTGGGTTCTTCTTTCATTTACCTTCTTATGTGTGTTTTGACTGCATACCGATTTTCATGAATTATAGATATTCAGTGAGGGACAGATTAGTAAAAGGGAATTCTGCCATTTTAAGTAGTGATTTGAAAATAACGGTGTCTGTTTGAACCTTAAATATAACATCCAGCTCTGAATGCCGGTTGTCCATATTTCGTTTTCGCTGTGGACATTGGTAGTCAAGCTGAAATCGAGAAAAAATATTGTAGTCCATGGACTTGTTTATTTTCCCTTTTATGAATTCTATACACTTCGTATATTTTCAGACTCAAACGAGATAATATTCTAGGGTACTTGTATTGTTCTAAGGGACAAATAATGGTGCGTGCTGTATAGCGTATGAATACCTTTATAGACTGCATATCTTTCATATTTAAGTTGTATTAAGATGGGAAACAAAATTGTGTTTACGTGATCCATGTGTTTCATGACTTATAAGGTGACTTCTGTCCAAACTGCTGGACATTGGTTTGAATCACACCTGGACATGTACTGGTCAACTCTTTTCTGTCATATTATTATATCCGCCCACATATCTATATGTTAAAATGTGTTCAATTAGACATAGTTAAAACTCACGACATACAAATGTCATTCATGTTGATTCCAACTTCTTTCACAGATACCTGTATGTATTTGTTCAATTTCGTAATCATTCGTTCATCACAAATAGTTATATTTTTTGTACCCTACACTCTCACAGTCGATACGGTCGTGCCTATATGTATTTATTTCAATCCAGACTTGGATATATGGCTTTTATTTATTTTTGTATGTTCATGGAATGAATAGAGTGTTCATTAAATGGTATTTGTACATCATCTAAAAAGGCGTATAAATTACATGTACATGTATACGTTCCTTAACTTGATTACAGTATGAAAGTGATTAGCTATGACATCACACTTCCAGGTTTTTGTATCCTCACCATACTTCAAAATAAACCAATTAAAATGCTTAATTTAGAAGAGATATTTGAACAGTTATGTTCCAACTTACATGATTTTACACTTGACAGAGTTCAGATGTACAAATATTTTCATTCATGTGTTGATATTTGATATCAGGAGGTATATTCAGTACAGTCGTTATTGTCTGAGGCGGGAGTCACCGAGAGCCTTGTCTAACCCAAGGTATATTTTCAACTCCTCACCGGACATATCTCGATTTTTTCGAGATCCTCGATTACCGGATCATTTCATTTCTGTCCATCAGTCTGCGCATGTCCGGATTTTACTGTTTTCCTGTTTTTAATTTAATGCACTGCAAAATCTTTGTTTTTGTTTTTTTGTTGTTGTTTTTTACATTTTTTTAAATTCTGTTTGAAGGACAATTTCAAGAGTACTTCTGCTCGTGGATTAACCAGAGGTCCATATTGATAGGCCCATAATCTCTTAGAAATAGATAATTTGAATTAAAAGTTCTTGAGGGGCCGCCGTGGCCGAGCGGTTACAGTCGTGGACTACAAATCTCTCAGCCCCTCACCGCTGTGGGTTCGAATCCCGATAGGGACTCCGGATTTTTCATGTGAGGAAGCCTTCCAGCTGGCTAGTGGTAGGTCGGTGGTTCTACCCGGGTACCTCTGTGTACTTGGGGTCTTTCCCCACCTGTAATTAGCTGGACGTCGCTATATAATTGAAATACTATCGCTGCGACGGTAACCCCAATACAACAACAACAACAAAAGTTCTTGTATGCTGTTCTCTTACACAATGGCAGCTTTAACATTATTCTCTTAAAGTCGGATTTAAAACATGTGCATGGATTTCGTATTTCCCGGAAATGCTTGTCGATTGCATTATAAATAAATTTTCATATCCATGTGACATTTGGTTACTATTTTAGACAAATTCACAATCTCACTAATTTGTGTGTCTTTAATGCTATTAAAATTTGTATGCACAAGAAGACTTCACATATTCCTTAATAATGGGCCTTGAAGGGGGTTAGAGGGGCCAATGCCTGTGAATAACTACCATGCAGAAAATCTACGAGAAGAAAACTCACGAAAACTAGTGATTTTATTGAATATCTGACGAGATCAGTCCTGTAAACCTCAAGGAAAGATAGAACAATGTTTTGCATTTCGCGTGTTACCCTGGTAATTCCAATTTTATTATGTTTTATTGTATATTGTGCAGTATAATTTCTCTTGTTTGAAATTAAAACTGTTACCTGTTCATTATTTACTATAAGATGACCTAATTATGGAATCAGCAGGAATGTTATATTGTGATACATTTGTTTATAGTCATCAATTGTTTGTACATTACAGATTTTAAGATAATTGTTTGTAAATAAAGTGAACCAATTCTGTGCTAATGTTTGCAGTTAGGGAAGATAAATTCCCTTCTTGGCTTGAATAAAAAAAATGAATAGAAAGAATGTATGTTATATTTGTATTGTGTTTTCGGCCCCATTTAACACATACACACACACACGCGCGTGCGCGCGCGCGCACGGCTTAGGGCCCCGTAGCCGAGTAGCTGATATAATCTTGGCTCGATTTCCACCAACAATTCTTAGCAAAAAACAAAAAAACAAAGAAAAAAAAAACTGAAATATTAAGAGGCGAATTTCATTATTTTTTATTTCTTATCAAATACGGTTAGTTACTATGGTAACAATGTATGTCGATTTAGTCACTTATAGACTTGAATATTTCTTATCAATATTTTGAATATTTTTATTAGAGGAACAAGAATTACAAGGAAAGTAAGTAAGTAAATATTTGAGTATTACTTAGCGCTTACCTAGTTGGTGGAAGTCAAGCTTGGTTACACTAATGTTACTTAGCGCTTCGTTGCTGTGGATTAAGACTTCCGGTCTGGTCAATGGATGGGAATGATACAAGTCATTATCGTATGCTAATTGACATATTAGATATACATGGAAAAAAAAGATCATCCTGACTAGCATAATTGCTTATACCTATCAGAAAGTGGGTCTAGGTTGAAGCCACAGAACGTTGACGTGGTGTAGTTATGGTGCTTCATTCAAGCTAGATGTGTCATCTTACTTATATCCATGGGGTTCACGTGAAATTTAAAATTCAGGCAAGCGTTTAGTAGCTTGTCCTAATCATTCAATAATGGAAAAGAAGAGAGAGTACTGCCTATCGCAAAATACGCCCATCCTGCAATTTTATCAGTCTAAGGGCCGTATTACTTGAATGTCATTCTGGATGGCTATGAAATTTGGTCGAAATATTGTGCCAATACACATGGTGACAAAGTTTGGTAAAGATCGGTTCACGTTTGTCAGCATTAGAGAGAATGTAATTTTTCATTAATTTAAGGGCCGTAACTCTGAGGTGTCTGAGACATTATAGCTGGTTATCAAACTTAGTTGAGATATTAGGCCGATAGTGATACACATTGAGGCCAATTTTAGACAAGATCGATTCACGTTTGATAGAATTAGATAGCAGACACTGTTAATAATGTAATCTTTCGTCAATTTATCTACTTACTTGATCAAGATATTGTGTCCATACAAATAGTGAATATATTTGATAAATATTGAATCATGTTTGTTAGAAAGCGGACACTGTTAATTTTGCGGGCAAACTCAAAACTGCATTGTAAAGTGCATGGAGGCACAAATGTTTGTTTGCTGGGTCCCGCCGACATTATTTCTGTCATTTGAAATTTTGAGACTATGTCTACTAAGGTAAATGTGTCAAAGCTTAGCTTAACAATAGGAAGGCATATCGAAACCTAAAGAAATATTTCATTAAACGCCGACCTGCGACAGGTTTACAGTGCCTCTTTGAACTCACAAGGCGGCCATTGTGCGTTTCTTTCGGAAACAGGATCTTGTTGTTGGTCGCCGTCCACCCCCGCCCCCAATTCACCAGATTACATTTGGCCAAGCCCCATTGCGACTTTTTATTTTGTTTCATCCCCTCCCCACGGAGAGAGATTTCAGAGTAAATAAAAGAAAATCTTAGTTCATCGATATTACAGTGACTTTATAGTACTAGACCTGGTGAGGACCATGATAATTCATTTCAGAACGGACTTGTGATACCTCTTGAGAGTGAATATTTTGAGAGAACCAAGCACGTCTCTCGAAAACAGTTATTGTATCACCTGCTGTAAGCCTTGTTGCCATTGTCATCAAGAAAAGTAGAATGTGTAGGTAAAGTTCCGCTGCATTTTGGACCTCGTAGCCTTTCACGGAGACAACCAAGGTTTCCTAATGTTTCACTAGCGTACTTGGTTATC
The DNA here is from genome assembly GCA_021229015.1 of Solen grandis. Lineage (NCBI taxonomy): Eukaryota > Metazoa > Mollusca > Bivalvia > Adapedonta > Solenidae > Solen > Solen grandis. The sequence goes on from CM037794.1 coordinate 33,157,016, forward strand.
TTGGGAGAGGTAAAGTGGTCCAAGACAAAGCGGGACCATTACAGGGACTTCACCTTAAGATTTCAAGTATAATTTAAGGATTGTTTGGTGGAATTCGAGGCAGCATTGGTTAAGAGTAGGCTTGCTTTGCCACCTCTATGGCTTAATCTGTGAAGAGTCCGCCTCACTAGTGCTTACAGTTTTAGGGCTTTTAAGAAAGCTATATACACGATAGGCTAATGTGTCCACCTGACCACCCGGATGTGCGTCCAGTATCACGTGCTCGATTAGCATTCCCGATAATTCAGGTGCATATTGGTCCATGTCGCATTTCTCCTCACGAACATCAGAAGAAACGGTTATTAAATAACGACAGTATTAGCGGAAAGGCGAGAATTTTGTGACCAAATATGTATTTAATATGGGTGTATATAACATTTGTTGGATGTAAGAGACTTACTTTTCAATACTGTTGGAGGCAAACTAACACTACCTTACTATGACTGATGCATTTAGTTTGATCAAAGAGATTCTAGAAATTCTAGCTGATGGAAAACTATTAAGAATGGATACAGCTTTACATTTTATAAATAAAAACACATTTTTGTTTTAACTGTTGCTAAAGTGCAAACATGATATCCTTCCATATTTTGATTTGCATCTCTTTATAGCATAGATAAAGGGTTGGAGTGTGCCGTGATCCTATGTTAACTAATATGACTGCGGATCCGAAAGTTGGGGATTCAAACCTAGTGAGGTTAATAATATGTTGTGGTCGTCCCTAACATAAAATACTTGTCCAGACCAGAGAATGTTGAGAAATTCATTTAGCTCAAATGGGAAGGTTTTATGCAAGGGTCCTGAGTTCTATTCTAGCTGGGACCAGATTTTTTAAAATTTATTATCAGAGAGTTGAGTTACTTATTTTTATCATCAAATCTTGTTTCAATTTCTTTATAAAAAAAAAATGTAAGATAACAAATAAAATATAACATACATAAATGAAAGTACTGAAAATGTTTTAAACGTGACACAATACAGTTATAAAGTATTTCAAAATATTTTTAGAAGTTCTTGAGCTATATATAATTAGCATATTTTAAATATTATTTTGCGTTTGTTAATTTTTTATTTGCTTCAATAATAGACCAATTAAACAGGTTCGGTTATAAGGTCAAAAAGGTAAAAGAGAGGATGGCAATATGTTTATTGTAAGCCATCCATTAAAACACTTTAATCTTTTCTTGTTTCAACTTAAGGTCCAGCCATGTATTAACAATCCCTTGCACACACTCTCTCTCTCTCTCTCTCTCTCTGGCTCTTCCCTTTACTTTCATATGCAAGTGCATTTCTTAAACAGATAAATGAAAACAAATGTACACGTGCTTTCAAATGCAAGGTCATTGCTAAATAGAAAAATGAAAAACAAACACAACAAAACTCATTTAAACAATTTAATATTACAATGATAATGGTAAAATGTTAAAACGTTGTAAGATCACATTTGTTTTAAAATAGAAGCATCTGTGCTGAATGATATATATAAAATAGACAAACATTTTTTACTGCCTGCTATAATAAAATTAATCCAGTTATAACAAGAGTGCCAGTGATGCCACAATATACACCGCCATAAAATATAAAGACCAAGAGGGGCCTTTTAATTATTGCTTTTAACATTTCTGTAAGCATAACCTCATAATGAAGTCTGTAAGACCAATTAATTTAGCTGAACAGAGATAGAACCCTAAAAATGCTTCCAATATGAAAGAAGGTCAAATAGCAGTATAAATATGAATCCTTTTTTTTCTTTCTCAGCATAACTCTTGCAAAAATCACTGTACCAGAAAATCCCTGCTTTATGCACTTTTACCTGTTAAGAAACTTGATTGTGTTTTAATAACTATTGTAAATATTGATGAACATCAAAATCCCTGCTTTGTGCATATCTACCCAGTATAGTAATGACATTGCCCAAGTTTTGAAAAGATTAGGTCAGACACAAGAAATTGCATTCACAAAGCTGAAATATCAATCAGCTAAAGAGACTAAGTTTCAAGGGACAAAAATCTTGCAAAAATTAATTAACCCGAAAATCGCCACTTCATGCACATCTACCCATTATAGTAATGCCACAAATCAAGTTTTGAAAAGATTAGGTCAGAAACGTAGGAGTTGCTGCGTTCACAAGGCTGCAATATCAATCAGCTACAGAGACTAAGTTTCAATGGACACAAATCTTGTAAAAATCAATGAACCGGAAAATCGCCACTCCATGCTTATCTACCCATTAAAGTAATGACATTGACCAAGTTTTGAAAAGATTCATTCAGAAATGTAGGAGAGTTGCGTTCACAAGGCTGCAATATCAATCAGCTACAGAGACTAAGTTTCAAGGGACACAAATCTTGTAAAAATCAATGAACCAGAAAATCGCCACTTCATGCACATCTACCCATTATAGTAATGACATTGACCAAGTTTTGAAAAGATTCATTCAGAAACGTAGGAGGAGTTGCGTTCACAAGGCTGCAATATCAATCGGCTACAGAGGCTAAGTTTCAAGGGACACAAATCTTGTAAAAATCAATGAACCGGAAAATCGCCACTTCATGCACATCTACCCATTATAGTTATGACATTGACCAAGTTTTGAAAAAATTCATTTAGAAACATAGGAGGAGCTGCGTTCACAAGATATGGACGTATAGACGGACGTACGGACAGACGGAGAAGATGACGCTCAGTAGGAAACTTTAAAAAAAAACATAGAAAACAAATTTTCTTGGAATATATTTTTTTAGAATGATAAAGCTTTGAAATAGAGATAAAAAGAGTTATAACAAGTCTGTTTATCTACTGAATAAAGCACTGAAACTGAGGGAGACAATCAGTGGACTATATACTCGTATATGTGTTATATAGAATCCCTGGTATAAATAAACAGTTGTTTCCCTTACATCAAATGTTGTGCTCAGTAAAATAAACGTTTTTACACAGTGGTTCATTTACAATGAGCAAGGTCTCTATATATAGTATTAAAGAGACCCTGCCATGAGTCATGGTTTTATTGAATAATTTCTTTTGCCATTTTCAATTTTGATGGAGTCAGAAAGTGTCTACTATATAAAATAATAATGATCTTGGGTTGTATTTTGGTAGTTAAATAACAGAAAAAGTGAGATGTTTCCACATGATGAGGGCAATATTGCACCTGAGTATATTTCACTGTATTAGGAGAGAATGAAACAAAGTGATGAAGGTACTGAACTATAACATCAATTAACAATACTGAACATCAAACATAGAATAATTGTATATAGTGTAACTAAAAACTTAACTTAGTCCTGATATGTACATCCGAGGCATCTAGGTCTAACAATTAAACAATACTTGGTACCTAAGATATAATACAAAAATCATCATAAAACTATCATAAGTAACAGAATAATTACACAAAGATAATCACAGAGTTACACAATAAAAAATATGAGACAATGACTATATTTTCATCATTTGATGCATGATGTACAAGATGAATGTAGTTTGTACAAATAAATTAGGCAGATTCTTTACGAAATAATGTCATGATGAACATATTGCAAATGGTCTTATAAAGGCCACTGGTTGGAGGCACAGAAAGAGTTTTCTGATATGATGTTAGTCTAATGTACATGAATGCATGTGTAGGACACCAGATGAATTGATTGATCCCTTACAGCCATCATATCAATGTAGGAATTCACATTATAAATGTCAATATAGATATAATTTCAGTACATCTTTGGTATAAACAGTAAAATAAATTATAAATGAGAAGTGAAACAACGTAAGCAGTTAGTGTTTCAATATAATGGTACAAAGTTGTTCTGACAGGATGACCTTGACCTTCTACACCAGTGTGGTACATTATCCTGGAACAGAATTAGCCAGGTTTGTCTTAAAATAGGTTTCAGCACAAGCTTCAATGTTGGCAAGGTCAATAATGTACAAGCCTGTCCAGCTTTTATTTGTGATTCATCATATACATGTAATATAAATATCTCTTCAATTTCTAAGAGTCTTAATATCATATTTTATCTGGAAAATGTATCAGTTTCTTGAGTTTAGAAAAAAAAAATCCTGAGTTAATGGTTGCCAGGGGAGATGAAGTGCCTTATTCATATGGACACATCAAGGACCAGGTACCAGCTGACCAGACAGAACACGAGGGATCATGCCAAGAAGCTGGGAACCAGTCCTGTAATCTTGAGGTCTGGATACCCACATTGGAATAAGGTAATTAACAGCACTGTGTGCTGGGCACCAGCTCTGGAGAGAGTGTGTCAAGTATTATGCAACCATTGACGAATTTATTTCAGGAAACTCTGAATAAAGCCTTAAAATACATAAAAATACAGCGCAGAACATCAAGATGAAGAGATTTCTTCTACGAAACTACGAAAGTCTGAATAAGAAGAACTGCTTCTAGCTTGACAGGGCAGGATTCACTATCAACAATATAATGACTGCATCATGAGGAGGACATAAGACCTCTTAATATTTCATATAATCTGTTTTTACATAATAAAAAACATAATTTAAAATAGAGTTTTATATGCCTGTTATACAGATTTTTTCTAGCTACAATATGACCATATGAAGAATCTGTGTAAATGTATCGAAACAAAACAAAGTCAGTTGAGACTGTATTATGCAGAATTCCAAAACATGTCACTCTCTGACATGGTTGGTTGAGCAACACATCCTTTGATTGGTTCATGTAATACTGGACCAATGAATCTGATTGGTGGGCTACCTGCTCTAGCAGACACTGATATCTATAAATTGGGTGAGACACAATTTGACGATTCACTGAAAATGCACTATCACTTTCTATTGATGATCTATCCTTGAAGCTGATTGGCTAAGCTATGTTATCTGACCAATCGCTGAACACTTTACAACAACAGAAGCACTGGGGAGGGTTGGTCAAGATGAGGCCATCTCAATAGCTTTATCCAGCTCCTTGATTTGTTCTGGTATATCCTCAGAGTTCAATACCAGGGGAGCTGATGTCCGCTTCTGTTTAGGCGAGTCCATTTCTGAGTCATAAGATATCCGTGAGTTTAACAGTTCATCTTTCACCTTCTTGCCGAATGCTCTTCCCAGTGATCCCTGAAACATGTTTAGAATAGACTGACATACCTCACCACCACTGTCTCTTTTGCCTGCTTTGTGTTCAGCAAGAAATTGTCAGTGTACTTGTTTGTGATGTAATTAATAAACATAATCATCATCATCATCATCACTGCTATGACTCTTGAGATGCTGAGCAATCACTAAGACTAGACCAGACTATTTGAGTTTACCGTCGCTTCGACAGTATTTCAGTCATATAGCGACGTCCAGCTAATTACAGGTGGAGGAAGACCCCGAATGCATGGAGGCCTCCGGGTAGAACCACCGACCTACCGCAAGCAAGCTGGAAGGTTTCCTTACATGAAAATCTGAATGACCCTGCCGGGAATCAAACCTGAGCAATCACTACAGGTGATATATATAATATATAATACTGCATATTGTGGTTCACCACCTGACAGGGTGTATAATGAAGTCCAAGAAAATGCCATATTTAGGCTTGGTTAAACAATGTTTTAGAATAATTTACAACCTGAATGGAAAATGACTTCATTTCTTTTAAAAGTATAAATGTATGGCAGCAAACAATGGTGTTTTTCCTTAAAATAAGCTGGCATGACATAAATTAAACTACACAAGACAACAATACAGTCACTGGAGTGTGACCTTGACTCTAGTCTGACTTACCCGAAGACTGAGCCTGGGCTTAGAGTGGCTATGGTTCAGAGAACCCGTCTTGCTGCCCCGCCCAAGGGTAGCCCGCTTCAGGATGATCTCCTCCCTACAAAATATCAACATTAACATCATCATCAAAAGACTCCTCAACCATCTGTGCCAAGTACCATGTTTTTATTCAAAGTGTATGATTTTATGCTTAGCTGTCTTACTAACATTGTTATTATACAGGTACATGTTTAAACATTTTCTTATAAAACTTTATAATTAACACAGGACTTTTAATAAAGAACAAAACTAGGATCTATAATAATGATGAAGATATTCATGACAAAGAAATAATTTTTTAACATTAGGGATGTGATAATATATCATAAGATCTGTGAATTGTTCTTTTTGCAAAGACAAAAAAATCTAAAATAAGGATCAAGAAGAATGGAGAGTGAAGTTCGTGACGTGTACAGTGGCCTGTATGTACCTGGCGGGTTTGACTAGAGTCTCAAGCTCGGTAGCGAGATGTCTGCGTATGTAAAGTTTAGAGGGCGGGATGCTGAGGCAGGAGGCGAGGGTGTCGGCGGTAAACGTGGGCTCCAGCACCAGCAGCGCCCCGTGGACTCCGGACTCCTTCAGGTTGTCGGCAAACTCCTGGTGAAACAGGAAACATGACAGTTGGATGAACATTGTACATATCCAGACCCACATGAAGGCTCATTTGACGAGTCAAACCATGGACGCTTGGTTTATAAACTTCTAACTTTTTTATTATAAAGTTACAACACTGTCCAATATATCACAATATCAAGGTTTCACCACAAAATACATTTTGGATCTGTCTCAATACAGGTGCACTGGCATAGTAATAACACAGTCAGGTGATGAGAGGACATGTCCAGTCACTCCTGTCCTAGACAACCTGTTATTTCTGTAATGATTTCCATCACTAGGGTGCATAATAATTAGAAGGATAAGTTATAGGGTTACCCTGCTTTAAAACCCTGACATAATAACACTGTACACTGGTACAACAAATAAAAAAATCTAGTTTAATGTTGGATGGAATACCTTAAGCATGGAAAATAAAGATTTTGATAAAATCTCACCTCAAGGTCAATATTCTGTACCCAATCAATGACGCGCTGGTTTGTCCAGACAATGGGGTCAGTAAACGCCTTCTCACACTCGACACGCCTCTGAGCCAGTGCCTGACAGGGACAGAGATATAAAAGTAAGGGATTCAATTAAAATTAATTTTCAAACTAATGCTAACACAAGACTTTACATGTTGTGTTTTCTTACTGTAATACCTTTGATATGCATACAGATAGTATGTATACTTTCAGCACTTTTTCTAATCAATCAATCAGTCAATCAATCAATCCATCAAATAATTGGACCTTACGTTAAAGTCCCTGTAATGGTTCGCTACATTTCGGACCTCATGGCATTTCACGGAGACAACCAAATTTCATAATGTTTCATTAGGGTACCTTGGTTATCTTGGTAGAGGTTTAGTGGTCCTAGACAAAGCGGAACCATTACAGGGACTTTACCTTAATCTACATATGGCTTCATTACAGCAATATTGTCATAGCAAAACAAGAACAAAAGGACAAATATAATGTATAGCAGATTCATTTGTTTAATTTTCACTAATTTTTCCAATTCCATAAATATTATTTGCCATCAATAAATTGAACCAAAGTTTAACAGTGTGGTTCTATTACACACATGTAGACAACTTAAGAATTGACCCAACTCAATATATAACTCTAAATAAATATAAAAACAGCTATCTTTGTCTTTCACAATTTTTCAACAGTTTAATTAAAGAGATCAAATAGTTAATAAAACTTCCTGAATTATGATCTTGTAATTAATTTATTAAATGGACAGTAATGTTGCTGATGCACACAGGTTAATCTCTACAGTTCACTTTGAGCACAGCATGTTCAAGAAAGCTACAGAAATAATCTTTAAAGTAAGTGGATCTGGAACCCAAATCCTTCTACATGTATATATGCCAGTGTTCTACGACTGTCCCAGTAGATGAGCAAGTACCCCACCCACCTCCTTGTCGAAGCCCAGTTTACGCAGAAGCTGCACGGCGTGTGCAATGCTCGTCTGGTGGAACTTGCGATGAATCTCCAGGTGCTTCTCCATGTCCTTCCGTGACAGACTGTTCAGCATCCGTCCGTCCACCAAGGTTACTGTCAAAACGAGCAGAGTACTGCGGCAGACCGATGTCATGGAGCCACTTGTGGGCCACCCAGCTGTGATCTATACCCGAACACTTAGGACATGGTCTGTAACAGCAACATATATTCAATGTACATCAAATAGTATAAAGATAAAACATGGTTTCATTATATTCTATAACTATTTCTGATTATTGACTATGGGTTATTCTATTATCTAATGGCGATGGTGTTTATTGTTGTATTTCAGTCATAAAGGTACGTCCAGCTGATTACAGGTGGAGGAAGACCCCTCCCACCCCACGTGCACTGAAGCACCTGGGTAGAACAGACAACCTACAAGAACACAATGAGATGAGAACAAGGACTGTTACTTACAACTCTGTTGTGAAGTTACGCTGCTCCTCGATGGCTAGACGCAGCTTTTTCTTGTGCAGTGGGTTTTTGATCTCCAAAGCGGAGGACAGGTCACTGTCACTCATCCCTAGTAACACCTGTACAGGTAACATGATAGGACATTACACCATGGCTTTGGTACTGCTTTATACTAAACATAATAAGAAGTTACTTGTAAATTGTAGATCCTTTGGATTTTTTTCCAAGCGTTAGTCATGTCCTGAAATATTTCTAAATGATATTTCTATTAAGATTGGAGAAACAAAGGTATACTAGCTTACCGTATCCATTTCATTAAAGTTGTTTTATATCTTTCTTGAACTGATATCAAGCTAATATCAGACAAGTGAGGGGTCTCAATAATGCTCCTCATTAGGAAATGGCTACAGGGTCCACCCCAGGGGTGACAGAGGGTGGGTTTGATCCCCATCAGTGTTGTACCAAAGTTGTTAAAATGAATCTGGTATATCTTCCTGACTTGACATTTGTTTTAAGGGCAGTTCCAGGATTGGTTGACTAGGGGTTAAAAATTTATCTCTGGGTTTAATATTGAGCCACTTGTCTATGTGATATGACCCCGTGATAAGGCAGGACTATATCTTCTTCAGGTAAACAAAAATAAATGAGTGAAATGCATGTATAACCAGGCAAATCTACAAGAATGTTCATCACCAGTGTCAGTGTACCTTGCCACTCTTGATGTTGGTAGCGCAGCGCTTGCCATACATGGGCATGTTGAGGACGATCTCCAGCCAGGCCAGTACCTGATTGGCCTTCCAGCTGGCCATGTGACATGTACGCAGTTGGTCCACTACCTTCAGTTTCTCCTGGTAGTTCTCTGCGTTCAGCAGCGTGATCCGCGTGTTGGCCGGCAGCTCTGTTAGGTCAAACATGCTAATCTGAATAAATCTAAACTTACTACTAGGAAACAAATGTTTAAAACTGTACAAATTACTCTGCATTGTTTCTAGGACCTGCACTTCAGAGGGTATTGAAAGGTTCTAAACCCTGGAGGTGGTCAAACTCCAAACCTTTAGATCCTAAGTCAATGAGTACCTCATCTTGGCCATTGGACTCACATCAGATCACCAGGTTCCAAATGTATCCTTATAAATCAGAACTGGCTTCATCAATTTGTTTAAACCCTGATAGGTAGATACTTTCCAAGATATATTTACTTACAGCTTAATTAACTTCAGCATGTCAAGGTCCAGCGTTAGTTCAGAGTGTTCCACTTGATTATTTAGACAGTTTGCTTGAAAGTAATCTCCCCTGACATGTCAATTAATTAAGGCTGAAAGAGTTACCTCTCTTGAAGAACAGACAATGTATTTGACATTTCTTCACTTGAGTAAAATATTTTAGATCTTGTATTTACACCAAACAGCTCATTTACCAGGAGAAGGAAACAAATATTTACAATAACTTTTTTAACAAAATTCAGGTTTGATATAGCAGAAAATACTGTTTGGATTAACTGACTTTTTACTGTTGTAAAATAAATTGCCTTAAAGGCCCATTGTACTTCCAAAAGCAATGTATATTTTTCAAATAGATTTGTAGAGATGCAATCTGTACATACTTGTTGATAATAACATTGCATAACAATGCATAAATTAGAAAGAACCTTTCACTTAAGATCATTCAATTGTTTACAAAATATCTAATAAGCATATTCCGCATATCTCTGTCAATTTTCCACAGACATTCTGTATGTCGACGACGTTTTTTTTTAAATTCAATTTACTCTAATTACAGACTGTCTTCTGGAATACTTACCAATGTAAACAATGAGAGTACTGTGACATCCATCTAAAATACTAAACTGCAAAGTTTAATCAACATTCTCATTGCATTTACCTGTTATTTTACAACAGGTGTACTTTTTTAAAGTCTACAATATGTCCATGCTATTTTATATTTTCTTTTTTCATGAATATTGTATAATTATTAAATATAATGGGCCTTTAATTTGCCTTGTGAATGCAGCCCTTGATCTCAGACATTGAACCATCACACAGAGACAACACGAGACATCCACATACCATCGGTCTCCTCAGTAGGCAAGGCAAGAGACCTGCGAGTGCGACCTCTGGAGAACACTTTGGATATCGAAGAACCCAGACTAATTCTCTTCTTCTTTCTTGACTCGGTGGACGTGTCGAGATTGTCTCCTTGCTTACTGTCGGGCGTGTCGTTGTTGTTCTCCAGGAAGTGGTTCAGTGGCGTATAAGCATCAGACTGGTCGTGCTTCTTCGGGATCTTTGGTGTACTGGTAGGCACTGAAACAATAGTGGACCAGTCTGTGTAGTTGGTGTGTAAAGATACTTTCCAGCACAGTGCTCTCCCCTTATAGAAGATTATAAGAATCCACCATGAGTATACATGTAGGCTAGGGATATCTCACCCGAGGGTCAGAAATTCCTGGCAAGGACTTGGCAGAGCCTCGTCCCTGCATGAAATTTCTGATCCCGAGGGTGAGATATCCCTATCCTTCATGAATTTACGAATGATGGATTTTTTTTTCTCCCATGAGAAATAATTTCTTGCCATCAGCCTCAATTTAAAAAACATATTGCACTTCCATTTTTTATTTTTTTAAATCTTTTTCTCGCGCTTAACAAGTTAAAACAATAACATAATGAGAGAAGCAGCATTTTAAAGTACATTCCAAGCATGTACCTAAAATCTGATGTTCATTTTAATAACTGGGAATTACCATTTGCTTAAAATAACTTAGTTAGAAATACCACTGTCCTTGACTGTATGTAGTTATATTCCCCCTGTAAAATGTTAAGCCTTATTTCAAATTCGTAATAGTAAATGTTAATAAAGGGATAACTTACTAGATATTTAATATTTTCAAACATATATCTATTCACATGAATAACAACAAGTTAGTTTTGCATCTTGATAAAATGTATAACTTACAGTCATCATTGTTTGTTTATGTGACATGGAAGAAAGCTGATCAATTGATATAGAAGATAGAATTTTCTTCCATGAGGGAAATCCCTATCTTCGTATGCTGAACATGGGAGAAAACCTTTTCTACACCCGTTTTCTTAGCTAAATCTATACTATAACATTTTTCTCATTTTTTCCACATTTCATTTAATTTTCATATATCTAAGATTCATTCATACTAAAGAAGTAACTGTAGGAAAATATTTAAAATGAATTTAAAAAAAAAAGGGTAAATAACAACTTCTTAAAATATATCTGTTTCATTATTTGCAGGTTACAACTTCATTTAAATTGCCTTAAATAACACTATTATACTCTATGTAAATAAACAGTTTCCTGCACTATGGGCTCTGAGATGTAACATGTAAAGATCAAAACTGTTCAAGTTCTCTTTTTTTATTTAAGGAAAGAAACTGAAAATTGAAAAAAAACAAACCAAAATCACCAAAACAATGCTCTGACCTGTTTCATTATCAAGTCCTTATACCCCTATACATTTTATGAATATAAACTTACTGAATCTTTTTAGAACATTACCAAAGGTTCTTCTGCTAATTTTTTTATAACCTGTTTGTCTACATAAATCAGAGACAGATACTTATTATACAAAAGTGTTCTCTGGAACACGTGTGTCACCTGCTGAAGTGTGACGGAAAAAGTGTGACAGACAGACGACAGAAAAGTGATCCCTATGTGTCACCTCTGCTTAAAGCAGGTGACACAATAACCTGGTTACAAAAAATACATACTACAGAAATTCATGTTACCATGGAAACACTCCTCCTTGGAGCTGTCGTTGGCAGAGGGTGGGGGTGTGTCGTAGGGTGGGAGGTCATCACTGGTGGGTGTGGGGGAGTCCAGACTGTTGGGTGTGCCGGGCAGCTCCAGGGTGTACAGACGGCTCTGATGAATCTGGTCACGCAACTGAAACAGAATGACATTTTTTTATCTATTTCTTTTATGTGATTAGTTTTTACGACCTACACTTATCCCTCATGAAGGTTCCAGTGTCTGGGAGTTGATATCATCATAATCTGAAGACATAGCCCATGAACATTTCCACTCCACCATGGCACCTTTTCTGAGCTGACTTGAACCCATGTAACAACTTTTAAACATGTAATGTTACTGCACATAAAAGCAAATTGTACAGATATTAAATACTAATAAAGTGACTAATCAGACAAAAACTGGTTAAGTTGGTTAACTTCAGGCTCACCTGGTATTACTCCTCAGTAAAGGTATTTTTGTACTGATTATCTCCCTTACACTGATTATTAAGACTAGATGAGTTACATCCCTTTACTTTTCCCTTTTGTGGCTTAGTGTCAGCCAGACAAATCCAGTTTTACAAGACACAAAGAATTTGTACAGGCTACAATTATCTATGTAGCATAAGGAATGTAAATTTACCTGCCTCAACCATTTCTTTTTGCTATAAGATCATATCTTATCCCATTTCTACCCAACTTTTGCAAGAAGATAGTAACTGTTTATCCTTGTAAAATTCAACTTAAGCTATCACTAAAGATGATGAATACCCCACAAAGCTTCTTGTCATGGAATTTCTCTTCAAAAAGTGGCAGAATTTGATACAGCTCATGAAAATTAGGGAAATAACAGGTAGATCTATAAAACAGAAACTTTACAAAGCATCCTGAAATGTGCTAACATTCCATTCCCCCAATGGTGCACTCTGCTAACAATGCTATTGCTCTATTTTCACAGTGTTTTCATAGAAAAAAATCATTAAAGGGCCATAACTCAGAAAAAATCATTCAACCATAACTTCAGTACAGTGGAACCTCTCTAAACCGCACGGTGCCCGGACCAGCTAAAGTGTCCGGTTTTCAGAGATGTGCGGTTTACAGAGGTTTTTTCTCTTTCAGTGCTTATTTTGCTTTATGTATGGGATTCAATGTATATTCTTCAAATGTTATGTGTATGGTATTAATTAAGTTAAAGAACCCTGAATATATCTAAGCCGTCATATTTACTCAATTAAAGTTTATCACAAAATGCATTCCACAGAATTAACATCAGAAAGAGCCAATTTATTTAACTTTATTTTGTCCGATAACCATCAAACATTTATGAAGGAAACGAAATGATGTGTTGATGTGTTTGTTGATGGTTTTCTTTTTAATAAATCTCTGATTTAATTATCATACACTTCTGATGCTCATTAAGTTTGATTAACACTATTATTACCGTATTCTGTAATTGATCAATCCAGTCATTGTAAACAAGCACCGCTAATTGTATTTTCACACAAAGTGAATAAAATTGCAACACCAATTAATCTCAAACCATACGACGGCCATAAACACATAATTACAGTACAGAATTTCAAATTAATCATGCGATTATTTTTCCTGGACAGAAAATTTGTGTGCGGTTTACAGAGGTTAAAATAGGCACAATTTATCTAAATATCCCAAAATTTTCATGCGGAATTCGGAGGGTCCAGTTTAGAGAGTATTTTTCAATATGAAATATATAGGGGAAAAATCGGGACTTTTGAAATTGTGCGGTTTAGAAAGTATTCCGGTTTTCAGAGGGTGCGGTTTAGAGAGGTTCCACTGTACAATATACACATCTGTGCTTGTTAGTGAAACTTCCTATGAAGTTGGATTGAAATCAATCCAGAAGTTATTGAGAGACATCGCAGACAAAGAAAACTACAGACCAAACTGACCGACGGACACACTCCTATAGTCCCCCCACCCCAAACTAAGTTTGTTGGGGGTATAAATATACTGCAATACTAAATGAACCAAAACTATTATGGTGATAATGATGATGTTGATGATGATGATGATGTTTTACCTCCAAAAGTTCAGTCTCCAGTTTCTGTATGTGTTGTTCCCTGGAGTCGGTCTGTGTCTGGAGGAAGACGGCCTGCTCCGCCGCATGTCGCGCCTTCTGTATGATCTCCCACTTCTCTCTGTCACATTTGTCCTTCTCAACCATCAGCTGTAAACATCACATGAAAACAAAGGTGCTCCAATTAATCAATTTAGTCAAGCACTAGTTTTTTTAGAAATTTATATCAACTATACTATATTCAGTATTTAACAAAAGCTGTTTCTTCCTCTACTTAACTGTATAAAAGAGTAAAAACAATAAGTCTCCAAACTTTGTTTGGGAGACTCAACAAGAGCACCATATGTAGAGGTCAGTGCTCGTCTATTATCATTATTATTTTTTTGTAACGGGAAAATAAATCTGGTCATAATGGACCTTGATGGGAATGTAGCCCTTAATTGTGATAGTGAACTAGTAAATGAAGTTTGAAGACAGACGATTTCATAGCTTAGAAGTCATGGTTAAGATTAGAGGACACCAAAGAAAGTGCTAACAAATATGACAATGCTAAAGACAACTCCAGAGTCATAATAATACCTCAACTTTTTGAAAAAAACAGCTGAGCTAAAAAATAAAGAGTGCCCTCTGGCTGGAACACATTTGTCACCTGCTGAAGCATGACAAAAAAATTGTGACAGACAGGCAGACAGACGATGGAAAATTGACCCCTATAGGTCGCCTCTGCTTACAGCAGGCAACACAAAAAGAAGCCCACAGTGTAATAACTTATAAATGCGTATTTAGTATATAGAAATAAGTCAGTGCTTATTCAGACATTAAATAATTATAGAGCTGAAATTCCTGAATCACCTGTTGAAAGAAGTGTGACAGACAAAGTGTGACAGACAGACAATGGACAACAGAGAAATGATTCATATGTGTCACCTCTGTTTACATCAGCTGACACAGAAAGGGGGCAATGTAAGAGAGAGCTGTGCCATCTGACCCACCTGTTTAATGCTTTCATCACTCTCACGCATGCGTTGCTCGTAAGTGCGTATGAAGTCGCGCAGTTCTCCCTCCTTCTCCTCCAGTGTACTGTACAACTGCTTCATTTGGTTCAGAAGCTCCAGCTTCTCTCCCTTTAGTCTCTTCCGGTCCGCCTTCAGTGCTGCCAACATACAACATTATACAATAACATACCCAGCATTACTACCAACGGCCTGGATCCTCATCATCTACCCTTGTTTTAGACTGAATGTCATTCTGTATAAAAAGTGCATTTTTGTCTGACCATACAAAAAATCACTTTAAGCATTCTCCATATGCCTTGAAATTTTTGTAGTTTTAGGTTTTCTTTCCCTCTCCCTCTCTCTGACTTCCTCTTTATCTAGCTGTGTAAGAAGTGCACTTTTACGCTTTCCAAATGAAGGTTTAGTGCCAAAGTTGTGTCTTTTTTTAAAAGATATCCTGTTACCTAATTCTCATTTGTGATCAGATTTAACACATGCAAGCACATATATAGTCTACACCGGTACTTGTAGGCCACTACTTACAGGTGAAGACTTACCCAAGAAGTACTTGGAATTTGACAAGTTTGTAAATCAGATCCGTATGTTTTTAGTGTCTTGGAAGGATGACAACTTTCAGACCTTTCAAATGTTTACATTCAATTCAATGAATCAACCAGTAACTTATCTAGGATACTAGTGAATAAAGAGTTGACCTAGTTTATATAAAGAACCCTATGGGTTTGTTTTTGCATTGTTTACTACCTATCTATCAAACATGAAAGGAAAACAATCCCTTAACACTGGGTATAAACAGAGGTTAAATTCTGACAGCAAGAACTTCAAAGAACACAACACCTACTCATATCTGAAGAGTGTGACCATGTGACACCTATAATGTGACTGTCAGACAAGTTTCAGACTGTGGTTGCCAGTACTGACTTGTCTATTCCAGTCACCCATATAATTATGTTCATTACTGGTACTGTGACAGTTCAATTTCTGACACAAACCAGAAGCCAAGAATGACAAAAATCAACTAAAGATGGCAAACAGACCTCAATCAATTTCCATTATCTGATTAGGTGTCACTTGAATTTCCTTTCCTCAGAAATAACTGCTCAGTTAATATTGTTTTATCTCAGAAACTTTCATTAATAATGAATTTTTCTATTCAGCAAAACAACATGGAAATACTAACCTGCACATGCAACAGCTTTGCACAATCGATAACATTTGTTTGAAGATAAATCATAATGAGTAGACTAGACTATTTGAGTTTTCCTTCACTTCGACAGTATTTCAGTCATAAAGTGACGTCCAGCTAATTACATGTGGAGGAAGACCCCAAATGCACGGAGGCATCCAGGTAGAACCACCGACCTACTGCAAGGCAGGTGGAAGGCTTCCTCACATGTAAATCTGAATGACCCTGCCAGGATTTGAACCCAAGCGGTGAGGGGCTGAGTCAGTGTTAAAGTCTGCGACTTTACCCTCTCGACCAACTACACAACAACCTGTACTAATATCACCTACAAATACTACACATCGTCTGCAGCCTTAACTACACAAAACAGATCCAGGAATCACTCAACTTCCAACGTACACCTGTTCTGGCCTTATCTACTCTACAAACCTGCAGGACCTTAACTACACAACACACCTGCCAAGGCCTCATCTACATTACACATATGACAGGAAAACATTAACACAATGTACATGCCAGGGCTTCATCCACACTATGCACCTGACATGGCCTCATCTACATTAAACACCTGCCAGGCTCTAATCTCCACAATATGCACCTGCCAGGGCCTCATCCACACTATGCACCTACCATTCCCTCATCCACACTATGCAACTGCCAGAGCCTCATCCACACTATGCACCTGTCAGGCCTCATCCATACTATGCACCTGCCAGAGCCTTACCCACACTATGTACCTGCCAGAGCCTCATCCACACTATACACCTGCAATTAACTCATCCACATTATGCACCTGCAAGGGCCTCATCTGCACTATACATCTGCAAAAGACTAATCAACATAACACACCTGCAAGGGCCTCCTTAGCCCTGTTGAGGTCCTGTTTAGTCTGAATGAGGTCCAGTTTTAACTCCCCATAGCTTGGATGCTCACTGTTGACCACCTTCAGGCTGCGTAGCTCACTGACCTCCCGGGTCAAGGTCCGAACACTGAGCTCCAGACGCTGGTTCTCCTCTCTAAGTCGGATCAGCTCATTCTCCTCATCTGCTTTGTGTCTTGGTGTATCTGAAATCATGACTTGCATGTTCATCACTGGAGCCCCATATTAATATAGAAAATATATTAATTACAAACTATATCAAACAAAACCATTTAATCATATACACAGAGTATATTACAATATTCGAGGTATGCTTGAAATATTTATAGACTAGGGTTTAGATTAGATTAGATTAGAGATCCAAAAATGACAGTACCTTAATGAAAAAGGGCAGCTCTATCACAATGTCTTTCATACTAAAACTCAGATGTTTCTTTGGCATAGAGACTTGAAGGAGAACTGACGTTTAAGTTCTTCAAATGCTAGATTCTATCATAATTTTCAAAAACATTTTGTGATATATCTTAGAAATTTTCTTAAATCAATTCAATGTGAAGATTTTAGAAACCTCACAGCTGTAATGGCCTGCAAAACAAAAGAAAATCTAGCTGAAATTTATTTGGAATACAGAGAGTATGTAAAACAAGAGCTGTCAGAGGACAGCACGCTCGACTATTCAAAATGCTTGTTGGTAAATCAAATGAAATCTATTTAAATTCTTGCCCTTCATAATAAGAGTAAAAAATGATATACCTTGATAGTCTGATACCCCTTAATATATTTATGATGTCTAAAATCAATCCCATGCCTAGTTACTGAGACATAAGCACAATAACACTGTGCATGCAAAACTTAAACCAAAAATCCATGTTAGAAAAGGGCCATAATTTGCATCAGTCCAAAAGTTATCCTCCTGTTTTCTGATGCCCTTGAAGACACACCTTAACTTTCTAGTCAATTCCACAAGCAATTTCTGAGATATAAGCTGGATAGTAGCTTAAATGCAAAAATTTAACCATAATTCTAAGTTAAAAGGGGGTCATAAATTTTTAATATATTCCATCAAGTGTTATCTTCCTTTATAGTATGATACCCCTAAACATATTAAAGATATCTTCCTTTATAGTATGATACCCCTAAACATATTAAAGATATTTCAAATCAATTCCATGCCTGGATACTGAGATATAAGCATGAAAGTACCTTGCATGCAAAACTTTAACCAGAATTTCTAAGTTAAAAAAGGGGCCATAACTTGTAATATATTCCATCAAAAGTCATCAACCTTGATAGTATGATACCCTTAAGCATATTAAAGATGTTTCAAATCAATCCCATGCCTGGATACTGAGATATAAGCATAAAAGTAACTTGCATGCAAAACTTTAACCAGAATTTCTAAGTTAAAAAAGGGGCCATAACTTGTAATATATTCCATCAAAAGTTATCTACCATGAAAGTATGATACCCCTTAACGTATTAAAGATGTCTCAAATCAATCCCATGCCTGGATACTGAGATATTAGCATGAAAGTACCTTGCATGCAAAACTTTAACCAAAATTTCTAAGTTAAAAAGGGGCAATAATTTGTAACAAATTCTAAAAAGAGTTATCTACCATGAAAGTATGATACCCCTAAACATATTAAAGATGTTTCAAATCAATCGCATGCTTGATACTGAGATATAAGCATGAGAGTATCTTGTATGCAAAACTTGAACCAAAATTTCTAAGTTAAAAAGGGGCCATAATTTGTAATATATTCCATCAAGAGTTATCTACCTTGGTTGTCTGATGCCCCTGAACATATTTGTAAACTTTCAAGTCAATACCATGAATGGTTAGTGGGATACAAACTGGATAGTAGCTTGCACCCAAACTTTAACCAAATTTTCTATTGCATGCAAAACTTTAACCAAAAATTCTAAGTTAAAAAGGGGCCATAATTCATATTAAATTCAGTCAAGAGTTATCTACCTTGGTTGTCTGATGCCCCTGAACATATTTATAAACTTTCAAGTCAATACCATAAATGGTTATTGAGATATAAAGTTGATAGTAACTTTCACACAAAACTTTAACCAAAAGCTGCAACGCCAACGCCGACGCCGACGCCAGGGTGACTACAATAGCTCTCATATTCTACGAATAGTCGAGCTAAAAATAGATTACATTGCACATAAATTTTGTGTGTGTGTGCTTTTGCCCGTCATTTTTCTCCATGAGAAATGGCTGCATGTATAACAGGTAGCCTAGTTAGCCAGCCACCTGTCAAAACAATTTACCCAGATATACAAGATCAACATCAACACCAGTAGCAGGTTTTCCCATCATACCCCCCAGACCCTCGGGTCAACACAACCCCCATTTGTCTACAGTTTCACACCAACACCCGCCATATTGCTACACACACCCATCCTAACTCTCTCACCGCTCATCAGGGGCTAACAATTCTGGCAATAGTTCCTGTATCAAAATATTTCAACCTCAATAACTTAGCATGAAACAATTTATTTGAAACTGTTCCAACATATCAAACCTCAAAGCGGCTGCAGCTGAAGAATCGTCAGATTTGAATCTAAATTTAATCGTGTAATATAATGAACATGATCAATGAAAATACACTCTGAGATGAGAATTACTGAAGGTTATGATGCACAAATGCTAACTTTTGCTTTGTAGATGTATGATAGGTTCAAGTACTGGGACTCAAGGTTACTGAAGGATCATTCAATTTTACCAACCTTAAAATAATTAATTTCAATGGGTCTTTTTACAAGGCTATTTCAAGATTACCACAAAATGTGTTTTTTTAAACTAAAAGAAAATTCTGGGTATAATATTTGTGCATAAAAGCCTTCCCTTAATCACTGCAAACACAAAATCTATAACCGGAGGCGAATTCTACTCTTATAACACTGCCTAGACTTACCAATAGAAACACAACATGACAAATGTGTGTAATTATTGTATGTTACATTGTGAGGTGGGGATAAAATAAATGACCATATACAGAAGAACTTGTTAAACCGAAGTCCTTGGGACCAAGCTGAAAACTTCGATATAACGATTATTCGGTTTAAAAATCCGATGGAAATTATAGTTTCTGTGCATGCATGTCTGCATTTTCATTACCGGTGCAAATCGTTACGTATATAGATCTAAATATTATTTGCATGTTATGAAAAGTATGGTAATAAAAATATTTCATGCTCTACTGATGTGCTCCTGATTAACATAATTGTTCAAACATGTCAACATAGTGATACATATTTTTACCATCGATCTGCTGCTTCATGCAGCGTCGCATGCTGGTGACAAACGCGATGATATGGAATGTATTCAAGATCTGACACCTGGGTTTATCTGCTTGCACGTGCATATTATGTAACCTATCAGACATTGATTAGCATTAATCAACATTTCCGGTCGGACACACATTGCCCAATGCAATCTCAAAAAGAGGTGAGAAAAACTTGTCTGAGCCATCAGTCCAGGTGCAGCCGCAAAATAAACTAGGTTACTGACCGGATACAAATGATGAGAAGGATAGTAATTGGTTCACGAATATTTATGAAAATTGACTTCGAAATAAAAATTAAAAAATATACATAAATTGCGACCTCGGGACCGGGATTTTACTTCAAAATAGTTAAAAAATCGAAATAGCGAAATTAGGATTAAACATTTTATTTTTAGTTAAAGTAAGAAGGGAAGAAATCGGGCCGAAAATATTCTTCAAAATGGCGAGGAATTTGGTTTAATGATGTTCGGTTTGGCGAGGTTCTACTGTATACTGAAATCATGTTACAAGAACTTACATTGTGTCTCTGCATCTTCACAGTGGAGTCCGTTCTCCATCTTGCCAAGCTCTGTTTCCGTTATTTCCGTCAGCCTCTTGTTTGTGTCCTCTAGCTCCGCCCTCAGGGCACTCACTTCCTGGTTGGCCGCATTTATTGAACCATCAATCTTAGCCGCCAACTGTTTATTGTCTTCAACCATTTTCCTAAATTTTCCTTGTGCGTCCTGGAGAAGACGTTTAATGAGGACCATGGACGACTTCAGGGTCTCGTGTTCAAGCGGCTGAAGTTCCTTCTCCAGTTCCAGCTGACCGTTGTGGACTGGTGTAAAGATGTACTGGACGATCTGGTCATTGAGCGAGTCCAGCGACTGGATGGCTGAAAAAAACAACACCAAGTTATCAGTTACAAATTGTTGATCGGAGATTTCTTCAAACAAGAGTTATGTGCAATCCAACATAACCCATAAATCTTACACACAGCTTGTGCAACAAGTATACCCCAGGCTAACCAGGTTATATGTTTAAAAAGCAGCAGTGTCACAACAGGAATCTAACAGCTACTCTTTGCCTCATTGGTGCTTTTTATTTATGACTACTGGCTCAGATTTCACTGTTAATTAAACATATGCTTAAACTAGAAACATGCATACTGGACAGGAAATGTTGCAACTTTGAACCATTTTTCATGAAGTCAAGGGCTGTAACTCTGCCATGACTTAAAAAATTTCAAATCAAAATCCCTTGTGAACAACTCCCCATGCTGAAGAACGTTCTGCAAAGTTTTATGACCATTTCTCAAATTGTTTTAAAAATATATGGCCACAGGCCTGTATGGGAGACTGAGAGACAGATAAATGGACAAGGGCACATCTATATACTCAACCTATTTTACGGGGCATAAAAATATATCCATTTGTAAATATATGCATGCCAAAGAAATTACTCAATATTCATGAAACAACAACAGAAAAGAAATGATCAACCATAAAGATCATAATGGTACTTGATTAGGTCTAGAATTATTATGATGGCAAATACTGGAGAGGTATTTAAGGGCACCGTACAGGAATAAACTGCTAACTACTTCCTTATTAATAATTCCCTACTCAGATTTTTACTTTTTTGCTCCAAACTGACAAAACAGCTGTGAAAATTATACACAGAAAGCTATAAAAACTAAACAGAAGGCTGAGAAACACAGAGTGCTTGTATTTACTTCAAACAGTTGAACAATGGGGTCATGAAAACCTGGCCCTGGGGTAACACCAGATCTTAGATAACGCTGTAAAGAATATCCATTTTACATCTATAACAATGGCTCATTTAAACACATCAAAAGTGCCAACTGAAAATTTAAAAATAATCAGGATTAAATGAGATATGGTCACCCACTCGTACAGTCACATGACCTATCTGAGACTGACACACTCAGATCTCCGCTACACATGGATTACATTCCTGAAATGCCAACCAAACACTTTCCACATGTTTCTCTCAGTGCAGGATTTTTCACTGATTGTTTACTACCATTTGGTAATTTTCCTATTTCATCCAATAAATCAAATATTTATATTGCTTTTGGCTGCCTCCGTTACAGTTTTTACTTATTAATCATGTCATACATCGATCTCCTTGTCATGTGACATTCCATCATTTATCATCCAATGTCAGCCACCTATAGGGATTACCTGTACCAAGGTTCAACAGGTAAATACTGGAAACAGCTCTACATCAAATTTAATGATTGATTAGTTTTAGCAAAAACAAAATCTATCATTTGAGGTGATTAATACCCTCGCTACATGACCTTGACTTAACAATATTAAGGTTGTCAAATGCATATTTAATAAGTGGGTATAATGATTTGTACTGGTAAAGCTTACTCATTTTAAACAAAAAACCAAATATCCGAAGAAATGAGGGACCATTACATTTGAGAGAGAGAGAG
>CM037794.1:33180104-33230104 GCA_021229015.1 Solen grandis
CAGTAGGCTATATTGCCATACGCAGTCATCCTATGTATATATGTAGTTATTTCGGCTTATTCCCCCCACCTCTAAAATGCTCCCGCAAAAAACCAATATGTATACAATTTAATCATATTAACAGTGAGAACATCAATATATTGGAAACTCACTTTAGTAATCACAACATAAACTGGTTGTCTTGTCATTAGTATTGTTCTCATCAGCTTATTCTACTACGTAAAAGTGACGTCATCCAGCGATACCAAAAATCCTCTTAACACTTAGCATTGTAGGCCTATGTTTTACATTGTGAGTTTATGCCATCTCTCTCTCTCTCTCTCTCCCATGGATACGTGGTGAAAATGCATGAATACTAATACGGATGCGTTTTTTTGAGATATCGATATTTTATTATGTTCTGTGCATTAATGTTGGTGTCACTGTCGTCTGACATATTTATCATACAATGGTTTACTATAGAATGACCGGGGCATATATTTTGACCTATCACCTTTCCGAACAACTCTGCATTCTTGGGGATACTGAACGTTTGGTTTGGCAAGTAGGTGTACAGATCGAAATAGCTTTTTTTCCTTTTATTTTTTGTGTGTGGAGTTATGGCCCTTGCTTTTGAACATTTCTTAATGATGGGAGTTATTTTCCCGGACATTTTTCTACATGGTTGTGGGTGGTGAGTTGGTGCACTATGGTAAGTTTCAGACCGTGTTTTTATTTTGCTCTCCTATACACATTTGAGACAGAAACATGGCCATTGAACTGAGAAAATGTCTGCTAGACGAGTGCACTGGTATCGTACCGACACATATAGATGTTAAACCATCATCATCATAGGGCAATGTCATCAGACACACACGCGTGGGGGGTTGACCGGAAGAGAGTGCTGGAATGGTGTGTTGCTATGTCTTTAATAATACACAAGAAGTCACATAATTCATAAATACTTACAGTGACTGTTTTCATTGGGGCCAACAAGCTAGTGACATCTCCACTTTTTTATTTATTGATGATAGGTATTTGTATACCAAATTTAAACAGATTTTAGTCGAGTTCCCTTCACTATCAGTATTAAAAAGCAGTTTTATGTAAATTTTGAAATAAGTCTCTGTCATATATATAGATTTTAGACATATTTTGAATAAGCTGCCTTAAGCAGAAAAAAGTAAAACCAGTCATTATTTATTTTTCAATTCTCATTAGTGATGCCCATTAGCTTCCCACTGCCCCAAGTTGTGGATCGTGTTGCTTGTGTAACCTCGCTCCAAAACCACCCCGGAATTAAGTAAGGCCACCTCACTGTTTAGACCACTCAGTTTTTTAACCAATGGATTTCCAGCAGAAACTCAGTGGTCGCATGTCCTACTGTTTAGACCACCTCGCTATTTCACTATCATAACCATTGCCTTTCACTCACAGAGGTCAAAAAATATCATGTGTAGGCTAATACATGTATATTGATTATGATTTCTATTGCTGTTATACAAAGAATTAATGTGTTGTAACTCTTTATGGTATTATTCAGTCAGTCTTCACAAAGTTTCATAATCAATCTAATAATTTTTTTCAGTCAAGATATGTCTAAAACGGCAAACATAAGCCTAATATTGCCACGCCCCAAAACGGCATGTTCAAGAAACTAGAAAATTATTCTGGTATACACTTGATCTATCTGGCAGTAGAATCTATCACGTGTTTCTCTGTGCTGGGAGAGGAAAATCAATGCAGTACATTATCGTGCTTCCTAGCAATGGAAAGAGCCATATTCTCCAAATGCTGCCTGCCGGATCGATCTCTTGGGCGAGCAGCAATCGTGTTACTTCGGAATCCACTGTATGAAAGGCAATGTGCTGATGACGTCAGATTGACTTCTCCTGCTAACATGGACAAAATTTAACACTGCTTGTATACGAGTTGTGTCTTGCTTTTATGAACAGATATGTTGCGATAGGACACAAAACGTTATTTGCATTCTCCTCGTCAACGTGTGCACATGAATATTTGAAAACGTTAAGTTATTTGATGGCCCCTGGTGTGCCCGTGTATTCGGTAAAAGGTGTGTAGTTGCATTCATTGTAATCTTTTAAACGTATATAGTCGATTTCTGTCATCCCGAATCCAAATCCTTTGTATACATGTTCGAGTACTGATTGCTAGAACTCGATCTGCTTTAGTGACCAAACGACATTGTCGGCAGTTTAAATCATATACTTTGGTGGCTATGCGAATCGATAAAATTATTTTTGTTTGTTTGAACCCCTGAAAGAGATCAAACTGCATGTAAATGTCATCCCACCTTCTATAAACTCGGAAAGAACAGCTGACCACTGAGATTTGACCGTTGTGAAGTTTTCTGTAATATTTTATCACGTCTCGTGCTTAGTTTATACGGAAGTCATTAATAAAAACAATCATAACTGGATTAAAAATGGCTTAAGATGCGGTTTCTGTTTCTGAAATACAAAAAAGTCGAAAAGCTTCCAAGGAAAACAAGTGTCGTTTGATAGTTTAACACCCAGACGGCGTGGGGGAAAATCAATAGTAGTTTTGGCAGCAGAATTTAATGTAGAACAGCACAAGACAATTCTCTGGAAACAGAAAATTGGTATGTGAAGTATAATTAAGTAGGAAGAATCAGAGGTGTGAACTTAATTCCAAAGTATCAGCAAAAACAGGACATGGCTGGGACTGTCACACATAAAGAAACACCTTCAGACTCTTACAAACTTGAATAGACGCGAACTTTTCCATTAGTTGTATTGGAAGACACTACTACACAAACGCTCATGGAAATAATACATTTGATCTACTTTCTCTCACGCGAGGACAGATCAATTGAACTTAGCATTCTACAGAACAAAGACCTAGTTTTTTTTTTTTTTTTTTTTTTATCATTTTACAACAAATAATGCTCGTTTGTGTTTCCTTCATTTGATACTGTTCCAAATGTTACTGAATGCAGTGAAATCCATCAGACTGCATTAGTACAAACAAATATTTTCGCAGTTTCTCATCTATCTTAAGAACATGGTAAGTATATATTACACAACGCCGGACTTTAAGACATGTAGCTTTATTGACAAATGAAAGTTAACAGTTACAAGTACAAGTATATAGGCGTCCATCCATACAGCAGAATAATTGAGTGCACAAGTACCCTTCTTAGAAAGGCGATGTTATGTCCTGGTAAAGGGGAGCCAACTCTTGAAAAGCAGGTTTATCTGCCCCTGCTAGTAGCGTTCAGGCTTTTGATTTTCTACTGTAGGACTGTAAAGCATATTTAATGAACAGAGGGGGCAGATTACTGTTAGACAATGGTATACGGAGTTGTCTCCCCTTCAAATTCCAAGTAGGGTTTAACACCAATGATCGCACAGTTCTCGGAACGTCAATCAGGTGATGTATAATAAAAATAATGTGAGGGATTACACAGGAATAATCCATAAAATGCATGTAACTGTATAGCACTGTAAAAAAATTAGCATCAGATCTGCATAAAGTTTTCCAAATAACTAGAGTATAATCATGATCATAGAACAATTTTTACTTCAATTCACCAAAACAAGAAAAATAAATGAAAGCATTTCAAATGCTAAGTACAGAAGAAGAAAAAATCTTATCTTTTTTGCAGGTAGTGATTTCATACTGATTCGTTTGTATCTTACATACTTGAAACATGGTTAGTCTATTATATATATATATAGGCTTTAAACAAGTGAAGCAAAAAAAAAATATAATAATTAACCACCAGTAGGATTCTGTAAAGGTTGGCACACTAACAGTGACCCCCTCCAGAGCAACATCTATCAAAGACTACTTGACAGTTCCAATGTACTGTCCAGCTTGTGCCGATGTAGTGGAAACGAAGGGTATGTCCGACACTGTACACACGAGACGATGATTTTGTTCTGGCACAGATGTCGGTCACCTGCTACAATCAACATGAAATTCCTCAGCATCCACTTTTCACGAAATGATTACATGTAAAAATTTCAAATTTACAGAATTGATAAATTCTCTTACATAATTTCACTATTGATAAAACACACTGATATTAATGATAAAAGAGAGAAAAAAATCTCCAATGACACATTTCATTGCAAGATATCAATTATTAACACAAATGTTTCATTAACTTTCGCAGTTGCTTTGTTCAATCTACACGGTATATCTACATCAGATGTGGTAAATGTTTGTCTGTCGCTGGGATTTAAAAATCAATCCAGCAGGGCGACAGAGCGCCAACAGAACCTCCAGTTTAAACTACATGCACAAGGTACAGCTACACAAGGTAAAGATTGCACTGTTATAAATGTCACATCGCTATCATACGCTACAACCCGCGTCTGCCCACCCACTGTCCTCCCAACTAGTGTCCCAACATTATTGATATCCAGATACTTCCACAGCTGAGTGACCAAGTTTCCTAGTTTGTTATTTATCTGGTATCATTGTCATTTGAACACTAACCGATAAAAGATCTGACTTGAATGACTGACAATACTGTCCCTAGTGCATTATACCAAGAATGTTGACTCATTTTATGTCTAGAAATAATTACATTTATCTGAGCCTGGTGGGCAAACAATGGATCATTTTACTCAACTCAAATATGAATGTGACGCTCCCATACAGAGAGGTAGGGTAACATAGCCCCACTCTAGACACACCCTCACTCTCTCATCTCCTATACAAATGTACTACATGCAGGTATGTAAAAACCTCCAATATTCCTTACATACAGAGAAAATAAATTATAAGACTATATGAAAAACATTTATTTATAACATAAAATACATCTAGGATATTTCTTAGAAGAGACTGCTATCGAAAGCTCTTACCTACTGATGATTTTCTCACATCCCACAAGAAAACATTATGAAGTAGTCCAAATGATTATTGTACTTTATGTAACAATTTCTCTGCAAGACAAATCACTCATTTTTACACACCAATATATAGAGCATGGATATCTTTAAAACTCTGATCAGGTGTGGGATGTCAATAGAATTAAATGGTCCAGAAAGCTAAATGGGCCATCTGCGATTATATCCATCTCTAGCTACCCTGATGTGCCAACACACCCACTTGAACCAGGATTCAGACTGGGCAAATAAGCTGTCCCACTTGGAAAGTTCAGCTATCTTAAACACAAAGCCAACAGGATTCTTTTTTCCATTCTACTTAAATATCATACAGTTATGTGAATAAAAAGAAAGTTATAGGACAATCTTTGTTACTCTTATCCCATTCATGGTCAATGTATCACTGGGCATGTATACTTTTGAGATTTCTTGGCCTATTTCCACTAGCAAAGATTGGCCACAGTACTCCTCAGTAAGTGAAAACTCATTCAGCTTTACATTATAGAGAAGCTTCTCTCATTGAAAAAGAGGAGAGAAAAAAAAAAAAAAAAATCAAATGCCATCAAGTTATTAAAGACACTATCAATGCATCTGTTCATTTATTGTTCTTCCCCACCACAGGAGCGACTGATTTCTGGTTGCAACAGTAGCTGGCGGTCAGGGACACCTTGACAACAGTTGCCAGATTGACTGCAAGTCACAAGAGATGAAGGGTCTGTGTAAATGGCGACGATACTAAAGCTCCAAACCACCTGGCCGGCATGGACAGTACAACACAGATTGAAAACTACAAAAAGCTGTCTTGTCACACAGTCTGAAAATAACACTGCTCCCTTACCTCTTAACCAAACTTTCCATTCTCTATCCTATTTCAAAATTAATTATTTTTGAAGGACTTAAATCCTTTAAGCATTAAACTGATAAAAATTCACTGAAAATTTTACACATATTTCTTTGAATATTTTTTCATCTTAAATTACTGAAACACTATAAACAGCCAACCTGTCCCATTTTCAGATGTTGCGACAAGAGGATATATTGAGATGATTTCAATGCTTATGCGGCCACAGAGTTTTATTTTCTCATCACAAATTGTAACACAGGGAATACCAGATATCTTACGTCTGTAAACTTATAAAAATAGAAAACTTTTTTTTCTCCCTTTTTTTTCAATTTTTTTTTTCTTCTTAAATCCTTATAAATTAGACCTCCCAACGATACAAAATATTTCTAGCCAGCTTTATTACACTTTCCCTAAGTTACAATTTACAATGAAAAAGGCATAAAAAATGAACAAATTTATCATTAAAACAATGGGCCTTTTCACGCGTCTACTGACACACAAACAAAATAAGATCATGTGAACCATGTTATGTATCACTAGCTACCTCGCATACACCTACTCCAGTCCAGTCACAGTACAAAATACAGAATATATATATGTAGACAAAATCCATTTTCCGACCACATCAACCGTCGACTCAGAACATCCTCCCATCTGTAAACCTCTATCTGATCATGCAGTTTGTCAATACATCATTCCCAGGGACTCTTTTTTTTTTTCTTAATCCAAAGTTCAAACCTCTCCAAGAACAGGAGAGGTCATCTTGCATAAAGAATCACTGTGTGCGTACATCTGTCCACTCGTCGGATGGGATTTGGTTGAAATATGGCGGCACTGAGCATTGCCCTGGATCACTCAAGCACATCACCGAAATAAGGTACTGTTGTCCAAATCTTATCAAGTATAGAACCTACAAATCAATTGCAACCTTATTTTCCTCTCAAATTGAATGCTGTTTTCTTCTTTCTCATTCTGAATCTACAGATCCTTAACTTCCAAAATTTTATGATAATCATTGTATATCCAGGTGAAAAACATGAAATTATATCTATGTCTACGTAGAAAACATTCGAAATAGATAAAGAAATAAAAGTATATGATTTTATCATTATCATTGTACAAAAATTGCATTCTACCATTCAATGAGAAGGAAGAGAACAACCATTGATCAAACATTCCATGTAGTGTATGCCTCCTGGTCTGCAGGAGAGGGTGAGGCATACAGCAGGATGGTGACATTGGTGTGGACCCATCACGCAGACAAGTCCAGTATACAAGTACACAAACTACAAATTATACACGAGATTTCAACTTCCCAGGCCAAGTGCAGAGAGAATTTCGGCTGCTGATAAAACACAGGTCAATATTTTGTTATACATAATATAGACAAAACCGCCAGTAGTCCACTAACAGACAAATAAGGAAGTGAAATGTTGATATTTATATATAAATAGTTTTATTTTTGTGAACATTCTTTAGTAGTTTTTTAATTTCAATTTATTGTCCAAGATGGATCACTATACTCCCTCCACACGTTGAATGTTGTGGTTGGTATTATAATATTTCTACACAATGGAGGCGTCTACAGAGACTGTCTATAGTGTACGGTGTACGATGCCCCCCGCCACACGGACTCGCTCTTGCCTCAGTTCCAGATCTTGAGGAAGCTGTCCCAGGATCCTGTAGCTACAGCCATACCGTCTTCTGTCACTCCTAGGCAGCTCACTCGGTTGTCATGGCCCGCAAGTACACCTGCAAGAGGATGCGCACATGTCACAGCTGCTGGTACAATCTTACTGTTAAGAGCGCTACAATCTATTTCCTAAAAACTGTAACCAACTACATTAAATTAAGTTCATCCAAAAAGGATTCAAGCTGGAAAATAAAAGACAACCTGGCAGAATTACACAAAACAGATTCTCTAGGCCAATTGTCTGATGAAATGTTTATATTTTGATCAAAATTTGAAAAATATATTGCACAAGAGTTCTTTGGAACACATGATACCTGCTGAAGCCTGACTGACAGACAGGCGATCTGCTCACAGCAGGTGACACAATGAACCTCGAGGACTTAATATGGTCACAATATAACATGATGTTGCCCAAGTGACCAACACAATTTATGGGCAGAGCTGCTTTATGTAGCCACTGCTGTATGTTTGGTTTTGTAAGCTCAAAATATAAATGTTCTCAGCACACCTGACTGAACCGTACTTAATGTAAATCAATCAAACAGGAATTGGTTTCATAATGCTATGTCAAATCTAACACTGTATGGAGTATATGAACTGTCAATATATTAACCTTTATACATAAAATTTTATGGACTTATCCCAGGGCTCAGTGTCACTTGCAATAAATTCCATAAAATTTAAGATATAAATAACAACTTATACATACACGACTTAACAGTTTAAAAAAGGACTAAAATTAACTTTATTTTAATAATAAGAAATTTAGATTATTATGGTTAATTCCTCTCCATTAAAGGGATGTCATTATCACGCGTTGAATCAGATTCAAATTACTATAAAGTACATGTTACAGCACATGTGACATGACAGTAGAGCACAGTGCAAGACTAGACCAGAGTGACTAGCTGCTGGATGGTACATACCTGCTCGCTCCTGCTTCAGAACGTCCCATACATTGCAGTTGAAGTCATCATAACCACCGAGCAGAAGACGCCCGGACTTGGAGAAGGCCACCGACGTGATGCCGCAGATGATGTTGTCGTGGGAGTACATGCCTATCTCCTGGTCCGCCCTGATGTCGAACAGTCGACAGGTCGCATCATCAGAGCCAGTCGCAAATGCAAAACCATTTGGAAAATACTGTAAAGAAGGAACAGTTTTGTTTCAATATTTTTACTCAACTAAAATCAGACAATAAAGGGCACTGAAAGCTCACTATGTTGGATACAGTCCACTAATTTTATATGCTTTCAGTAATTAGTTCAAATAAATTTATGCTTTTCTGACTATTTCTGACCCAAGTCCATCCTAAATCGGGTAAAACTTTATCTACAAAACACATCAACAGTTTCATTAATTGTAATTCTTGACTTATTAATCAATGACCTTTTCCTCTTACTGTAAATCATACCTGATCAGCTTGCAAGTGAGTCAGCTGGTCAGAATGTGTGTTGTTTTTATTAATCAATACAAACTCAGACCAAACCAGACTGAAATATGCATGCAGTAAAAGAGTGAAGCTGCCAGTCAATCAATGTGTGTATATCACAATCCAGAGAGCTACCATTGACACTGATCAGATTGTAGAACAACTCTAAAGGTCAGCAGACCCGACACAGGCAGGAGTGTACCAAATTTTAGGAAATTACAGACCCCTCTTCCAAGGACACTGCTTGTCCAGATCACTCACAGAGCTGGGGAGACACAAACTGATCAGTGAGTATGGATTTTCTTCCTCTCCACAAGAAAGCCAGGAAGTGTGTAGCTGAGCTGCCCCCATGGTTCCTGGCTCCGACTACAGTATTGATTTTCCACATATGGCCCAGACTGGCCAGCGTGTGGTTGTGTTCCAAGAACAGCCACTACTGATTAGGGACAGGCACAGATATGGGACAGGTTACTGGTTTCAATAAACACTACATCTTACTATTCATAAAATACACCTATCTGAATGCTTTCATTTCTCTCTCCCTCTCTTTAATAAAAACTTAATCAACACTTAGAAAATAACTGGTAGCCTCAAAAGGCTTTTTCAGGTAGGCTGTAATATGATTTTTCTCAACTTTGAACCAACCACATTTTAGCTGGTATTGGTTCTCATTGTCAGTGTTTCATTGAGATCTTAACCTTTCATCCAAGTCTTCCAGGTTTACCTCAAGCAGACTGTTTGTTTGTTGGGTTTAATGTCCCACCAACAGTATTTCAGTCATTTGGAGACAATGTCTACTTGAGACAGATATAGTGCTGCCACACTGCAGTATCAAGACGTATACATATGGCATGATACCACACCCAGTCACATTATCCTGACACCGGGCCAACCAGTCCTGCAACTACCCTTCTGTTTCATCTTCTTTTTAAAAAAAGCAATAAGAACATAATGTATAAAAGTTGTTAAAGAGAAGCCCGTGACAATAAAATGACTGGATAACACAGGTTTGCTTACTGTAATAGCGTTAATATCCGATTCGTGTCCAGAAAATGTCTGTTTGCACATTCCATCTCTTATATCCCATAACTGAAAATAAAGAAGAAAACATTAAGATCAATTTTTAACACTTTCATGTTCAATCAACAATTTTTAATGATAATATTTCTCCTGCAGTTGAACATGATGAAATCATCACAGATTACAAAAACATTTTTTTTTTTTTTTTAAAAACAAGCGGGCCAAGATGGCCCTGAAGACCCTCACCTGAGAAATACTGCCTTCATTGCCTACACAAGTTACAATATTATAGCATAGTTTTACTAAATACATAATCCATTGAGATACAGCAAGATCATTTTAATTATAACTAGAACTGTGTCCAAAGGACACGGATGCCCCCACTGTGCAGATGTGCTCGTAAACAAGAGCAGCTTCATTTAATGTCTACAAAATTCTGTTCTTATTATAGCGTTTCAGTTGAAATTTCCTCAATTATGTATTAATGATAAAAAAGTTACCTAACTCTTGAGGCATCATATTTGGTTTCTTTACAGATGGAATACAATATTAGTGTCTGAATAAAACAAAACTTTGAAACACATGTCTGGTCTCCTAAAACTGCAGGAACACAATGCTGTGATCAGAGAAATACGTTGGGTATACAGTTACTTTTGGCTGTGGCAACTCATCTTTTACATAGACAAGATCAATAATAGATCCACTTAAGTGTGTTGGTAATGTCACACACTGGCGATAATTAAGCAGAGATTCAGATAGTCTTCTGTACCAAACTGAATCAATTTAATTATTTATATGGTATATAGTGAACAAATCAACAAAGGGCCATAATTCTGTTAAATTTGGTCGCCGCAAAAAATTACTTCCTTTACTTCCATCTACACATTAAGGTTATTCATCACTGGAAGTTTAAGCAAAATCTGCCATCTGGTTTAAGAGGAGTTGCTTTCACAAAATTTCTATATGGTATATAGTGAAAAAATCAACAAAGGGCCATAATTCTGTTAAATTTGGTCGCCACGAAAAATTCCTTCCTTTACTTCCATCTACACATTAAGGTTGTTCATCCCTGGAAGTTTAAGCAAAATCTGCCATCCGGTTGAAGAGGAGTTGCGTTCACAAAATTTCTATATGCAGGGCTTTTTCCTGCTATATAACAGAGGCCTGTAAAAGGTGTCTTCCCAATTGAAAATTTCTTTCAATTCATGCAATTTTCCCAATTTTTCAGAGTTACACCAGCTTTTTCACTTCCCAATTTGCCAGTTTTATCGATAATTCCTCCCAATATTAAGAGGCCTAGGCCTCTTCCCAATTTTGGCAGAAAAACCCCTGATATGGTATATAGTGAAAAAATCAACAAAGGGCCATATTTCTGTTAAATTTTGTCGCCGCGAAAATTCCTTCCTTTACTTCCATCTACACATTAAGGTTGTTCATCCCTGGAAGTTTAAGCAAAATCTGCCATCCGGTTGAAGAGGAGTTGCGTTCACAAAATTTCTATATGGTATATAGTGAACAAATCAACAAAGGGCCATAATTCTGTTAAATTTGGTCGCCGCGAAAATTCCTTTCTTTACTACCATCTACACATTAAGGTTGTTCATCCCTGGAAGTTTAAGCAAAATCTGCCATCCGGTTGAAGAGGAGTTGCGTTCACAAAATTTCTATATGGTATATAGTGAACAAATCAACAAAGGGCCATAATTCTGTTAAATTTGGTCGCCGCGAAAATTCCTTTCTTTACTACCATCTACACATTAAGGTTGTTCATCCCTGGAAGTTTAAGCAAAATCTGCCATCCGGTTTAAGAGGAGTTGCGTTCACAAGATTTCGGGACGTACGGACGGACTGACGGACTGATGGACTGACGGACTGATGGACTGACGGACGGACGGACGGACGGACGGACGAGTGCAACGCTATATGCACCCCACTTTGTGGGGGCATAAAAATTTGAAGTCAAACTTGGCTGAGATATGACCATAAACAATGCCAAGAAATTTCAAAATGACTGCTTAAGAAGTGTAAACCAAAGTGAAATCTTGCAATTTTTTTAATTTTTTTTTTAAATATTAAAAGGGCCATAACTTCTGACCAAATTGGACAATTTCAGCCATAATCAAACTTGGCCAAGAAATTATGGCTATAAAAACTAATTAAGTTTGAAAATGATTGTATAAGAAATGAAGATGCTAGAGTGCAAACAAAGTCAAATCTTGCATTTTTCAATATTAAGAGGGCTTCAGACTTAATGTCCCATTTCAGTCATAATCAAACTTTGCCGAGAGATTGTGGCAATAAACAATGTCACAAAGTTTGAAGATGATTTCTAGAGTGCAAACAAACTAAATGTGGATGACGGACATTCATTGATCCTAATAGGTCATCCTAAGCACATGTGCTCAGGTGAGCTTAAAATAAACAAGAGC
The DNA here is from genome assembly GCA_021229015.1 of Solen grandis. Classification (NCBI taxonomy): domain Eukaryota; kingdom Metazoa; phylum Mollusca; class Bivalvia; order Adapedonta; family Solenidae; genus Solen; species Solen grandis. Next base: position 33,192,385 of record CM037794.1, read on the forward strand.
TCCGCTGACAGCGGGGCAATATACGCCCGAAGGTATGTATTGTCAGGGAATATCCTAAGACAAAAAGGATAAGCACAAACATATATATATAAAGTATTATTTCAACAAGAAGGATTGGCAATGTTAATCTTCAAGGGCTTTATTATAACAGTGGCTACAAATAGGTTTTTCATGTTTCTTATTATGTGAATAGTGCTTTAATCAAGAGTTACCTCATTACCAGCTAACCCAACATAGTTTATGGTCAGTGTAATATGCTTCTTTGGTTCCACATATACAGTCTTCAATGTTGGTGAATATGAGGTCAATTGTGGAGTTATTATCTGTGGTTGGACCTGTCATGATCTGTTTGAAGCGGACACAAACAAAAATACTAACTTAGCACCAGTTAAGATATTTGACCTTAAATTGTGACCTTGACCTTAAACCTAGCCATCTGAAAGCTATGTTCTGCACATCCTCTCACTTGGTGATACTTCTGCCAAATATTTCCATTTACATCCAGCGGGTCAAAAGATACAGAGCGGACACAAATATACTTACTTTGCTCCAGTTAAGATATTTGACCTTGAATTGTGACCTTGACCTTGAACCTAGCCATCTGAAACCTATGTTCTGCACATCCTCTTACTGTGGGTGATACTTCTGCCAAATAGTTTCCATTTACATCCAGCGGGTCAAAAGATACAGAGCGGACACAAATATACTTACTTTTGCTCCAGTTAAGATATTTGACCTTGAATTGTGACCTTGACCTTGAACCTAGCCATCTGAAACCTATGTTCTGCACATCCTCTTACTGTGGGTGATACTTCTGCCAAATAGTTTCCATTTACATCCAGCGGTCAAAAGATACAGAGCGGACACAAATATACTTATTTGCTCCAGTTAAGATATTTGACCTTGAATTGTGACCTTGACCTTGAACCTAGCCATCTGAAACCTATGTTCTGCACATCCTCTTACTGTGGGTGATACTTCTGCCAAATAGTTTCCATTTACATCCAGCAGGTCAAAAGATACAGAGCGGACACAAAAATACTAATTTTGCACCAGTTAAGATATTTGACCTTGAATTGTGACCTTGACCTTGAACCTAGCCATCTGAAACCTATGTTCTGCACATCCTCTCACTCTGGGTGATACTTCTGCCAAATAGTTTTCATTTATATTAAGTGGTTCAAAAGATACAGAGCGGACACGAAATTGCTAACGGACGGACGGACAGACGGACGGACGGACGGACGGACAGACGGACGGACGACCAGCGGCATAACATAATACAGCCCTTCGGGCGTATAAAAATGCTTCAAGTTACTCGCAAGGTGGTATGATTCCCCCAGGCTAACCAGTCCTGGAACTACTCCTACATGCTGAGCGCCAAGCAAGGGAGCTCCTTACATTTAATTATCATATTAATGACTTGGTGTCATGTTATTCTACATCATGTTTTACTTGACCCTACATTCAGCTTATTCACACCCAATATGTAGGTCTACGACTTGACTCCTCAAAAGTCATGAATATTTATTTCGTGGAAGTCACAACACTGCCTCAGCAGACCTGGTCCTCCCCAGCAGCAGGTTGCATCTCCCACCACAGAGCCACTAGACACTAGAGGAGCACGTACCTTGGCTGAGGCATCACAGGCGCCTGATACAAATGTCCTCATGTCTGGAGCCAGAGAGAGGCTCATGACGTCGCCAGTGTGGCCCAGGTAAGAAGTTGTCTGTTGGCCTGTCTCTATATCCCACAGTGCACTGCAAACACACAGGAAACATTGTACAAACTACATGGCAACACTTTCCCATTGGGATATCATTGATATAACAATAAAACTGTCTGGTAATGCATTTTATGTACCCAATAAGAAGTTATTGAACAGACGAAAATCTGAAAATAACAAGTAAGCTTGTAGGATATTGTAGCAGTTTTCAGACTGGCTGCAACTTTCAGTAAATTTCAACAAACATAAATTGCAAATCTTGCTTGAAGCAGTCAATTTACTGTCTGCAGATTCCTGTTAAAACGTTACTTGGGTTACAGAAACACGACTGATTTGGAAATTTTAATAAAATCTTATTATTATTTATTTATTTGTCTTGCCCAACATTGATGAAGGCATGCCTCATCAGGTATGTAAACTGAAAGTGAGAAATTTCTATGACCAGGGGCCTGCTGGTAGTTTAGGGGACTCACCAAGTCATGTCACCAGAGCTTGTTACGATCTGGTTATCGTCCAGGAACCTGCAGCAGGACAGGTAGCCTGTATGGCCGGGCAGTTCTCGGCTCACACGCACATTGCCCTCTCTTGTTTTCAGACTGTAAATTGAACAGATGTTGTCTAAGCCACCACAGGCTACGTAGGCCCCTGATGGAGCATAGGCACAAGTCATCACCCAGCTGGAGCGCAGTGGAATTGCATGAACCTGAAACAAACAAAACTTGACTGTTACTTTACATCATCAGTGGCAGCAACCATAACTTGAACTCAAACTTTTACCAAGATGAAGAAAGCAGTGTTCCAAAATTATGGCTTGCTTTGAAAGTAAACATATATAATAATGTTCTCAGGATGAAGTTTAACCATGTAGAAATCCCCCCCCCCACCTCCTTATCAGTAGCTGTTTTCCCTCTGAAAATATCTTCCTATAATTGCTATTGATCCCCCCCCCCCAAATAACCTCAAGTAGAGCAGTAATTAAGGCTTGACAGTTCACAATCCCTACAAGTGAGTTATACCCCCAGTGAGAGATACTTTGTCACAACATGTTCATGACTGTTTGAGATCTACATACAGAATAACACATCAACTGGGAGACACACCTGTTCATTGTTATACAATGATTTGGCCAAAACCAGGAAAATAACCAATACATAACTATTATTATAGATATAATATTCATTATCAAGGCTTTCACTCTTTCTTTTGTTTGCACTGTTTAATTACCAATATGTCTCCTCTGATCATTGTGGCTACAAATACACATGACACCTATAATCAATAATAAGAGCAAATCAGGGGATGTCACTACAGCTTTACTATGACTCGCATCTTTAGCCTCCTGCCCTCTCCCCTCACAGCATGTACAGTTAACAATGAACATGTCACCTTGGAACATAGGACTGCATTTCCACCATGAGAGATTTCAACCATGTGAAATACCTGATTAACCAAATTAGAAATGAAAGCAATCCTCAACTGGTTCAACTTGCAACATGATTTATCTTCTCATCTCCAGATGTATCAACCTTGTTCAGCTTGATATGCTGGAGATCATCATTCAATCTGATCTGGCTTTATATGGTTACGTACTTATTATTATTCTTTTTATAGCCATCTTGTTCCCTGTAGTTACACAGGGAAGATCCTGAACATTGGTCCAACATCTGGTGTGCATAGTGATATATGCAAAACAAACTCATTCTCAAAAATTCAGACATTCAGTTAGTCCAAATCTGTCCGATTGCCATTCTTTCATTTTCTATCACAATTAAAACAGTGAATCAAAAACAGCCACTTCATTCTACTGGGACAAAAATACAAATATTTTGACCTAAGCCAGGTGGCTAGATATTGGCACCCAGCCAGATGGCTCATCAGGCAGATGACTGGTGTTGTGTTGTAAAGATACAAAGTTTCTGGGTCTCACTATAATTGAATTCTGTGTTTTGTGTTTTACAGCTAATGAAATAGCCTGACATTTGATTAATGTAATTGAGTGAATAAAGTGTAGAATGTTAATCAAGTCTGTGGCTTACAACCAGTCAGAGTTGTACAAGTCTATTTTGGGAAACTATGTCTTCTCTGAGCTTTAATTAGCAAACACCCCCGACCCCCAATCATAAACATGCATACCATATGGCTAGCAATAAGTGAGACTTTCTGCGGTCTCTTATAGTTTTACATTTAAAACAAAAACTTTTCCACAAAAACAATGAAGCCCATCCAGCTATCTATCCACAAAAAATTCTACACATTAGTAAACAGATGGCAATAAATCCAGGTCAATATGTAGATCAAAGGCTGTCCTATTGATCTACTCGGGTACAGGACAGATGGAACCAATCAGACCCTGATTCTCACATACAGCTAAAGGAGAAAACAGGACCTCCACTAGACCAGACCTTTTGTTGACACAACACTCACCCTTATATTTCCTCCTTCCTTGTTGCTTCACTGATAACCCCCAAACTTCCCCATCATCCAGTCAACACTATCTATATCTCATCACAGTCTACAAATATTCTGGCTTAACTGACAGTTACGTTTAATTCACAACCTGAACAAGGATCTATGATTCAAATTAAAAAGATCAAACATGGACTTCAGCCCTCTCAAACTGACTTACAAGCTACACTGGAGCAAAAGGTAGTCAATGGTTGACACATTTTATACAAAAGAGTTCTTAGTTATGTTAGCCATAAAAAGAAAAGGCTGGCCTAAAATGTTCACTTACTCCTATGGTTCTGTCGCTGTATATCTAGTGCAGAACCTCCAAGTCCCAGGGTCAACCAAACTCCATCCCTCCCCCCCCTATCCATATTCTCAACAACATAGACCAAGACTCCTGCCTCTCTGTTGTTTATACATATGTCAGTAGTTGTTTCGGTCCTTATGAATAAGATTTCATGTACTCAGTCTTTGATCTGTTTCAGGACTGGATTAAACTTCACTTTGAAGTTTTGTATTTCTCAAGCCTGAATCTATATTACTAATTCAAACAGACATGTTTTGAGGCCCTGGCTATTATACAGCCTCAGTCAGCCAGTAACTGGATACACAGAATCTGTTATAGGCTACACCCAATAATAGTCTCCTAACATTCATAGTAACATCCAAGTTCTTTATCAGGGAGCCGATTTCACTAACATACAGAGAAATCAATACCAAACAGCCTAGAGACGGCAATCTACAGCCTCAGCTACTCACACAACACACTTAAAATCAGATGAAAAATTATTCAACATATTTTATATGAAAAGACGAGATATTTGCCTGAATGGAATTCTGATACAATATGACACAGGGAAGTGAAGGAGAAAAACGGCAGTTGCACAGGCCCCTTCAGTCCTGGCTTGTAAACATGAAGGTTTCCATGCTGGAGACACCACACTTCTCCATCCTCCCAGCATGCATGCAGTATTGATCTGTTCACAACTCTTAGAGTTGTAAAGCCTACAGCCGTGCTAGTTCTCATCTCGTGTTACAATCAACATCTGTGTTCAGCAGCCCTGCCATGGATTTCCTATATTGTCAGATGAACACGAGCCAGGCTCCCACTTGGACACTTAGCTTATAGATTTCAAAACCTTGCAGACATTTTTCTCAGTAATGCTCAATTGGACATATTTTGTCTCTTTACCCTATGTTGTGGACATCAACTGTCCTGTCTTATAGTGCCTGCTACTATGTTAGTGCAAAGTTTGTATTTATTATTGTTGTTTCACTTTCATTGCCATGTGGCCACACAAGAGCTATCAAATTTGTTAGTTGGTATGTCCAAACCTTCCAGTGATAGGATCATTTAGGGGCTATTAAGAGGAGAGCACTGCCCTTTGAAGTATAAAGGTTTATGGGAAAATGACCAGCGAACATACACGCAACAATTTCTTGGTCAGTACCTGCACCAACAGTAATTCTGCTGGCTACATACCTTATTTGTTGTGTATCCGTCCCAGACTATAAGTTTGCCATCCTGTGAGGCAGACACTAAGTTCCTGCAAAATAAAACAAACAAACTCAGACCACAGTCCCTCAAACTATCCAGAATGCCTTCCATTTAACTCTTAACCACATAAACGCTGTCAAGAATATGATCTATACAAGTAACTGATGTGAGTTTCAAGTTATTTCTAACCATCAGTATTTAACATGCGAAATATTCAGACAGAACCAAACTTCTTTTAGCCTGATTATCTTAAAGACTGCATGAGTGGTCAAGGGATAAACTTACATAATGGCAGACTGGTAAATAAATTATTATAATCAAATGAAATGTTTGCCATTTTTATATTGCCAATTGGTATTTCTGTACACAGATCATTTAATAGTAGCTGTTTCTACTGAATCTTGTCCAGAAAAGGAGCTTTTGCTATCCTGTTATGTTCATCAAACACACTTTGTTAGGAGAAGCATTTTTTTTGTATCAGGAGCTGGACTTTAAGAATCTTTGGAACATTACAGTGCATAATGAATCCAGACTTTATAATAAAACCTTACAGTCTGTTTCATCTCCTGGGGACAACATTAACACCATCATTTTTTCCTCTTATTTCTGTATATAACATATTGGCATCAACATCTGCTTGGAATAATAATAATTATGTTTATTAACCATGAATTTTAATGCTAAATTCTTAATATCAAAAGAGCTTATTTCCAAGGTTTTATGTGTTCAAAGAGTGCTAATTTGCAATAATAATGGAATAAAAACATCACAGGAAAATAAATAATGGGCTGGAATATGGCTGAAATCAAGACAGTAAAAAATATTTATCTCGAGGTCATACTCAATTGAATGGATCCTGCAGAGTAAAACATGAGGCACTATTGAATGTCTGCTTGAAATGGCACTGATGATCTAATTAGAAACAATCACCAGACATATACAATTCATAATTAACTTAATACTGATTAAAGAAAAAGTTAAGTTCAGCATTTCCTGTAAGTAAATCCTCCACTGCTAATTTACAGAGAATACAAACAATTATTTCATTTACGGACTTATCAAGCAAAGGAAAAGTTTTGTTTTTATTTATTTACTGCTCAATTTGAGTTTAAGATTTGCTAAATTATAATATCAAAAGTTGATTAATTTTAAAAATCTGTAAAATACTACTGTATAGAAAAAAATAACAAGAAAAAAACACATAAAAAACATCAACATAAGCTAACTAGAATAATTCAAATCATTACTGATGTACTCAAAGAGGCGACAATGTGCTGTATGGTGCATAATATAAAAGAGCCTATTAGTTTACTAAGTTCATGGCCATGGTGGTAAGTTTAACCCTGATGTCATAGAGGGGTGATGGGAATAGTAGTCAAAGATCTGCTGGAGGAATTTGACACGGTTCTCTATTGAGAGACATGAGGTAGCATGAAGAAATGAGGTCAGGACCCTGTCATATTGAATGGTATCCACCCTCTGATGACAGACTGGGTTCCAACACATACCAGATTGAGCATGCATCTCTAGGGCACAGAGTAACTTGACCGCATGTGCCCCAAGGATATACAGACAAGCTTGACTGGCATCCAGGCAGAGTAAACCATTGACCAGTAGGCCAGCATGTCGGGGGGCTTACCAGCTCCCCAACTGACTTCTAAACTAACAAGACATTGGTTACTACTGTATTATTTGACCATTACTTTTTTATGAATGCAGATATATTAAAGTTGACTAAAGTGAATTCTATAAAGTTACTATATGAAATACATACCAAGGAAATATTTGTAAATAATTTTTTACAAGCTTCATTCAGACTTTTATGGTCTGCATTTTTTTTCTTACGAGCTTTACAAATATATAAGACTTCATATATGAAAGGCTCATAAATAAAATATATCTAAATTTTAGAAAATAGACAAAAATACAGTAATAAGGCAAAACTGAGGAAACAGAGCATGCAGAACAAGCATGCCCCCTACCCACACTGCTACATCCCCACCACCCCATCTACATCAAAGGATGGACATCACACAATATAAAATTATGCAATACAAAAGTGCCCAACATCAGGATTGGGAAGGCTAGGAACAGGCTTAACCTTAAACACGAGGAGATTGTCACTAACCGACGCTTCAGCTGAGATTTATATTATATATCACACTGTCCAGGATATCATGTCATGTGAAGGTCAAGTGTATCACACTGTCCTTTCTATTTAAATGTTTTCCCTCAGCAACATTATCCTAATACTGTGAAATATAATAGTAGATTTAACGTACATAACTAAGCTTTGGTTTTACACATCAGAATACTTGTATCTGACTGAAATAGTCAATGTAAGTGAAAAAAAAAAGTTAACATGTCTACTACGTGAACACAATAAACAAATCAGCCGTGATCTACACTTACAGAGCTCTGTTGAAACTGGCTAGTTTGGGTTTAATACTCAATTAAAAGCCCTAGAGTTACATTTCCAGATAAGTTCAGAATGAATGCAGACAAATAAAAAATTAAATCAATTTGGACAACCCAAGACCTGGATCTTTATTTGATTTTTTTTTTTTTTTTTAACAAATTCTTGAAAGATCCAGCTGTCAATTTAAATGATGATAATTCTATCAACTAACGTGGGATCTTTCAATTCCTATAATTCAGTAACATATACAGATATATTAAACATGTTACAATTGTTCAGTAATCCATATATGAGCTCAAGCTTTCTAGCAGTATTCCTAGCTTGGTGAGTTGAACACCCTCCCATCCACTACTGACTAGAATGATGAAATGAAACCAAACAAAGAAAGCAATTGGATCAAAAGGCTTCCAATAAGAGCTACTAGCCAAAGAAATGATTTGGACTAAAGTGAATGAGTTTGTAGAAATAATGGCTGTAATACTCTATCACTTCATAAGAGATACATGGAGAAAAAAGCTTTTCCTACGCTTACTAACCCAAACGTGAAGACCAATTCTATACATTATTTTCTCTGAACTCAAAAACTAATTTCCCTTTTTTCGGTCTTCATTTTATAGATTGTTTCACAATATCTTTCTTTACATTATGACAGGATTAATTACCATAATGTGCCTGCAAAACAATTTTAATTAATGTTGATTTTATCAATTTCTTTAAACATAACCTGTCCATTGAGGCGCTCTAATCAATGGCACTCACACAGAAGTAGCTTGTACTATCCCATTATGAACTTGATATATTGACAGAAATTCTTCAAACCAAAGCTTGGCATGCTTCACATTTCACTTTTCCACTTCAGTGATTTTCACTTCGTAAGCTTAACTGGGCAAATAACCTTGTATACCACAATGTCTAAATAGATTTGACCCAATCTGGAGACTGACATACTTGTATAGGTGAAAACTCAAAATGGTCAAGTCAGGCTTTTTCTATGGTATATGCCAAAATACAGAAACCTCCAACTGTTCTGCTGAAAAAGCCTTGTAATTTTATTTAAAATACAGTAGTGTAAGATGTATGGAATTCAGGACAAAATGTGTTAAATTTCACCAAAGAAAGACAGAATTGCTATACAATTTTTTTCATTAGGTTCACCCCCAACCCCTCAAAAGAACAACAATCCCCAGGTAACAGCCTTGTATCTGGTTATGAAATGATCTCACAAATAATAGAACATCATAATGCTGATAGAACAAAAGACAGAAAAAGGATTATAGATATAAATATATATACAGACAGACGAACAATGTGGTACTTAACGTACATAGAACCTCCGCTAAAGTAGGAAGAGAGAAAATGGCAACATGGAAATATGAGAGATTCAAACAAATACGAGTTCAGAAAAATATGATGAAATTACCAGTAATGTTAAAATTGTGTATACTTATGAGAAATGGAAACATTTTTTAAACTTCAATGATAAATTGCACCTCTACTTGCTTATGCCAAACACTGCACATTTCAACTACAGGAAATCAGTTAATTGCAAGGCAAATATGTTCCTATTGAATTAAGTACAGGTATTTTCATAAAAGTACAGTTATTTTTACTTCATCTCCTGAGCAAGACAGTTACTATAAGCGATTGCCAGAACTATTTTGGCAACAACGGCGTCTATTCTTGGAGTATGAAAACGTCTGTAACCTACAGTAGCTAGCTTTACTAAGCTGTGCCCAGTGCACATATATATCTACTAAATTCAGGCTTGCTGGTAGGTATGGTCAGTCAGAAGGTGCTTCTAGCCAGTTAATTATAGAGGTGAATGTGACAGCTACTTCAGGCATACTTGCTGTGCCTGCAGCAGGAAGTGTTCTGGCATGTACAGAGACAGATGTTGGGGTGCTTGAGGCAGATAAGGCCTTGCATTCTCGAAAACACAACATGTTGTATGGACGATATTCAAGCTCAAACTCAAATTTTGACCCTTGGATTTAAGAGGGATGTGAGAATACTTGATTTTGAGCTAGAAATCATATTTTTCAAGAACAGTTGCCAGGTGATGCTGAGTACAGCCTTCTCAAGTACACAAGCAGGTATGCTGAGACATCTAAACTTTTAACATGCAAAGGCAGGGCTTCCTCCAAGATTCTAGTGGGATAATGTGTCTAACTTGACTGTTCTGTGTTAGCTATGGGTTGGATTGATTTCTTTACAGTGTATGTGAGAAACTTTGAAAGTTGTATACCTCTTGAAATCATCTCACTTCAATATATACAAATCACAATGACAGATAAAAAATCATGTTTTTTTTTTCTCTCACAATAATGCAGATCATAATGAAATGAACACCTGGAAAAAGCCCATGTTTGCAGTTCTTAATATCTAAAGCAAAAAAAACAAACTTCATTAGATCTAAATAGGCTTAGTTCAAATCTCAAAAGATTGCCCCAAAAGATCAGCTCCAGTTACTTTTTAGTTTTACTCTGTCAACATAACCTATTACCTACCAATTATTAAAACTAACATCACATCAGAACAAGCCAAGTCCAATGTTGTTCAGTTCTGAAGGAGTGAGACAATCCTTGGATTGTGCTGCACTGATTGTTTCACTCAACTCAGCACTGAAGTAATGATATTGATACCAGCCCTGCATGATATTCATAAATCCAGCACTCACTACTGTACAAGGCAGAAGGGATTTATCAAATAGAATCATTCTCTGAAAGCATGATGATAAAATATTGGTATTTACAATTGAAAATAAATCTATCAGTAATGTTAATGCCACACTTAATTATCAACTATCAAGGCAAAATGTGTTGATATTTCTTCCTGGGAGATAACCGCACGTTTAAGAATGTTTAAAACGAACAAAGCAATTACTGGGGTTCACAGCTTTCCTGGGTTATCAAGGTCACAGCATTCTCAACCTCAAGTTCTGGCTGTCACCCACTCTAGGGACAGAGCACCCTGTACACTAACCATACCCATTCCTACACACAACATGTTGTGTGGGCCCGGCCAGCCAGCCCTCAAGTTCGGATGCTAGTGGTACCACCAAACACCATATATCAGGACCAGGTACATACCTAGAATCTGATGCCCAGTGCATGGCATATATTTTTGCTAGATGACCCCGGAGTGTGCGTCGGGTGCGCATCTGTATTCTACTGAGTGGTTCGACATTGGCTGTGGCCTGCACCAAACTGGTATCTGCAGCTGCTTTTCTGGCCTCCTGTAACACCAAAACAAGATTCAAAGTATACTGCAGACATGAATACAATTAACTCAGATCAATTCAATTTAGGTTTGAACATATCAAAAAGTTTAACAGAGAGCAATAACTGGTAAAGATGCAATTTTCTATTGTAAGAGGGCAAATACAATTACAACAATATATTGCAATCAGACATCCCCAATCTCCCCACCACTCTCAGACAATGACATCTTTCCACACCTGTGCCCTGTATCAAATGATGAAACTGTATCATTTTAATATTGTATAATGTAACTTTATACTTTTTAATTCTTTTATGAAACTTGTATAACAGAAACATTCTATGAAGTTCTCTTGATTTAATGATGACTGAAGTGTAGAAAAAAAAAAAGACAAAAAAAAGACTGTTTTGGAAAAAAATGGGTCAGTTGAAAGCTTAAATCTAATGTGGAAAATGTAAAATGTTCCATGCCAATTTATCTTTTACTTTTGTAAATCTTTCTAGTTTGTACTTAACATCAGTTCAGCTCTAATGAGAACTCAGTTGCTGGTACATGAACAAAGTATATTACTTTGAAAGCACATGCTGGGTGCAGATGAAAAATCAATAAAAATGGTGGAGTCAGTCACCTGTGTCATTTTATCCAATCATCACACGTTCTTAAGCTTCAAATTATGAATAAATGTGGAATACTCGGATAATATCGATTACAATATCTGTTTACATTTTACACGCTCTCTACCGACTTGCGTTTGTCTGCGGTGAGAAACTATCATTTTCAGGTGAAAGTAGAGATGATTGTGTAAGTAATGTGTGATGGACTGAATAATGTCTATTATGAAATCATCTGTAAGCTTACAAGTATATTTAACCCTTTCCCTCATAGAGGACACCATGAAAAGACCTATGCAAACAGCATAAAACCAGGTTTTATGCTGTTCGCTGCTCCTCAGTGGTCTGGAAATGAGGATTTTGTAATTAAATTTGGGGTCGGGGGTAAAATAATGGGTCAGTCGGGTAACCAGAAACAAACTCTTTTTTTTCCCCGTGTGAACATAATATATATCCTTCTGAGCATACATTTCAAGCCATCTTGGTGGTTTCAAATTTTTTATATAAATAATCAACAACAAAGAAAAACATATTCCATCTGATTTAAATGATCTGTTCTTTGGAATTTCTATAGAGAAATCATGAACAGCTCGATTTAATAAAAAAAAAAAAATTGTTGAAGTTAATACTTGGAAATTTAAATTGATCTTAACTTCTGAAATCAGGCCTTTTTCTGGCGCATCTACGGGTCCGTTAAACGGACCCATTCCCAATGACAAATAACGTGTATTTTTCCAAATTTTGATAAAAATATTCCCAATGCAATGAATAAAATTCCCACTGCCTAAAGGAGAAAAAATGAACAAATATCGCCTATTTATTGAGATGTTCAGTCCCATCAAAACTTGTTTACGATACGACAATGAAAATGGCAGACGTATTCCGAAAATAGTAAAGACACTATTACGCGGTAACCACGGTTTTCAAAGCCTGTTTGCCGTTCAATTTTTTAAAATCCATTCCATTTGTGATTCCCTAAAACGATAATATCATTATAATTTGCAAAATTCTAGTTGCCTTTTTACCTTTAATGCATTTCAAGATGTAAATATTGAAAAAAAGGTTTATTCCCGGAGAATTGTCTTGTGTGTCCCGGTTTTTAGCGTGCACTATTCACGTTGTCAAGATTTCGTCGCACAACAGTAAGTACTACGCAAAACGCATTCGTAAAAAAGATAAAGAGGGGACAAAAAAGTTATATTCGTATATTTCAAAACAAAGTGAGGAGGATGCTGCCTCAACATCAACTGATTCAACAGTGCCTGCCGATTGTCCTGAACAACCGGCACCCGTAGACCCTCCCGAAAAAACGGCTGAAAAAACGGCTGAAAAAACCCATTCCGAAAAAACAACCCCTATATCATTTCAAGATGAATCCCCCTTGAAATTAGTTCCTAAACTCTCCAGCCTGATGACCATCTGTGCTGAAGGTCCAGACCAGTTACTGAATGAAGACCTTGAGCAAATGTGCAACATCTTTAGAGATGCTAAGGCCAGAAAAATGGCATTGTAATAATGTTCAGTAATGAGAAACATAATTGAAAAAAAAAGAAGAAATAAAGAGAATCATAATTAAGGCTTGGAAGTATATGTTCTAAATTCTTCCCAAAAAAGGTTGTTTTCGCGCGAAAAATTCCCAATTCCAAAAAAAATAATAATCCCAAAATGGCAAGAAAAAGGCCTGGAAATTTAGCCAGGATATTCATTCCGATGGTTTTTGCCAAATGTTTCAGTTTTCAAGTCTACGGAAAATTAAATTGACTTACATATCGTCCATTGAAAGCCAGAATGGCTCATAAGCATACATATAAAAAGAATGCTGGTAAGACTCTCTGGGTTTCAATGGTTGTGTTAAAGGATTTTAATAACAAGACACTTTCTATCAACAGTTGATCTGAAAGTACAGATCCTTTAGTTAAATAATGAGCAACCATCAAATCATAAGAATAGCTCATATCAGCCATGAGTTTCCATACTGAATAGCATAAAATGTACCAACACTGAACACCCTAGATAGTTTTGAGTTCCAAATAGCATCTCTGGTCTCCTTAAGAGTCCAAAATTAGGGCTGACCGCACCCATTTCCCCCCAAAAAGACCTTTGTAATGACCCCTGAGTAAGACTCGTGGACCAGAGACACTCTCTCAGATGATCTGGCTGATCCTCCATGTACAATGTATTGATTAGGCGCTGTAGCAGCCGTCCCTGTTACCATAGCAATATTGATCCTGTCTCCGTGCCTCTACACATCACATTGTATTTTCTCCACATTATTCCGACTACCAGTCATCTTCCAATATCTACAGAATGAGTGAGCCAGCCCTCTCCTCATTCCAGGCCCAGGGAACAGTTAAAGGCAGTATACACCTCAATCTTGGAAATGTCTGATACATGGCCCATTAGTCATATTTTACTGGCACTTTGGCCTTTAAGGACACTTGGTCAGTTAACATTTCCCTTAAAGAATCATGACACTGAAATTACTGTGATAGATTTAGGATCAAAAGTTTACAAATACCTGTTATCTTGTTTTCCCTGTAAAAGATGCTACTAAAATACACCATGCTTTGAATTACCTTATTCATAAACAAAATTGCCATACACAATTCCATTGGATAAAGGAGCCATTCCAATATGTTCCTTTTGAAGACATGTCCGACCAGGCTGGGTTATGAAGACCATTTCACCTATACTATCACCTGACCATCTCTGATATATATAATATTATACCTCAGACTTTTAAAATGCTTCAGTTCTACAGATACAGGGTTCATGTTTTGGAGAAAAAGACTAAACCAGAGATAAATCCTTTGTAAACAGCCATCCCACTCATATGACATACATAGGACTTAAACCTCTCACTGGACAAGTTCTCACTGAGATTTTTATCATCCCCCTGCCCCCCTCATGATTTTTTCACAGAAATATACCCGACATATGAACATAACATTAACCCTTTCCCTCATATAGTCTCATTTTGACGCACTCAATAGGTACCACTTCTGTAGAAAACCACAGTTAAACCTTACCAAATTTAATTACAAAATCTTCATTTCCAGACCACTGAGGAGCAGCGAACAGCATAAAACCTGATCAGCCTGCAAGTTACTCGCAGGCTGATCTGGTTTTATGCTGTTTGCATAGGTCTTTTCATGGTGTCCTCTATGAGGGAAAGGGTTAAAAGTTGTATGATTTCATTGCAGCTGTAAATCCTGAAAGCCACTAAATACACGCTGAACATATTTTCTTAGTGTCACTTCCTTCTTGAGTTTCTTATTAACAAGGACAATTGTTGAGTACCTCCTTTCTTGTACACAAGTCATATGGCAGCCCTTATACTATGTAAATGCTTGTAAGTATATAAGAAAGAAAGAACATATAAACGCATAAAATGGCCAAATTAACACCTTGAGCATCAGCGTCATCTTCTCTAGATCAAAAACTATATTATCCTAATAACACTCTTTAAGCAATGACTTTTGGTAAGAAATAATTTCAATTTGGAAAGATTTGAAAATACTTCCTTTCAAGAACCTCCTCAGTGATAATTTTACAAATTGAAACAATGTGTTTTTAGGATGCACATATTTGAAAACAATGGTTTTTTGTTTTTTTTTACAATATCAATGGGTCAAAAGCTTTAAAAGTTAAAGCATTTTGCAACAAACTTCTATATTAACATTAGAATGATAAAATATGAACAACCATGTCAATAGAAAGGGGGTGCTTTCAAATTGTAAAGACTATATAAGAGTTTGCTAACAGTGTACTATGATTGATAATTAATTTTGACATTTTTGAAAACACAGGATATCAGGCACTGATACATCTTATAAAAGCTCAACAACTTGTATCAAATCAAAGCGATGTCTTCAGAACACATCCATTTTACAGTGTCCAAAAGGACAGTCATTTCTTTTTCTTCTTTAAAATTTGATTTGGCCAAAGCGTACGGTATAAGGCAAAGGTAATTTGTTTCACCTTTGGTTTTTAATTTCTCAGAGCAAATGCGTCAAGATGACGCACATGTTAGAAAACAATGTTGTTTTTTTTAAAATAAATATGCGCAAAATACGCAAAACGCACATGTAAAATTATCGCTGCCTCTTCACATATCGTTTTTATATGTTTTCCAATTAGACTTGTGTGTGAACACAACAGTTGAAATGACACTGACCCCAGAAGTCACCCACTAGAATTCTTGGCATCAGTGGCTATGGAAATAGCTAACACAGATTAGATTCCTGAATGTTTTTACTGAGAATTGACAACTAGTAAGTTCAATGATTTGACTGTTGTTCCATCCATTGTTGCAAGGTTGATTGATCCTAATTAGTCTGTTTGCACAGTGTTTTATGCTGGTTTTAAGTCTTCCTCAGTGAAAAATTGGCAATTACAACATTACATGTGTCAAAACTTAACATTATGTCACACTTCTATCTCTTACAATAAGGCCACGGAAGAATGTCAGTTTTCAGGACTGTTTTACACTAATGTCTCCGTTCAAGAATTTCTTCAAATCTAAAGATTCAAGAAGACTCCATTATGGATCAAAATCAACCATGACAATAGAAAGTAAGTGGATATGTCATTCTAAGCATGCTCTTTAACTGACGATGGTAATTTTTGTTTGTTTAAGTCCTGACTGTATTTCAGTCATTTGGAGACTGTCTACTCGAGACAGATATAGTGCCGCCACACTGCAGTATCCTGCCGTAGACATGTGGCATGATACCACACCCTGTCACATTATCCTGATACCGCGCCAACTAGTCCTTAACTACCCTCATATGCTGAGTGCAAAGCAAAGATTTTTTTGATTTTTTTTTTGAATTGTAGAGATCCTAACATACAGAAAACCTATGCTAAAATGAATCTCATGAATTGCAGACAATACCAACTGCAGATAAACACATTTTTAACAATGCAGATTTGCTTTTCAGAATCATGATCTACAAGGATTGTGGTTTTGTTCTCGAGGATGATCTGGAAATCTCTTCAGTTTACTACATGTCATGTGAATGAATATTCAGGTCTACAAGGATATATACTATTCTAACAGGTTCAGTGAACTCTAATTGACAACTCTGGGTCAGTTTTAAATTCATTATTAATATTTCTCTGGGAAAGATGATTCCTTTGATGGTTCCTGTTAAATCATACTTTATACCTAAGAAGGTTGAAAAATTATTTTCACCTGTCAGTGGGGAATGATCTTATCTGAAGTACCTGAAAACAAACGCTAACCTATGACCCCGTGTAATGATGGACCCCCTGATAGGACAGTATAGGCCAAGGACAGTCCCTCTCCATACAGACACATATAGCATTGAGTTGAGACACTTACCCGAATCTGGTTCTTTAGTTGTTCTGTTTCCTGTCGAAGAGCTTCAAGTTCTGAACTCATCTTGACAGGTTATGATGATGAAAAAAAATCACTGAAAAGAAAAAAAGTACAACATAAGTATACATCAATAAGTAAAGCCTTTAATCGTTATGTTATTTTCTTTCATAATGCTTAAGAAAGGATGATCAAATGGCTGAAGGGGAGGCGGTGTCTTCATAAAAAATCTTACTGTTACACAGGTACCTGCTGGAACAGCCTACTCCCAACATATTTCAATGGGTTACTTTTACTAACTCCTAACAGGTGCAGTGGAACTCTTGTTTAACAGATAGACATGTATCAAGATTCAATAGCTTGCTCCTCCCCAACCATAAACATTTTGGAATGTTTTCAAAGTACAATGTAGTATGAGAATTTTTACAGGGGTTTTCTTAAGTGGACGCCCACTTGCCCGCGCCGGGTTAAAATCACTGCGGGCAAGTGATTTTTCAAAGAAGATAGCCTAGCGGGCAAGTTTATTTATGTAAATGAAATCTTTCGGTTTTCTTATTTTCTATAGTATATCAGGGGTAAAATGCTTGCATATTGTCTTTGATACATAATAACTAAAATCCACCTAAATACTGCACATATTTAGTTTTAAACATTAACCCTTTCCCTCATATAGTCTCATTTTGACGCACTCAGTAGGTACCACATTAAGCCTGATCTGCAGAAAATCACAGTTAAACCTTACCAAATTTAATTACAAAATCCTCATTTCCAGATCACTGAGGAGCAGCGAACAGCATAAAACCTGATCAGCCTGTGAGTTACTCGCAGGCTGATCTGGTTTTATGCTGTTCGCATAGGTCTTTTCATGGTGTCCTCTATGAGGGAAAGGGTTAACAAACACCAACTAACTTCAAGATTGGGCAACCTGTTTTCACTGGGGGCGAGTAGATAATCAAAGTAACTTGCCCCCTGGACAAGATTAAGTCAAATCCTTAAGTAAACCCCTGGAGAAATAGCTTATACCTTAAATCCCTTCAAATTTAGAGACTGCGTATCTTAGTTTTTAAAATGTTTTCCTGACAAGCTTGACATGATTCTTCCTATCCAGCAGGCCAACCAGGATTTGCCCATGTATGGCCACTAGTACCAATGAAAGTAATGACTGATGCCTCTTCTGTCATGGTGAAATATGTGAGATAGCCACTTGTGGCAGCTTACAGATGCTGTATGTCAATGTACTGTGTATACCGTAATCCTCCACCACTTCAGATTTTATAAAGGAAATTTAATAGCTTGGACCAGTATGAAACCAGTTCAGCGTGTGAGGAAAAATCTACAATGTTGCATCTCAGTGTCATGGAGATGTGGAGAAAACCATACAAAACAAGGGATTTCATTCTGATTTGGTTTCTGTAGCAATGATTTTTCTTAGAGCTAGGTCATACTTAAGAATGTAATCTATCATTTATGTTCAATAAAAATGAATTTCTTCACAAATGTTGTCAAGTTAGGTAACTTCTCTGTACTTTTGTGGATTTGTTTTTACCTTACTCAAAATATTGAGAATTACTTACGAGCTTTGTTTTGATTGCAGGATTGTGCCTGGATTATGGTATACTTTATGCACAAGTAGTAAAGGGTTTAAGATTATAAGATAATGTATGTATACAGGATATACATAAACAGGAACATTCAGCGTTTGTGTTGGGATGCCCACCACAATGATGTAAACAGCATGATTGAGCCTTGCCCTCTGTCACTTGAGGAAGTGCACACTTGACTGTGTTGAGGCTGATCCTGCCTTCTAACAGCTAAAATCCTCCACCAGCCCTTCAGTGAGAGTCTCTCATTTTTTTAAACATTAATTTTCAACATAATATTAATCAAAATCATCACCCACAGTATCTGTGTTTGACTAGTACTTTGTACCTGGCAATGTTTTAAATTTGTTTGCCCCAATCAGGGACTGAAGTCATAAATTTTGGTCTGTAATATGTGACCAATGAACCACGGAAAATTTCTAAATATGTGTAAACAATAAGTCACATAAATTTGCTGTCTCTTTTTGCTGATCTTTTATCCTCATATTTTTATCGCTTTGGTGGTGCATGTGGTCATTTGTGGGAGGAAATGGGAGAAGCTGGAGTTAATGACCTTTCAAAATGAAATCCAAGAGAAAAGAATCTGATTACACATGATTACCTTCCTATCCGGGCACCCCAAGCCATGATCACAATACACGTTAACAGTGGAAGGCTGATCAATAGCAAACCAGCCATACCCAATATCACAAACAGAATATCAGTTTCCTAGCATCATGACACGTGGTAATCATACTCAGCTACTGTTAACCATGGGTCACATTCCTGGTTGCTCATATATTTTGAACAAAGCAACTTGCTGATATCAGCACTAGGAAATAAATTATATTTTCAGATAAAGAGCATAGCAAATTATGAAAAAATCATAACTTGCATAACCCCATGCACTAAAATCAAATTATTAATTTTGTTTCCTTCAGAATGTTTAAAACAACTCGTCTTACTACTTTAAAAATTTGGTTGATTGGTGTATAATTTTCAACTAAGAGGCAACATTTTGTATATTATTTCACTCTCGTATACCCATAACAACACATAGGAAATAACTATGTATGTATACACTTTCCGTGTAACAGTCTTGATTTTCCTGTCAATGTATCCCTTTGTTTTAATGTTCTTATAATCTCTACATGTTATACATCTAAATGAACAACAAAATGTAGGCAATGTTTTATTCTGGCACTTTCATAATTCATTTTGAATCCTGTATGCAAGGACATGTCTTACAATGGATCTCAGCATAGCCTAACACACACCAGACTACTATAGCCTGACAAGACTTAACTGCAGTCAGGAAAACATTGTCAACCAATATGTAGCCAGATCCACCTGAAACTTGCACCCTGGTCAGGTTTTGAACTACTCACAACTCAACAGTTTTAAAACTCAGTGGACCAGACTGAGCATTGCTTTTTGTCTTATTTGGCTATATATAACACTAAATGTAAACTAGCAGAATTGAGTTGTGACCTACATACGACTGGTTCAAGCAGGGTTAACAGCCAGAACACTATAGGGATTAGTAATGGTGATTAACTGTCTCATGTATAACCTGCCAGGACTGCCTCATTAGGCGAGGATTATGTACAGAGGGTGTCCAGATAAAGCTGTCACTCTCCCCACACACGCATGGCTTACCCAGCATTATGCAACATCATGAGCATACAGTCTGGAATGACTAATACCGGGGCGTGTAGCTCAAGCAAAAAGTTGCAAAGTTATATAGACATTTTTTTTTCTACGTGGTTTATGCAAAGATTTTAGAGAAAATATTGATTTCTAAATGTTGACTTAGACAACATCTATCTTAAGACAAATGCTATCTGCAAGATTTCAAAGAAGACCAGTACATTCATCTCCTGCATGCCTCCAACCAGAAGCAACAAACAAAAAATGGTTATTTTTCCATTATCTAAGGAGTATGTTAAAAATGGCCATTCTAAAACTGGAAACCAAAAATCTTGTCAGCCATGTTTATTTACCATGTTACTGTTCAAGGCAATTTTGAAGGGTATCTTCTTCCTTGAAATTTCTTTTTGCAACATCTGGTAGCATAGAAAAGAGCTGCAATTATTTCAAATTTTGTCTTTGAGCAAAGCACCCTTGGGCTGACTGTCTGGAAAGGATGTTCAACTGGACATAATCTATGAGCATGTAACCTTTTAGTCATATAATTTACTTCTTTACATTAAGCCATATGCAACTTTTTCAGTCTGACAATTTATTTAATTCCCAGACTAATCAATTAAAAACCTTAAGAATTGTTCCATACAGTATTAACAGTTTTTCCAAGTGAAGCATGTACATATTACCAATCTTTTCTTTCTTCCGTATGCTTATTTTCTTTTTACGTTCATAATGAGGAAGAAAACAATTATTTTTTTACAGTTTAATGCGATTCAGATAGTGAATCATTATTCATTGTTCATATATTTACCTGCTAAAGTCACATCTTACATAACTGGTGTATTTATTTACTAGCACATCAATCATTTTATTATTTGTTTTTCTTATTCTAACATTTATATTTAATGTATTCACAAATGTTTTCACAATCACTTGCACATGTAATTTCATAGAACATGAGCACACAATATTTATATGCCCAATATTTCTATAAAAAAAAAAAAAAAAAAAAAAAAAAAAAAAAAAATCTACCACTCAGAAATAAGGTCCCCCCCACCCTTCAAAAAAAAAAAATCAATACACAAAGCTCATTAGTGCCAGTAATACAGTCTGATTTTCCTTCAGTGTGTTGGATTTACATAAAAATACAGTCTGATTTTCCTTCAGTGTGTTGGATTTACATAAAAATACAGTCTGATTTTCCTTCAGTGTGTTGGATTTACATAAAAATACAGTCTGATTTTCCTTCAGTGTGTTGGATTTACATAAAAATAACTAACAATACTAAACATGATAAGTGTGCCTACTTAATATGCTATTCACATCCACACATTACCTAGCCCAGCAGGGTAGAGCTTTTTATGCTCTACACATACCATGACTTACACCTAATAGCCAATAAAACCTAAAGTACTATTAATAGCCCCCCCCCCCCCCCCCCCCATAATTAATATCTAATCTGACGGATCAATAGTTCTATACAAAACATACTGAATGTTGAATGATGAAACACATCTTACCACAAGATATATAGTTAGAATATCACAATGGGTAGAGCGTTTACTCCCTCTAGTCAACTTCCTTTGGCTCACACGGCACAAAAATCTGTACCCAACACAACTGGCAGAGAGCCAATACACTGCAGACTCCTCATCCACATACGGACCCCAATATATCACCACATACTTTTACACCAAACCATTTAAATACTTAACTAAACAGATAAAATATTTTAACAGTCTTCACTAGAATCTGAAGAAATAACACCCTCACGCAGACCTAGATTATAACTTGAAAATGGCTGACAAAATGTACTGATATCCCATTCTGAAAGAAGCCGATCCAAGCTCCAGTGAGTCTGTTAGAACAGGATATTGATCCTCTCTAATATTTAAGCATAAATTCACAATCCAGCCACTGGAAAATGCTAAAATATCAATCACATCAGACTGATTAGTGAATATTCCTATTAAAAATTATCAAACAAAGATTTAAACTTAAAATCCTTGTCCCGCACAAGCTATAGCAATACTTCCTCTACCATCTCCGTTCTGCAAACTGAAAAGAAAATGTCTGCCAAACATTGATCGTGCCTCACAGTGCCCTTGCGTGTAATGATTAACATGAGTTATTTATAGAACAGCCAGCCTCTGTATTGACTTCTCCCAACCTCAGTGAAGAGCTGGAAAGGCATAGGAAGTAAAACTAAATTTAGAGTCAATCGCATGATGAAGTACCTCCAGACATTATATATTGGGGTAGATGTATGAGGAAGTTTCACAGAAAAAAAGATCATGTCCAAACATAGACCACCATTCAACACAACCATGGTAACCCAAGGCTTCCTCAGCATACCAGAATCACACTTCATGTAACTTTTCAAGCAATTAAAATCAACCTTTGTCAAATAATGTAACCTCTTTTGCGAAATTTGTTGACGAAGTTTACTGTATACATTGGCAGATTTAGCATACTTTTTCTCCAGATAATTCAGGTTTATAGAGGAGGTGCACCTTTAACATTGATAGAGTCTTCCAGGTCACTTACAGGAAATGGATATACTGAAAGCCAATTAAAACAGTAATATGCCGTGAAGACTATACCAAACCATAATAAACAATACCAGGTTACTGCTTTTGTTTTTAATTAGTTATCATACTGATATATCTAATGATAAAATGATCGTGAGGAAGTGAAACAAGCCTTGTTTACAAGTAAGTTTATTTTACAGGACTTCATGATACACAGGAGAAACTTGACAGGTGGCAATTGTTATGAAATGTCTGTTGGGAGAAATTTGGCAGGTGACATTGGTCTCCATTTTTATTTAGAATGCAGGACACTGTTGAGTATTGCCATGTTTTGAGAATACGTCACCTTTACCTTTCCCCTCCTTAACCCTTTTGACAGGTCACCAATCATAATAATTATATAATACTGGTAATTTTATGTCATGTAAATAAAATGGTTCACCATAATGATTAGCCACTGTGACCAAAGACCTATTACACAAAGATTAGCAACAAGTCTGAACCTCACAAAAGCTATTTAAGATAATTATATATAAAAGTAAATCATATCATATAGAACATAACAATACCATCAAAATAATATCTTATGTATTAAAATGAGCCAAGAAATAAAAATGTTCCATGTAAAATAGAAGAGCTTTAAATTTAATGATAACTATGTAAAATGTGTTTTTTGTTGCTACAGTGGTTACATTTAAATCATAATTTAAAAAAATTCTTAATATAAATCAAACTGAAAATAATTCCTTAGAGAAATGATTGTTCTATTAGCTATGTTTACATTTTCCTCCGATTGTTTTCATATATTTTTGAAAGTTTTCAATATGATTAACTGTGTTTAAAAAAAAAAAATTTCCACTGGCTTTTACAGAAGTTTCCCATCTCTGTTTAACATAAATTATGTCTTTGCTGTGACACATAGGATAGCTTTCAGTCTGTCAAAATGTCAAACTGCACAAATTTCAAAACAGCAGTGACAAGTTATCTCCCCCCCCCCAATAAGTACCACATAAAGCCTGATCTGCAGAAAACCACAGTTAAACCTTACCAAATTTAATTATAAAGTCCTCATTTCCAGATCACTGAGGAGCAGCGAACAGCATAAAACCTGATCAGCCTGTGAGTTACTTGCAGGCTGATCTGGTTTTATGCTGTTCGCATAGGTCTTTTCATGGTGTCCTCTATGAGGGAAAGGGTTAATTACCCTGAAAACAAAGGTACACCCGTGTCTTACCTGCCAGTGTCTACTACAGTATTACAGAACTTAATATGGTGTGGACTAAATTGCTTTTTTTATTATTATTTTTCCAAGTGGGAGTGAACATTTTAAGACCTTTGCAGGCATAAAGTACAAAGAACCTTTCAATCTAGGCATATTAAAGTCGTAAAAACCTGGATTCCCAATCAACCTGAACCTGAATTGTTTTGTTGTTGATACATGCTTCCTCACCATATTGTGCTGTGATCTAGACACGTGATTCAATGACAACATACAGATCTAATCAATAGTGGCAAATAAGTTTCAGTCTTGTCAAATTCAGAACTTCAGACAAATACCTGTACATAAGTATACATTAGTTTTAAAAAAAGATCTCGACTTCCTAAATCATTGGTATTCTCAAGCTACACATTTTCGGATAAACAAAATTTCTGAACCAAAACTCTGATGCACCTTTTTTTCTTTAAGAAGCCATTTTCAATTGTGTGTGACTTAAGTCACTCTCAGCTACAGTACCTACATTATGACCAAACATTTCTTTTAATTGAAAACTGAATAACCTCTCAATTTTGTATCAATGACCAAATGATTGAACAAAAGTCTACAACATAGGTATGCTGAGATTCAGCTGAAGTGCTGAACTAAATTTCGATTAAAAAAATAAATATCTAAGGGACACTATAATTGTGTATGGCATAAAAGAAGAGAAGAAAGTATTTCTCTTTAATGTTGTGTAACTGTCACTTAACCATGAAGAGGAAAATAATTTCTTTTGATACAAAGGGGGCTCAAAGAAGATTTGGATTGTGGATATGCAGGTTTCAGTCATTTAGTGGTTTTACAATAATCCATATATATGTGTGTATATATAGATAGTCGTGTAACTTACTAATAATCACATCAAGCTAATGACCGTAGATACCTCCAGGGGTTATTTGATGCACCTTTTGTCATATTCATAAACTGCCTTTACTTATGGCATGAGCTAAGTTACTATTTTCATACTATTTTTCTCTCAATACAATATTTCTTCAGCTCTCACAAGTCCTGTGTAACGGTGCTATTTTGAATCGTGTCTGTCAAATGACGTGTCAATTTAACTTCATGGGTAACACATGCGATCGTTTACGGTTTTATTTCCATACCTGTAGATCAAACTGAAACTTTGCAATGCAACCTAAAATGTGCTCACATTCCATTTCTCTCATGGTGCACTTTGTTAACAATGGTAACATAAAATTTGTGGAAAGAGATGCTATTGCCCTGAGATATGGCACAGGGGAGAAAATTCTCCAAATGTTCATAAATTATTGAAAAATCATTAAACAATATTAACAGTATAATTATGTATGTATGTGATTAACATAGTCGCAGAAGGAAGAAATTATTGAAATCCTTCCTTAGTAACTGAGAAATAGTGCACTGAGAAAAAAAACATCAAAGGGCCACAATTCAGAAAATCTCACTCAACTGTATCATCAGAATATGCACATCTGTGTTTGCTAGTGAAACTTCCTATGAAGTTTGATTGAAATTTATCCAGCAGTAATTGAGAAAAAGCCCCAACAAAAAAAACAAGAGGGCCATGATGGCCCTGAATCGCCCACCTGATTAATAGTGCCTTCATTGCCTTTTATAAAAAGCAAAATAATCTTAATTGAAAACAGAAACTGTAAAATAATCAGGTGACCCCAAGAGCCATGATTTGAAAACTTCGTTCAGGTCCACAAGGCCATGTTACATACCAAATATCTAAACCCATGTTCTTGTGGTTTCTGACAAGGATCTTTTAAAAATCTTTCCTATGTAAGTCTATGTAAAATCAAGACACCCCTGGGGCGGGGCCAATTTTGATCCCAGGGCCATGATTTGAACAAACTTGGTAGAGATCCACTAGACAATGGTACACACCAAATATCTAAGCTCTAGGCCTTGCAGTTTTGCAGAAGTTTTTCAAAGTTTGCATTTTTAAGATCTATTTTAAGCTCCTGAGACCTACTTTTTCAACAACTCCAAAAAAAAAAACAAAAAAAAAACCCCATTGATAGAGTGCATCATAAGGATGATTCCTGTAAAGTTTGGTCAATATCCATTCAGCAGTTTAGGAGATGTTGTTTAAAGGAAATTGTTGACGCCAGCTGGACGCACGCACGGACGCCCCGACAAAAGGCAATCACAAGAGCTCATCATGAGCACGTTGTGCTCAGGTGAGCTAAAAACAACTCAAAATCATCAAAGGGCTATAGCTAAGAGAAAAATCGTTAAAAAACAACAACAGTTAAACATGTACATCTGTGCTTGCTAGTGAAACTTCCTAGGAAGTTTTGACTGAAATCCATCCAGTAGTTATTGAGAAACAGCACGAAGAAAGCTAAAGAAATTTCATTAAAGGGCCATAACTCAGAGAACAAGAGGACAATGATGGCCCTGGGATCGCTTTCCTGAGAACCAGGTTTAAGTGGGAGGAAAAGAAACAGCAAATATGATATATGTAAAATAGGCTCTGCCCCCTGCCAGCCATAAAACCAATGCATACTTTTGGACAAGAATTTTCAATTTTGTACAATATACATATCGAGGTGTAAAAGTGAAACTAAGCTAAGTGCATATATTTACAGTAGAACCTCGCCAAACCCAACATCATTAAACCAAATTCATCGCCATTTTGAATCCTGGTTTCTTCCTTTCTTATTTCAACTGAAAATAAAGTTTAATCCGAATTTCGCTATTTCAAATTTTTAGCTATTTGAAAGTAAAAATCCCGGTCCCGAGGTCACAATTCATGTACATTTTTCAATTTTTTTTTTCCAAAGTTAAATTTCATAAATTTTCGTGAACTAATAATCGTCCTTATTATCAATCGTATCCTGGTCAGTAACCAAGTTTATATTGCGGAGGCATCTGGAGTGATGGCTCAAGCAAGTTTTTTACACCTTTTTTCGAGATTGGGTTGGGGAGTGTGTGTCCCACCAAAAATGTTGATTATTGCTAATCGATGTCGACAGGTTGCATAATATGCACGTGCCAGCAGATAAACCCAGGTGTCAGATCTTTAGTACATTCCATATCATTGCGTTTGTCACGGGCATGTGACGCTACCTGAAGCAGCAGATAGATGGTAAAAATATGTATCATTGTTTGACATGGTAGAATGATTATATTCATCAGAAGCATCTAAATAGACCATGACATATTTTCATTACTTTTCATAACTTGCAAATACTATATACGTACACCTAATAGGTGGTTTTCACGGCATAATGATTTCCACAATATACACCGGTATTAAAAACGCAGACATGCACGCTCACAAACTGAAATTTCCATCGGATTTTTAATCCGAATAATCGTTATTTCGAAGTTATCAGCTTGGTCCCAAGGGCTTTGATTTAATGAGGTTCTACTGTAATTATATAAGAACTTAGCCTAGTTTCACACTCACCCCTCAATATAAGGAAAATAGGCTTCGCCCAATGGCAGTCATGTTTTTTTGACCAATCCAAATTATCTAACAAATCTTCGTAGAGAGTGACCCATGGAACATCTGTGCTAAAACACTTTGAAATCCAGCCAGTACTTTTAGACAAGAAGCAGGGTTTAATATTGATTTTTTTATTTTGGGGACATATGTCCCCTACTGTTTCAAATTTTGGGGTCATCCTAATTTTTTGGGGGACATGATTTTAGTGCATGTATATGTGCATGTGTGTGTTCGGTATTTTTTTTAAAAATAAAAATAGCTTTGATAAAACAGGCTTACAGTTAACTTCATTGAGGAATAAAATAAACAATCAAGACAGTGTTCAGATTTTGTTTTTTGTTATCATACTCATACATGTTTTACCTACAGTATTAAACTTATTTTTTTTTAAATTCAACATAGATTTAAATAAAAAAAATCTGCAGATCTAGTTGTCAATTACTCTGGATTTATCCCCGAGGAAATATAAATTGTTTCAGATGCCGTATTTGATAGAAAACCATTTAATAATAGAAATCTAAAATTAAACCAAACATAATATCCAAGTTACATGTTAATCTAACTTAAATTTTTCATAAATTAATCTGTTTAGTTTTAAAATTGTTTATTTTCATTTGTCCGTGGATCCACAACAATGCATGTAACTTGTTTTAAATTTTATAATTGGTAATAAACGAACATGTGATAAAATACTACAATTATAAATTCCTAATAAAGTTATTTTACAATTTATTTATATCTGAAAGCTTATCGATGTCGTATTCCGGTAAAAAAAATCAGTGCATGTCGGTATAGCCGGGCCGATGTACGGTACCCCACCCACTTTAGAAATTGAAAATCGCTACGTTAATGCCGAGGTTTTTATATATTCATCTAAAATTGATGCAGCCTTTTACGAAGGGGTTGGTTTGTTTTGTATCAATACAGGGCTTGCACTTCATTGTTTGGTCCGATTCGTCATAAAACAGCCAAGTAAAGCGTGTTCTCCATTCGTCGCAGAAACCCCCTTGGAAACCTTTTTTTCTTTTTTTGCTGGTGGCAATGTCGATTCATCAGGCTCAGGTCTTGTACATTGGTCATCAACCTTTTTTTCTTCATGCGATGAGCCAGGTGCGCTGTCATTGTCCACCCACCCACCCCTATCTTCTTCGTTTTCCTTTCGAAAAGTAAAAATTCAGGTTTCGCTGTGACGCGGCTTCATAACAACGCGCCGTTGACTGGTCCTTTATTTTTAACACGCTTGTTGCGATATTTGATTGGTCCGTTATTTATATTATGCTATTTTCTGCAATGGGAAAACCTACGCGAATCAATATAATGCGGGTACTACTGGCAGGCAATCTATCGTCAATCTGATGCCAATTTGATTTTTATACAACGGCTGAGATATAATATCATGAATCTGATATTGCGTCAATGGTGACGCGCTGTGGATATTTTTTGGGGTCATTGTTGAAATAAATGCGACAAAACGCACAAATCTGTGCGTCATCGGAAACCCTGCAAGAAGGATTTTCAAATCTGAACTATATGCATATAAGGAAAACGGGCTCTGCCCCATGGCAGCAATGTTTTTTGACAAATCCAAATAATTTGAACAATCTTGGTAGAGAGTGATGTAAGGAACATCTGTGCCAAATAACTTTGAATTCCAGCCAGTACTTTTGGGGAAGATTTTTGAAGGTTTTACTATATGCATATAAGGAAAACAGGCTCCACCCCATGGCGGCCATGCTTTTTGACCAATCCATGTAATTTGAACAATCTTGGTAGAGAGTGACTTAACCCTTTCCCTCATAAAGACTCATTTTGACACACTCAATAGGTACCACATAAAGCCTGATCTGCAGAAAACCACAGTTAAACCTTACCAAATTTAATTACAAAATCCTCATTTCCAGACCACTGAGGAGCAGCAAACAGCATAAAACCTGATCAGCCTGCGAGTTACTCGCAGGCTGATCTGGTTTTATGCTGTTTGCATAGGTCTTTTCATGGTTTCCTCTATGAGGGAAAGGGTTAAGGAACATTTGTGCCAAATAACTTTGAATTCAAGCCAGAACTTTTGGAGAAGATTTTTGAAGGTATTACTATATATTAAAGGGATCAAGTTATATTGAACGTCTAAGGGAGCTTAAGCTTCCTTCACTTGCACACCGTAGACTCAGAGGTGACATTATTCAGACACATAAGATAGTGAAGACACTGATGATTTCAGTTTTAACAAGTTTTTCAAATTCTCTTCATCTACAAGAGGTCACAACCTGAAATTAGACATGCCTGAGTCGAAGACAACATTTGGTTTAAACCAATTCTCACAAAGAATAATAAAAGAATGGAATTATCTTCCACAGCATGCTGTAGACGCTGAGAACGTTGCAACCTTTAAAATAAGGATTATAAGATACCTTCTGGCAGGAAGCAAATCTAGTATACAAGTGTTAATATATAATATAAGGTGCCTTAAAGGACAGCAATGCATGTAACAAAAATACCCCAAATATCTTGTCACCATATTTAACACCATAACTTTGAAGACAAGCTATGAAGACAGTGAAGAAAGACAAAATGTTGATGGGCTTAAAACAGACTTGGTCCTTCCAATAGAGCCCAAAATCATCCTACAGGTATATACATATAAGGAAAACGGGCTCCACCCTCATGGCGGCCATGCTTTTTGACCAATCCAAATAAATTTAAACAATCTTGGTAGAGAGTGGCCCAAGGAACATCTGTGCCAAATAACTTTGAAATCCAGCCAGTACTTTTGCACAAGAAGATTTTTGATGTTTTTACTTTATACATTTAAGAACCTTGGTGGCCATGTTTTCCAAGGTAGTGAGTGACCCAAGGAACATCTGTGCTAAGTAACTTTGAAATCTGGCTAGTAATTTTGGAGAAGATACCAAAGTTTTCATATATTGCCATGGCAACCAGAGTTCTGCATGGAATCATATTCTTTGAACAACTACGAACGGGCATCACCCCAGGAACATTCCTGTGAAGTTACTTTAAAATTGGACCAGTGGTTTTGGTGGATATGTCATTGACGATGGACGCCAGTCATTCATTGGTCACAATAGCTCACCTTGAGCACACTGTGCTCAGGTGAGCTAAATATCATTCAACCTGAACAACAGTACAATATGCACATATGTCATTTGTGCTTTCTAGTGAAACTTCCTAAGAAATTTGACAGAAATCAATCCTGTAGTAGAAATAGTAAGGTAAAATAAAGCTAAAAATAAATATCAAAGGGCCATAACTCAGAGAAAATTATTCTACCATAACAACAGTAAAATATGCACATCTGTGCTTGCTAGTGATACGCCCTATGTAGTTTGATGTTGTATTGGAGTTTACTGTCACTGCGATGGTATTTCAATCATATAGCGACGTCCAGCTAATTACAGGTGGAGGAAGACCCCGAGAACACAGAGGTACCCGGGTAGAATCACCGACCTACCGCAAGCCAGCTGGAAGGCTTTCTCACATGAAAAATCAGAAGTCCCTAGCGAGATTCGAACCCACAGCGGTGAGGGGCTGAGAGATTTGTAGTCAACAACTGTAACCGCTTGGCCACGGCGCCCCCCCCCCTATGTAGTTTGATTGAAATCTATCCATTAGTTATTGAGATATAGTGCGGACAAAGAAAGCTTAAGAAATTAAATAAAAAGCAATATCTCAGGCCTTAAAAAAAAAAAAAATTGTTTGTTTCGGGTAACCCGACCCTACCAAGCAAAAAGGTGCCGACCCTTCTTTTTTTTTCAGTTTTCAAAAAAAAAAAAATCCGAACTTGCCGATCCGCGACGGCGTAGTATTAGTCTGCCTTTTATACTATGCCGATTGTAGACGCTTTCTTTGACTCACGATTCATAGCTGTAAAGTGCTTAGGTGATAACGATCACGCAGACTGCATAATGCTGGCACAAAATGTCAATCCTGTTAAATATTTATCAAAAAAAATGTCCCCATGCAGCGGAACTGAGATGTTTTCGTGTGCTAAATGCACAAACAGCATTTACGAAAGTAGAGAGCCAGTACAGGTGCCATTTGGACTATGCAACTAGTTTTAAACAATTTCTGGGCAGGCTTTCACTTAACTTCTCGAGCAAAGATCGTGCTCAAACTTTAATTTTTATCTTTTATAAAGAAATCTCTTATTTTATTGCTACTGCACTGAAACTTTGACTGCCTGTAAAACTTCCTGTGTCAATAATAAAATTAAATGAGAAATCCAAAGTTGAAGTTTTGAGAATGAGCATGTTCTCAGCTTGAGATATTTCAGTGTAAGTCACACCAGCCCAGCTTTCAAGGCTTGTTTTTATCAATATTTTGAAAACTCGTTTATTAAATTCCATATAGAATGACCACTCATGTAATATCTTTTTATCATCTGCAAAATATCATCTGCAACATTTTGTTACTTACAAACATAAACTACAATAAAAATTGGACAACTATGTAGTTTTATATATTTATTTTGAAACTGCCTTTAAATAAATTCTCAGTCAACAAGTAAAAAAATAATTAGAAAAAAAAAGATAATTTCAAAATGTACATGTAAAACAGATGATTTCAAAGTAAATATGTTTAGTTTAAAGTTACTGTTACAATTCTTTTCATTTAATATTGTGCACTTTAACTTCCCAATGATCTATTAATGATTTGTATTTGTAGGCCAGGGAAAAAAAAAAAAAAAAGCCTACCTACCCTACCTAGCTTTTTTGAAGATGTTACCCTAAACAAACAATTTTTTTTTAGGCCTCAGAGGAGAATCATTCAACCGTAACAATTGTACAAAATGCACCTCTACTTTTTAGTGAAACTTCCTCTGAAATTTGATTGAAATCCATCCAATGCATATCACAGGCCTATAGACAGCTACAGTCAAGTTCACTGCCTATCTTTTTTTATTGTTAATATGAGTATAGATCTAATAATCTATGCTGTGTTATTTGATTTTTTAGAAAATTACAGAAGAATAATATAAAATATATCAAATCTGCTATTTGTTCTCAACAATGGGTTTGTCACTGTTCTGTTTCCAACCAAAAGCTTGGTAATCAATCATTCCTTAAATTTTAATGATTACCAACGCAAGTTTTAAATGATAGATGGTGACAGGTGTTTAGCTCATAGAATATGTTTTTTGTTAATTTACCGTGCCCTCCCTATTTAGATCTACTAAAATTGAATCAAAATCCTAATTTGAACATTTGAAATGGGATTGATTCTGAAAAGCTATAAAAAGTAAGACTGAGAAAATATTTTGGCAGAGAAAGATGGAACAAGAATAAATATATCATGATGAAATATATATATATCCACACAACATACTGTTAATAGATATTGAGTTACTGTCGTTATTAGATACAAGTCAGTATTTTTCACAGCATAAATTTATCAGAAAATAATTCATATAATAACATTTGATAGTGTTAAAAAATGAGAACTAAACAAGGAAATGTGTCTCTGAGACAATGATGCCCTGCTGGCATATGTTGGGTCACAATCAAATATAAATTTGCTTGTATTTTTGAAAGTTTATATCTTGATGTACATTTGTATCAAGTTTCATGATGATGTGAAGTCATCTTCATAGAAATAAAATACACATAAAGTTACGATTCTTGGACAAGGCACTTTGACTACTCGCCATCTATCTTCAGGGTTCCATCAGTGTTTTCTCCACACAAAGGGGGGACCTTGATCACAATTTCAGGGGGGCCTTTTTTTTTTAAATTAAAAGGGGGTTATTTCAGAAACACATTCACTGAAAGCATACAGACTTGTAATCAACCATAAAAGCCTGTAAACAGCATTTTATGCATCCATTTATCTTAATTTGTGTAACTAGAATTGCACAAAACCACAATTTATTACATGCTTTGCCAATAGTAGAATACATGTGTATTGCTACTATTCTTATTACTTAATCTGACATCTTACTGTTTTGATTCAAAGAGTCTCCTGGACTTTATATTCTTCCAGCAATTCGCTGCATGATTGAAGTCAACGTTCTATAGAGATGTCTTGTCTACAGCTATCCTCATTACCTAGGACAGTCTGTTGGATGACAGCCTGTTTCTTGCAGAGAAGCCCCTCTTGCAATCAGCAAATTTGAAGGGGACAGATCAGGGCCAAGACTGCCAGTTTCATTAAGTTAGGGAACTCATCCTGATGGTACTTATGGATGATCTTCCACAAGTTGAACAGTGAATCTGTGGGATACATCATTCTGCCGTTTTACTAGCCTTTTCAACACTTGCCATTCAGATTTGGTTTCTTCTGTGTTGACAAATGCTTATCTTGCTGCAGAACCATTTCCATAATGTTAAGTCAGAGTTTCAATTTTGCCATTGCCAGAGTCATCTAGAATATCAACAAAGAAACTGTATCCCTCTTAGTCCTAACACAGACATGGCTCCAATAACTGATGTGTCTTCAGGGGGAAATCTCAAGCTGTGCCACAATACCAGACACAAACTTCAGTTGAATGTTAGTGAAATGTGTCTTTTGGTTAACATTGGCAGGGATTTTGTGACTACGAAGCTCCAACTTGGAACCCTGATTAGACTCCATGAGTATCTGAGTATATGGCTCATGATTTGCTACTAGATGTTCCAGCTGGGACTTGGTTGATTCAATCGGTAGCTGAACAATGCTGATGTCAAGATTTTCCTTATGGAAAATTAAGACTCAACTTTGTAAGAACAGGGATGAAATTCAGAAGAAAGAAAGTCACTGCTACAACCTCAAACTGTATCACAGGAGTTTTAAGTCATTTGGCACTTCCCCCCTTTTCTGCCCTTTTTTCTTGCTCAAACTATGTGACAAGGGACGACCAGGAATGGAAGTAGCCTCAAGTGCATTATAAAATGCAAACCAGCGAACTGCATGAATTTCCTTTATCTTCACCTGTTTATCATCAAGGATATATTCAATGGCTTTGAGATGAGCAGTTCTCTTGGCCGTATGTATGAAGAAATAGTACAAGTTTGTAAGTGTCACTGTGTCTTTGTATTTTATCAAAAATGGCACTTCACTGGCTGCCTATGACGTGATGAGGGCCAGTGTATGGGCCATACAATGAACATTCAACAAATGACCATTTTTGTCTTTCATTCTAGCCGCAACACTTCACTTTGACCCAGTCATCACGGACGCACCACCAGAATCAAGAAACATCACATTTTCAGTTGTAAAAGCATATTTAACAGCACAATCTGTTTTGACCAATCTTGTAAAGGAGGCCTATTAAACTGATAAGCGATCAAAACAATCTTCAGGTTAAGTCTTGTTTTGTTTGTTTATTGGGTTTAACGTCCCACCAACAGTATTTCAGATATTTGGAGGTGATGTCTACTTGAGACAGGTATAGTGCTGCCACACTGCAGTGTGCGTGATACTGCAGTAGACATGTGGAATGATACAACACCCAGTCACATTATCCTGACACTGGGCCAACCAGTCCTAGAACTACCCTTATATGCTGAGCACCATGCAAGGGTCCAGCTATACCAGTACCATTTTTTTTACGGCTTTTGATAGGTCAAATTGGTATGTGGGATTGAACCCACGACCTCCAGATTCTGGGGCAGACGCTCTTACCACTTGGCCACCAGTAGTCTTGTTTTTACCATGTAGCCACAAAACATTTTTTACAGGATGTTGATTGACCCAAGCTCCCAGGTTTTGACGCATGAAAATTAGTAAATACCAGTAACTGATGCACAGAAAAATGCCTTGAGGGTCAAAATGACCCGAATAAAATTCCAGCTGAGTGTCAATCAAAATGATCAGTCTACCTGTCATTGTTGTAAGCTAAGAGGCTGTACCGTGGATTGGCTATAACCTTTATTCCTTCCATATTTACCGACAGTGATTGTACTGGACGTCCTGTTGTGCTAATTAATCCATGTGAAGGTACTGCGTATGCAAATTGAATAAGACTTGATCCACCTTCTTTCATTGATTCAATCAGATTGACAGGCGTGTGCCGAGTCGGGTAGTTATGTGCATTGCCGTGGATCAAGTTATAGTTTAAATAGTTTTGCAATAATCACAAGTTAATATGAGGTTACATTACTTTGAAATCTAATTGAAAGTGACTGTGCAACAAAGACAGATGCAATCAAATTAGAATATCATCTAAAAAGTAAATGATGTAAAATACTCTTAACACAAAACTCGGAATTGGTTAAGGGCTTATGGCTGTCATGATGTTTCATGGTGCGACAAGCACCTGCTTCGGGATTTACCATTTTCTCCATAGTGGCATTTACAAAAACAACATATAAAACTTAACCAATATGCTCATACCATACTGTAGATTTAACATGTGCACTCTGAAACCGGTATGACTAAAACACGAAAGGAACTAACAAAAAACATGAAAGTGATTTTTTATCACAACAAAAATGTAATACTTTAGTTTTTGATTTATGAAATATGAAAAGTCATCACGTTTAATAAAATTCGATGATAAAATGTTATATTTGAGCTATTATTACAGACTATGCGAAAACTTTTCTTTCTTCACAGGACATTGCGACAGGTAAACACAAAATTTTTACCTGTCGCAACAAATGTTTACCTGTCGCAGCAACTTTTACTTGTTGCGACATATTTTTACCTGTTTTAAACAGTATTTAGTAAGAACTTTTTGATATCTTGATTTCAGTCTCTTTATTGCAAGTATATTACATTAATTTATCACTTAATATAATGAATATTCATTCATTTTTGGCTATTTTTAGATTGTCTCTGTTTTAATATACACACTGTCCTAATCAGCTGTTCAAAACTCACAAACATGTAAAAATGTGAGACCTGCAAAATAAGTACATATAGAGGAATAAACCCTACCCCATTACAACAAGAAATTATTTTTGCACAGATAAGATCATAAAATGCTATGCAAAAACTAAAGTTCTGTAAGTTGTGTGACCATAATGAGGAAATCAGCCGAAAAACTATCCCTAAAAACGTCTGTTATTGTCAGGAGCTCTCTTCTTTGGTTCGTTGCTAGAACTAGCAGGCAATAGCACCATCAGAATATCTAAATTCATTGACAACAAAATCTAGATTTAATAATTTACGATAATGAATATTGAAATGATAAAAATTGAACCTGATAATAAATTAAAACGAGTATGACCTTGTTAATTGATTATGGAAAGCGAATAAAAAGAAAAAAAATCTTTCGTGAATGCATCGTCTGCCATGTTGTTGATTGTTGATCGATAAAGACAGAGTTTTCCGCATGGTTTCCATTACGAAAGATATTAGTATATAAATTGCGGGGAACCAATTCGCAATCGTTACTACTTGGCCATCTCAGACAGCCGATAATCATTACATAATCGCTAAAAAAAGCTGTTTTTCGAAGAAAGTGAAAGTATTTTTCCGAAAATGAAACGGTGCTGTATGGATTTTTTCATCGGACATTGTGTCCGACAATAACAGACGCTTTCGTCGGTCAAAATGGAAATATACCGGACATGTCCGACTGACCGACGGACATTCGCATTGACTGTTATTACAAATATTAGATATGCCTGCTGTATCCCTTTCGCTACGAAAGGAACTCAATATTGAACTACTGAAGAAGGCTTGTGTATTTTTTGTAACTGTTGTCGTCAAATGCGATATATGTTACTTGAACACTTATCTTATTGTAATATTTGGCAAAGTAATGAAAAAGTAAGCGTGATACATGAAAAAAATAAACGCCTAGAATAATGTACTGGAAGAAAAACATTCCTTTCGCACGAAACGGCTAAGTGTATACTGCGGATCCACTGAGCCCTGGATTTTTTTTTATGACTAATATATATGTCAAAATAAACTACTTGGAAAAAAAAATAAATACGTTTTTATTACAATATCATACTTCAAATATTAATGGAGGAAGTATTAACATACTTAATCACTAATATATACCATTTTCTAAACCAAGGCCCCGTGGATCCTCAACTTAGACCCGCCCGTTGTC